>CATNEM010000287.1:1010000-1430000 GCA_950096795.1 Macrostomum cliftonense | reverse complement strand
ATAAGTCAGCAGGGTTTCGAAAGAATATCCAGAAGCCGCCAGGCTTGGAAACTTGCTGATGAGCCCATGAAAGGTGAATATTCTCTGGGCGAACTTGAAGTTGATCCCTAGTTTTTGGGCTACACCTTGGATGTTCAGAAGGGAGTTCTCCTTGAGTTTAGCAACTGCCTCAGCTTGTTTTTTTCTCGCAAGGCAAGGCTTTGTCTGATTTGGCAACGCCGCCTATCCTCTAGTTCAGAAGAAAGATGCGGATCGGTTTAAATAGTAAGAACTATTTTTTTATGGCTTGCCTTGCGAGTAGCGACCACAGATACTATGATGTACAATGCTATTGTACAGTAAATTATAGTATCTGTGGTAGCGACACGCCCAAAGCTTGAGACTGGCGCGGGTGAGCAGCTCATCTCACTGTACAAATTTATCCATCCTCATTTCTTTCAGTACTCTCCCCAACTCCCTGTCCGGCGCGTGCAGTATAAACCCTACCCCATTTTCACCAATCCCCAGCCCTAGCTTTGCTTTGCCAGCTATAACTCCTTTAACTAATTTCCTCGCCATACTCTCTCTCCAACCGCTCGATGCCCCCATACTGTCTAGACTTCTAAGCATTTCCTTGTCCCACCGATGCTTTTCATTTGGGAAGTCGCGGTACTTAATATCATGTTCCATACATACCTCATCAAGCTCATTTACAGGCTCATGGCCCGGATTAGGCACATTGTTGAAATCTAACTGAATTTCAAGAGGGTTCAAAGGTCCACAATACTTATATCCAGGGATTGTCCACCCTTTGCTTGGCTTCGGAAGCTTTTCAATTATTCCGTGAATGTCGGGCATTTTTTAATTTATTTTTTATTTAAAATAAAATTAAAAAATAATGACTGAGAACAAATTACAAGCAATTTATTACCGGGACGGCGGTTATTTTATCGGAAATAATGCCGTCTCCAAATTAACAGAACTCAGTAAAGAACCAAAACAAATAGTAGAAAAATGGCTGTCTAAACAGGCTGTCTATCAAGTCTATTTCCCACCTGTTAAATTTACAAGACCCCACTTCAACATCTATAAGCCTAACGAGGCGCACCAAGCTGATCTTCTGTTTCTCCCAAACGATTCTGGGTATAAGTACGCTCTCACTGTCATTGATGTAGCTTCGCGTTATAAAGAAGCAAGGCCGCTTAAAACAAAACAGTCTCAAGCTGTAGCGGACGCTCTGCAATACATATACGAAAATTCACCCTTAACCTACCCAGACCTCCTCATGACGGATCCAGGTAAAGAATTCATGGGTCGAGTTAAAACTCTAATGCAAAAAAATAATACAAAAATTCGTTACGGTAGAACCGAGCTTCACAGAGATCAAGCCTTCGTAGAAAGATTTAATCTAACTTTAGCCAAGCGACTATTTACTAAGCAGACAGCAGAGGAACTCAAACTGAAGAGCGGACAATACTACACCAAATGGAAAGACCAACTCCCAGTAGTAATCAGTCAGCTTAACAATGAAGTTTCTCGCATGACAGGCCTAAAACCTTCAATTGCAATTCAACAAGACAAAGTTCAGCTTAAATCTCCCAATCCACAACAGAAAAAATATCCAAAGCTCCCAGGAGTTTATTCTCCGGAAATTCTCACAAATTCTGAGTTTGTTCGATTCCTTTACCTGCCGGGAGAATTAGAAAAGGACACAAAGAGACGAGCAACTGACCCCTATTTCAGTTTAGATGTACATAAAATAGACAGACATTTTACAACAGCAACTGGTGACTACTATTTTCTGTCTCAAGCCTTTAATCCTAAATCCCCTACAAGATCATTTGCCAGAGCAGAACTTCTCGTCATTCCAAGTGACACAGAAATAAATTGAAAAATAAAAATGTACAAAAAAAATGATCGAAACCAGAACAGTTAATAAAATTAGCAAAATCATCGACTCCAAACAACCAGGTTTTGTAACTATTAAGGGTATGAAAGTGAAAGTCGATCCGTTACAGCAGCAAATCCATTGTAAAGATTGCAATAACCACACCCACAACCCCCGCAGCATTACAGATGAAAAGACAGGTGGAATTCTGCCCCTCGCTGCACTGATTCCAATCATTGCGGGTGCAGTTGGTGCTGCCGGTGGCGTTGCCGGGGGGGTTGCGACGGCTGTGAAAGCGGGCAATGACAGAGCTCACCAGTTAGAGATGCAGAAAATTGCCCAAGAAAAGGGAGTCACAATTAAGGCGGGTGAAGGATGCCCTTTGGAACCTAATCCCTCGGTAACCGAAAGCATTTCAAAATCCGACATTATTAAAGCCATTATGACATTGCACAAAGCGGGATTTACAATACTCCGGATGTGAAAAGCCAACAATCAGGATCTGATTAATAATACTCAAATTAATCAAAATTTATTAATCCAGAGAAGTTCAAGCAACACGAAGGGTGATCACCCTAAAACATATTTTTTTATTTTTTTATAAAAAAACATGCCAAAAGCAAATTTTGCAAAAAATTCTGTGGAAAAATATTTTTCCGAAAATTTTCCGCAGCTTCAAAATCTTTCATTTCAAGCTAAAAGCAAACGGCTTCAAGAACTCACTAGGGAAAAATTCGGTTTAGATCCTGGCTATATTGGCAGCTATGAGAAACAATTGGAAGTAATAAAACAGCTGGAGTCATCAGATCAGTATATCCCAGTAAAAAACCCAGCAGCTGAGCACCAACAGAAAAGCCGCACCCTAGTTAAAAAGTACCAAACTCTCACAGGAATAAATGTGTCTAAATACCCACAGAATAAGCAGGAACAGGATGAACTTGAAAGAATTGTTAACCAAATTGAATCGGAGATGAACCAAGAAGATATTCCATTTGCAAAGAGAACTTTTACTGATCACTATATAGAATATGCTATTCCTGTAAAACCCAACACCAACAACATAAATGGCTTTAGAGATGACATTCAATCAGTTATCGATCACGTGCTTAAAACACGTAAAACATTCAAGCTTCAACTATCGTTTTTAATACAGTTTTATATGCCTACAAGGCCCACCGAATATCTTGATTATTACATGACAACTAAGGCTTCACCCTTTAGTCCAACCGATTCACCAGACCCTTTTCTACAAGAAATTACTAAAAAGATTGACGCCTTTACATCAAGAGGTTCTGGCTGGGTTGTTACTGGGATTCAAAAAGTCTCAGTCATGATTTATAAATTTGATCCTCTTAAAGCTTCCTCTTACCTGGAGTTACCAACAAAGCTCGCCAGTAAAAAGGCTTGTGTCAACGTAAAGAACTATGATAACTGCTGTGCTTTGTGGGCGGTTTTATCAGCATTATTTTACGATAAAGATCGGTCACATCCTGAAAGAACTTCACATTATAAAACATATTTTGACCGATATTTTATCAAGTGTCTCAGTAAAGGAATATTGTTTGAGAAAGGTGGTTTATCAGTCTCTCAAATCCCAAAACTAGAAGAAGTGTTTGATAACAAAATCAGAATCACCGTCTTCGAGTGGAATGAAAGCAAAGAGAAAGTTGAAATTGTTAGGAGTAGCAAGAAAAATCCAGCCGCCAGCACCAATATCGATCTTCTAATAATTGGGAACTTACAATTTTTAGCCCATTATGTTTGGATAAAAGATCTTTCCAGGCTACTCCACAAGCAAATGACAAGCCACAACGAAGCCGTTTCCATCTGCAGACTGTGTCTTAAGTATTATCGCGGGAATAAAGAAAATCGAGAAGCTAAGCTCGCCGAGCATGAGCTTACCTGTGAGGACCATCCAACTAACTGCTCTCTACCGATGGGCAACCAGAAGTATTTACGGTTTAAAAATTACCACAAGATGGAAAAACTTCCCTTTATTGTATTTGCCGACTTTGAATGCTCATTCATTAATAACAAACACATCCCAAATTCAGCAGCGTACGTTTGCATTGGAAATATTGATTATCTTGGAAATACCGGTATTATAGAGTATAACCATTTCTTCGGTGAAGACTGCATTAAAAAATTTATATTCAGAATGTTAGAGCTGCGTAAAACATTAAGCTCAGTCACTCCTGCGCCAATAAATATGTCAACTCAAGATGAACTCAATTACCAATCGGCAACCCGGTGTTACATATGCAAAAAGCCATTTGATGACAACCTAAAGAATCCAAAAGTTAGAGACCACTCGCACTTTGACGGCCATTTCCGCGGTGCCGCACACAACACCTGCAACCTAAAGTTAAAAAATAATGTCCACGACTTAAATGTTTTTATACATAATGCGCGCAATTACGACCTGCACCTAATTGTTGAAAGAATAGGTGAAATAGAGGGCATTAACCTTGACTGCATAGCAGAGAACAAGGAAAAGTTTAAATGCCTCAATATTAAAGAAAATGGAACGTCCACAAGTGGCGCTGTAAAAATCAAGGATACTTATCAATTTCTTCAATTAACCCTAGAAGATCTCGCAAAAAATTTAACAGATGACCAATGCGTCTATACAAAAAAACTGGCGAAAATCTTAGGTAAGGAAGATTCAGATCCCGAGTCTTTCAAACTACTCAGAAAGAAAGGTTACTACCCTTATGAATATGTGACGGGGTCGCCCACCGCTGAAAATCCTGTTTTTAAAGGCGAACTTCCACCAAAAGAGAAGTTCTACTCACATTTAAAAATGACTGAACTCACCGACGAAAAATATGAGCACGCGCAAGCAGTCTACAAACACTTTAACTGCAAAAACTTCTTTGATTACCACTTAATATATCTTTACACTGATGTTTTTCTTTTGGCTGATGTATTTCAAACCTTCAGAAACACCTGGTACACAGCATATGGTCTTGATCCTGCGCATTTTGTAAGTTTGCCCGCCACCAGCTGGGAATCGCTACTTAAAATGAAATGGGATGAAAACCCAGACTGGTATATCGAATTACTAACCGACATTGACATGTACAATTTTATAGACACAGCGAAAAGAGGCGGCATATCAATCTGCGTGAACAGACATGCAAAAGCCAACAATCCGTATCTAGAATCTTATGACCCAACAAAACCCACAAATTATATCGTTTATTTAGACGCCAACAATCTCTATGGATGGGCAATGAGTCAAGACTTACCCATAAGAGATTTCAAGTGGACTCAACAATTCGAACCCGACTTTTCTACTCCCGCCTTCTATGAAGTTGACGTTACAATTCCCGATGAACTCCATGATCATTTTTCTGACTTTGCGCCATTCCCTGAGAATATTAACTGTCCGAAAATTATCGAACACATGGATGGCACTTGGAGCCTGTCTACAGAAAATGAACACACCACTAAACTCACCCAAAACCTACACAACAAGACTCGCTACAAAATTCATTATAAGCTGCTACAATATTTCATATCCTTAGGCTGTAAAGTCACACACATACATAGGGCACTCAAATTCACTGAAGAGGCCTGGATGAAATCCTACATAGAAAAGAACACCCAGTTCAGAGCCAAAGCAACCAACAACTTTGACAAGGATCTGTTCAAGCTGGCAAACAACTCTGTATATGGCAAGACTCTTGAAAATGAGCGCAACCGCACGAATCTAAAACTCGTCACCGTTCATGAGCGTGACATTATTCAGAGAAATATTTCTAAACCGACATTTAAACAACTTCACATCTTTAACGATAACCTAGGGGCCATACTCTTTTATAAAACGAAAGCAACACTCTGCAAACCTATATTTACAGGGGTTACTGTACTTGATGAATCGAAGCGTCTTATGTACAGTTTCTTCTATGACATGAAACGACAATACGACACTCGCGTAAAACTTCTTTACACTGACACTGACTCCCTAATTCTAGACATTCAGACTGGGGACATCTATCAGGACATGCTTGAACAAAACCGGGGCCCCCAAAACCCTTATGATTTGTCAGAGTATCCAGAATCATTTAAAACTTTGAAAGGGGATCAAGTGTTCGACCCATCCAATAAAAAAGTAATTGGTAAAATGAAAGATGTAGAGGCAGGTGATGTTATCTCCGAGTTCATTGGTTTGAGATCAAAATCCTATTTTGTAAAGTGTGGTGAAAGCGGTGTAATTAAGAAGTCCAAGGGAATTCCGAAACATGTAGTTAAGAACTCTCTACATGAAGAAGCCTACAGAGATGCCCTGTTACATAATAAGAAAACTACACATGAGTTTGTGAAGTTTCAGTCTAAGAACCATGATGTTTTTACAATAACCCAGAAAAAAATAGGCCTGTCAGGCGCAGATAATAAGAGATTTTACCTCGACAATATTACGAGTCTTCCATTTGGGCACTGGAGGCTAAAAAGCGTAGGTTGAATTTTAAAAAAAATGACAAAAAATAATGACGACAAATATTTTTCTGGAACAGTTGGCCAAAGAACTAAAAATCCCAAACTTTAGAGGCGTCTTTATGAAGGATACATTACCTGAATCCCACACATTGAAAGAATGTGGCATCATGAACTTTGACACTGCCGAGAAACCAGGGTCTCACTGGGTTTGCTGGGTGATTGATCCAAACAGAAAGCATAAGTACTACTACTTTGATAGCTATGGGACAGCCGTTCCTGATGAGCTAAGGGAATATATGGAAGCTCCAAAAATCTATCGCTCAGACTTTATTCTGCAGGGGCTTAGCAGTGATATCTGCGGTGAGCTGTGTATGACAGTTTTATATGCAATGACTAAGACTCGAAAAAGCTACAGGGAAATCATTTTAAGTTTAAATGTTTAGTTTTTGCATAGTTTTTGAAGACAGTTTCAATATCATTTCTTAATTGGCTCATGTCATCAATGCTATTCAAATTTTGTTGCTCACTAAGCTGCTCATAAAGCTTTTGAATGCTTTGAAACTCATCCTCTGAAATGAACTTGTCTTCTATTGCTTTTGAAATGTATCCGGTGACTGCCGACTGGATGCTTTTCTGTTTTGCTTGCATTTCCTGCAGATGCTTTAGCTTCTGGCGTCTGCTTCGAGTTAGAGCTCCTGTAACCGCTGAAATGAGACCACACGAGGCCCCAATAATTCCAAGTGGAACAGCGACTGGTGCGGTGATAATGGGAAGTGTAGAAACAGCAGCTGCAGATCCGCTTAGAATTGACACTGACCCGAGAACCATATTAATATACTCGAAAGCTTGACACTGGCTGTTGAAGCGTTTCAGTTTTTTAGAGTTTTTCATAAGGGCGGTTTCAATATCCATTCGCATTTTCTGAATCTCTACAAGTCGGAACTGTTGAGAGTTGCAGGTAAAAGTTTTGATTGTTGGATAGAGATTTGGCGCACTAGGTGCCATAGGTGGGTCATACAGAGAATCATTTTCGGCCATTTTTTATAGGTAAAAAATTTTTTTTCTATTTTACGATCGGGCGTCTTCAATGTCAATGTCAGGGAGATTGTGCTGTCGTTCCAGGCGACTAATTCGTCTCAAAGTTTTCCCCCACTTGTTATAAATTCTATCCAGATAGAGCGTATGCGTGGCAACATCTCTTTCTATCTTTTTTATTTTTGCTACATTTTGATTAATGGTTGTTCTCCAAGCGGTAAATAAGGCATCAGTCTCTGCTTGTGAATAGGAATCAAGGATGTCTCGCTTTTTATTAATCGCTGTTCTTATAGTAATGTCTTTTGCATTGATTTCCGATCTGAGAGTTTGAGCTAGAGTCTCAACGATGGCGGTCAGCTTTGCTATTTTTGCCCACAAGTCTTCAATGTTTATTTGATGATGGTGTGCTGACCGTTCCAATGGTTTTAAGCGGCCTTTAATTGGTCCGATCTCCGGGATCTTTTCGTCAACGTTAATGTAGCGCCTGTCAAGGAAAGCAAGCGAGTGTGCAGTGGAGCCACTAGTAGATTCACCAGCAAAGTTTATGGACATTTTTGTTTGTTTTTTTTAAATTACGCTACTGTTCTTTTCTCTTTGTTAATCATCACGAACTGATAAGGTTTATTCCACTTTTCAAAGCATAGGTTAACGAATTCTTCCTGCGATACCTTTCGACCATCGTTCTTTCGATCAAATGGAGGCTTAGTAAAATGAGCTGGAGCAATCACCTCGTTACTTAACCTC
Source organism: Macrostomum cliftonense (assembly GCA_950096795.1). Lineage (NCBI taxonomy): Eukaryota > Metazoa > Platyhelminthes > Macrostomidae > Macrostomum > Macrostomum cliftonense. Next base: position 1,421,911 of record CATNEM010000287.1, on the reverse strand, counting down.
TTCAGTCGGTCTTGTGGTATGGTTGGAAACAAGAGGATCAGATTGCAGTTCCCACGAATAGTTTTGTTTGGCAACTCAAACCAGTTTTGGGTAATATAGATTACATTACAGTTGTTGTGTCGACCCCTGGTGAAATAGTTTTCAATTTGCTTCTGGGGCCCTGTCATGCAGTCATCAAAGACAATCAAGTGTTTCCTTCCCTTTTCCAGTTCATCAGGCTGAGGGAGAAGTTTAGTTTTAGGATCAATTTGCGGGTCCCCATAAGTGAACACTTTAATGTCGTGCCACTTTTCATTATCTGGGATATGGCTAGCATATTCTCTGGCGACAATTTCTGGATCACTGGGCAGCTTGGATTGGTTATTAAAACACTGAATGATATGCTCCTTTTTAAGTTTGTTCTGTAGACCTGCAATCAACATTTTATACTCATCTTGATACAGAGTGGGTGAGTAGATGTGCAGTGTGTCATAGTCAAGAAATCCTGGTCTCAGAAGCATGTTGAAGATTCTAAATGTCTTCCCTGAGCCTGATTCTCCAACAACAATACATCTGAAATGACCAGGAATTGCCTCGTTATGAGTAAATTTGATTTGGTTCCGAGTCCAATGAGGGTTGAAATCATTTGAAAAATCCATTTTAAAAATAAAAATTAAAATAAAAAAAAAACAACATGAATTTCGCTGGCGTCGTAAATCAACCTTCCAATACTTACAAGCTGTCGTTCCTAGATTCTAGGTACATCAACACAGACGAAATCACAAGACAAGACATTTCGCAAAACGCAAAACTCAGTGACCTATCAAAACGTATACAAGCCCTAGAATCGGAGAATTCTGCATTGAAATCAAGGGTCACTACGCTAGAATCGGAGATAAATCTCCTGGAAATAAGGACAAATACCCTGGAACCGCAGACAAATGCCCTAGAATCAAAGGCGATTGCCTTGGAACGCCGAATGGCAAATCGCCTTGAGTTCACGGCCGCGGACCGTAAGGGCATCGCCGACGCGGCAGTAGAAAGCAACTGTGTAAAAATACATTCGGCCTTTATATTTTCTGCACTTATGGACGCAATATCAGCACTACAGATAAAGACATATGGTCATGAAAAACAATCCTGGACAACTTTGTTACACGAAATAAAAAATTTGAAACGAGGCAACCGTGGCAGACCGTCTTGCGATTCGAACACAAACCTTCCCAAATTTACTTTAACAACGTTAGTGTCTCTGGCACTGGGTCCATAACCGGTGCGTGTGTGTGTGTGGTTTTTTTACTTATATATGGCTTTTTGCAAGACGTCTTGTACCCCCACATGTCTTGTACCCCAAGAAAGCACCCGTGAAACTCCTACCTTAGTCATATTTAAAACCGCTGCCCTTTTTAAGATCGGCTCTCATCTTAGCATAAACGGATGGATCAATGCTATCAGCGCTTGGTGCCAATGAATTTGGCGCCAATGAATTTGGTGCGAGCGGTTGACCGTCATTTATAGTGTCCTTGATCTTCTTCGCAGCTGTGACTACACTTCCCACCGCCTGGGCCCCGACCTCGGCAGCATTTTTAATATTTTCCTTGTTCTCACTGATGACTTTGAAAATCTTTGCCCCCTGGGCGATCAAATCAGCAATACCGTTACCCGATCGCTCTTTTCTTGGATAATGACCTGCTGGAAAAAGTCCAGATCCTCCTTTAATGAGCTTTAATTCATTCTCATCGTAGTATTTAGGTACGTCTTTTTCGAAGATTAGTGGCATTTTTTATGTGAAAAAAATTATTTTTTATTGAACCTTGAAAGTAAAAGTTCTCTTGCTCTTTTATCGATGTACTTCTTTTGTAGCATTTTATCAAGAATGTGAACAAACTCTTTTCTATTCTCATCCTTTAAACCTGTCTTTGCTGCTCCTAGGAGAACAACTAGCCGCTTGTAAACTTCAGGCATCCCTGTGCCGGTACTTGCAGCTGATGTGTCTGGTGATGTCTCTGGTGATGTCTCTGGTGATGTTTCTGGTGATCTAATGTCTTGCCTTGGTGTGAAAACTCTGTTTGAAATTCGCTGCATTCTATCTGGTGAGAATTGTTCTAGATGCCTCCATACTTGTGGATTTGCCGTTTTGTAATTAGCTACTTGAGTTGGATCTGCTGTCTCAAGTTGAGAGAGTACATCTTCTGCTGTTAATTTTTTAGGGCTTTGTTGCTGCTGAGGCATCTCTTGTTGCTGAGGTATCTCTTGTTGCTGAGAGAGTTGTTTTTGCTGTTCGAGGTAATTTATGACTTCTAGCTGATCTGGCAGGTCGAACCATTGTTTAAAGTGCTTATACTTTCTAAAGCTGTTCAGGTCGACCCCATTGTCATGTAAAAATTTGAGTATGTCAGGGACTTTAAGGATGTCTATGTCTCTTTGTAAAGCAAAAGTCACCAGATCTTTATAATTTTGTAGCTGTTTCGCAGAAATAGTTTCTTGATTTTTAGTCATGAAGTTGAGCAATACTTGGGTGAAAGCAACTTTCTTTGAGGTGTTTTCTCCTTCCCCGGCCGCGCCTTCTTTGATGACTCCAATACTTTCTTTCGTTATCTCAAGATGATAATCCACAGGATCAGTAGAAATATTTTTACGCCAGACACTAACACCAAAGACGAGTTTGCCTTCATATTCTACTGGCCCAAAGAAGTTATCTGTTACTTTCAATTTTTGCTGAGATGCTTGAGGAGACGTTTCGCCAGGTGGAATTTTATTCAGCGTATTCTGAAACTGGCTCTCTTGAATCTCATCAACAGCTTCCTTAACTGTTTCAATTGATTTCTTTGCTTCGGTGTATCCCGGTTTGTGAAACTCAGTGGCGGCTTGGATAAACTCATTGTAGGACTGCTGCTCTTTGTTAATTAACCCAGTGACTCGTTTTTCAGCTTCTGCAAGCTTCTCCAAGTCAGAGATGTAATGAGAATTTTTTCGCTTCATTTTTTTATTTTAATTTTTTAAGTTAAAAAATGAACGATCCTCTGACGCCAGTTTTCTATAAAATCAACAAGCCTATCTTGAGTGATGACAGCACAATCAAAGCGACTCAAGTAAGAGTCCCCAGTCATGAAAATCAGAATGAAACTAATTTGGGCCCCGGTCAAACGCTAACATTTACTTACACTGGGTGTTCATCTCTGGTCAGCGTTCACAGTCTAAGGAGCGGGTTTTACATGACATTCCAATACAAGACTAAAGGTGGTACAAATGCTGCTGGTGCTAATACTGACAAGCATGACGCTAATGTCACGCTAATCAGCAACTTCTGGGCCTACATGTTTAAGGAGTTTAGCGTGTCGAACGGGAGTACAGAGCTGGAGAGAATTGCCAACTTTGGTGTAGTGTATGACACTCATTGTCTCATTGAAAACCCAGATTTTATTCAACTTGGTAGCGGCGCTGGCTTCATCCCTAATGAGGAGAAAGGAGACGTAAATGATTCAGGTTATGCAAAAAGAAAAGGGAGATATAACTATGCATTGACGGGTGCTGATGATGGCGCAAAGAATACTCAGTATAGAAATGTAGATATATTTGTACCTTTGAGATTCATGAGCGGGTTCTGCAATACTTTTAATCGCCTGACCAGCAACTTTAGCTACACATTTAGGCTTACCAGGGACGATCGCAACAGGAGTGTTTGGACAGGAGCTGAGCATACTAGTATGGAAGTTAAGCTAGCGGGAGTTGAGCTGTACTTGGAAATCATTGAACCAAAGACAGCACTGAAAGCTGAATATTTGAAGGCTATTGAAAAAGACATTGATGTTGCTTACACAGCTTACATGTGCAGGGATGAACGCAATGAAAGAAGGCAACAGATTTGTATTAAGGAGGGTTCTTGCAGCAACCCAAGGTACATTATTGTCAGTTTGAGAGATCCATTAACTATAAGTCGTTATGAACATGGAAATGTGCGAACAATTCAGCATGAAATCAGTGATAATCTTTACCCGCCAATGCCACAGAATGGAGATTTTGCAACAAACAAAATTAGTAAATTTTACTGCGAGCTGGTTGACTTAGCCGTAAAGGAGAACAACGGAATCGTTATTACGGCATGGCAGTTCAAGACTCTTTTCCCCATTTTCGGTGCAGACGTGTCGGCCAGGCAAATGCCTACTGACAACAGTCCGGTGAATATTGTGACCACTATCGACAGAAGTGAGGCAACACCCGTTGACCTTTTTATCATCTATGCATTTGAGAGGAAAATTAAGCTGAACATGATTAATAATTCTTCGAGTAAGGTTTAAAATATTTTTTTGTAAAAAAAAATGGAAGCGATTGCTGAAAGACTAAACAATATCGTGTCGCATTCGAAGGAAAGTATCCCAGTTACAATAACTGGGCGACTTACAGATTCAAGTGGAACTTTTATTGAAAAACTTGAGCAACCCATTCGTCTGGACCCAGAGGCAAACTACCATGTTTATCTCAATGACTTTACTGGCTGGTCAAATGTTCCCAACGTGACAGAAAAGAATAACATGTTTTATTACAAATGGAAACAAATTGGAGGCGAAGTGAAAGAATTTCCGGTTAAATTCCCTGTGAGCACACAGAGCGTGGACACTTATAACTACTTTCTGGAGAACGTTTTTACCAAAAGGGGGCATTTTGAAACTCCTGATGCTAGCAAACCCGAGAATAAACTATTTCCTGTTAAATTGTCCTATGATCTCACTGTAATGAGAGTGGTTATGCAAGTTCATAAAGACGCAGAGGTAGAGTTTAAAGATGGCACTTGGTATCGGGAGTTGGGATTTGAAAAGAAAGTTTACAAGGCGGAAACCGCAGCACCACCCGCAACTCCTTCGCCGGGAGCGGTTATGTTGAGCCGCCAGCCAGCACGCGGTTTATTCATGGCTGAAAATATCGCGGATATTGTTAAAAGTTTGAACATTTTGATCCGAAGCAATCTCAGTCTGGACTGGGTCTTCAAGGGAAAACGAACAAATATTTTGTACAACATTTCTAACTCAGTTGCTGGTGGACAGATGATTGTTGAGAAACCCAATCCAGTAAAAAGAGTTGTGCTCTGTAACAAAGAAATTAATGAAATAGTGCTACAGTTTGAGACAGAAGATGGAGAAGCTGTTGATTTTAACGGTGAAGAGTTTGCAATGACAATTATCATTGAAAGAATGTGAGAAAAAAATAAAAAAACAAATTACAACTGATTAATAATTTCAGCGAAGTTGTAATAGCTGTCGTAATCTTTAATAGTTACTCCATGCAAGTAATGCCAGTGAGTCTTAACTGCCTGATTAAGATTCGGAATAGTTAGTGGGACATTAGGCCAATATTTTTTCATATAAAATTCACATTCCCATTTGCAACGATACCGAGACTTGAACTGAGGGTGAGATTTTTCGTAGTAAGATCCTGGAGAAACGGTCGGAAACATTTTTTTATTGAAAATTAAAAAAAAAATTTTTGGGTGAGTACCCCGATCAGCGCATAACTAGGGTGGATAACCAGGGTTTTAATCCCAGTGTCCTAGAAGCCCCATTAATAAAAATGTCAAAAACATCTCGAGGATATGAAAAATAGCAATTTTTTTTCTGTCCCAGAAACCCCATTTGCTAATTGCCTGGAATAATAAATTTAGGCTAAATTTTATGTCCTGGGGGGAAAAGCATTTTAAGAGGAGGCCCCCCTCTTTTTTCAAGTAGTCGAGGATATGTTAGTTATTGGTAGGCATATATGTAAAATGTCGAATTTTTTGTCCCAGAAGCCCCCTCTTGCCTTCTACTGGCTTATCATAAAATCGATAAACTTTTACACACCGCTTGCACAGACTACCGAACAAACAACAGACTAAACTAGTTTAGTTTAAAAATTGAACAAAATTTTATCTAAAATAAAAAGCATAGAAAGTTATGCGAACACTAATTATCAATAATACATAAATACAATGCATACAAACTCACGCATTCCTGTATAGCGACTTACGCAAGGAATTTGAATTAATGGTGGGGCGGAGCCCAAAAAGGCGCCATATTGGATTTTCTAGGGGGCGTCTATGTCTATGAGGTGGGCGTCCCTGTCTATGATTTCTAACTTATGAGGTTTGTACTGACGGCCTTAAGGTTGAAACTTGAGCATTTCTCTCCGTTTTTCATGATTTTTAGGTGGGCTTTCCTGTTCGACACTAGGGATTGTTCCTGTACCCCACTACGAGTAATAAACAGTCAATTTACTGCTAAAGGCGAAGCAAGAATAGAAAACTGCGGCATAAAAAAATTCATAATATCTATACAACGTTCACACACACCCACACATGCACACGTAATCAAAGTGGATATTTAAATAGCAAATTTATTCGAATATGTTAATGTACGAACTGTGGCTTCATTGTACGCTCCACAGAATCAATAAGTTGATCAAATTGCCTGCAATTTTTGTTTTTTATAAGCACATACGATAGTCAGAATTTTTTTAAGTACGAGTAAAAAACTGTAAGACAAACAATTTACAGGACCGAGGAGACAGTAAAAACAAAGTCACAAATAAATTTTTATTAACAAATTAAATTTGGTAAGATGATTTTAGCGGCATAGAAAATAGGAAGATTCTTAGTTTCATGAATAGATTTCTGAAAACAAAGCTAAGAATAAAAGAAAATTAAAACAAAAATGCGCCTGCGCCAAACAACATGGAAATTAAGCTTGATGACGTCACTTACTCGCCAAGCTCGTCGTCGGCGTGTCGCCGACCGCCGCTTCCAGCAGTCCTTGGCGGCTCGTCGCCCCAGCCTCCGCGCCGCTTTGGCTGCAATTTGTGATTTGCTAGTTGGGTGCTTGCGGTACTGACCCTATGCGGGTAAAGAAATAAGGGAGCAATGAACTTACAGCAGCACTTCCAGCGCCGCCTCCACTGCCGCCAGCAGCATCGCCTGCAGACTCTTCTTCATCATTTGCACGCCTGCCCATGCGAGCCTTCTGTTGAGAAAGAGAGAGAGAGAAATGTGGCATAAAAAACTGAAATTCATGTTACATAGAATCTAACATAGAGGAGCTTGAATAAGGATGATTTCTGAGTAACAATGTCAGAAAAAGACTGTCAGTTTCTTCACCAATGGGCACAACCTTGAGAATCACCCAGCCACCAAGGGCAACACACAATGCCTGCCACTTCTCTTCGCGTTTTGGTTCTCTGTCTGTCTCCCAAGTTAGTTGCAATAAGTTCAAAGCTATCATTTAATAGCTATTTTGTACAATATCAACCTACCTAAGTGAGTAACTATTAGAAATTGGTAGGGCTTAAGTGATTCCAAAATTTATCAGTGTATGTATATGCTATTGCCTTAGACCAAAAATCATAACAAAAATATTTTAATGGTAACAATAGAAATATTCTCTATTCTGGTAATAAAGTCTTAATTAAAAATTATATTATTTTGAAAAATTTTACCTACATCTAACCAAATTGAGTAATGATACATATTAGGGCACTAATGCTTAATACTTAATTCATTCTGGTGAATGACCACATTGGCCAAAACTATGCAAAAGGAAATAATATTGCTATTATCCTATATTCAATTAGCTATAATAATTTAATGTATATTTGTGAGTGTTTTACCTAACGGTTTAATATAATAATAAATTTATTACTGGATAAACTATAATCAAACCAACCAATTTTTATTGTACCGACTTGACCTTTTTATAACTTTTCTAGTACAAGTATCACATTGTGCCTTCTTGTTTTAATAGGTGATGGCTTTATATAACCAATCAACTTACTATTTTAATGCATTGCATATTTATTAGTTATTGCTAATTTGTATTAGTGATAGATAGCATAGATAATGTCTAGCAGTTTCAGAATTTTATAGCATGCTACCATATCCAAACCTAAGTACCCATGTTAAAAGTAAAGGCATTATGAATAATTAATTCTGATTTCAAGGTAGGAAGTAAAAGTGAAGCTAATACTCCCACATGAAATTCTAGGCTTAGTCTATGGTATCTAGATAATAGTATCTAGATGTATATCATACAATTATTAAATAAAAAAATTTCTTACTGGGGAACCAAGCTACAATTTTCCATTACATATAGAATTTGCACAAAGCAAGCAATTGGGCCATAAAGTTTTAAAACACAAAAATTACTGAATAAGAGATGATCATAGCCTAGCTATATTAAAAACGAAGATGATCTTGTAGTTTTTTTTAATTTATACTGTTAATTACATTTAAAATTTGAAAAAAGCAAGCCAATATAAATTTTTTTACAAAAACTTCACTAAATAAGATACTAGGCCGAGCTACGCCAAAAAGATAGACTTGTGGGTTCTTTATTACTAAGGCACAACAGAACATAAATATGTTAAAAGAAAGAATTATGCTCTAAAAAATTTGACATCTGGAATACAAACCTTTTTGCCTTTTGTTGATTCAAGATTGAATTCTTCGTCCATTAGACAACTTTTTAGTTTATGGTTCTAAGCAAAAAATTTTGAACTCCAAAAGTAAAAAGCAAAAATTATCGAGTTGAATAATCAAGGAATGTGTCGAATACACAAAATAAATTAGTAACAATATTCGGTCTGAAAGTAGCAAAGGTTTTTAAGCGAAGGAGTAATAACTTTTTATAAAAATTACAGAAACACTAAAAAACACTACTGAAGGCTTTGTTTGAAATACAAAAAGCCGAAACAAATTTAACATATATAACGCGTAATTTTATAGTTCGATAAACGCGGTTGTGTATACACGTGCCGCCAGGCCGAGAATGTTTGCTTAAAGAGTTATATAAATGGCTTAAAAAGTTGGACATTAAATTTTGTGTTATTAAATTTACAGCTTGATGGAAATTTCCATCATCGAAAATGTTCAGGAAGAAAATAATGTACACAGTACGTGTTAAGAACAAGGGTCAACTATTAAAAAGACTATTTAGAAGTCCTTGGTTGTTAAAACGTCAGCTGTTGATGAGACATTTCTTGGAGCGAGTGTGGAGAGAGACACATAGAAGGAGACATGTACAGTGTGGATTGCGGACCACGAAGTCACTTAAAGGACGTGGTACGTAAGGTACACTCTAAAACATTGAAGGCCGAAACATGGACAAAAATTTAGAATTCTATTTCGCCAGTGTAAAATCGGCCTTCAATTATTTGGAGTGCGGTATCCTTCTATTCTATAAGAGCTTGGGATTGGGCTATACGGTAGCTATATTTTGAAACGCACATTAAGCAAGGAGATTAACATAGTACATGTACAGTACACTAAAGAGCCGAATATAGTAGTTTTAGACGTTTAAACAAAACGCTAGAGTCCGTAATTCTCTTAGAAAAGTTTTGTTGATGTTTGTTTAATTCCGTACTATTTCCACTATGTGTTTATGCACTGTACGCAATGCCAAGCAAGTACTCCATCATCTACGGTACGTCATGCATAAACTCGGGTCTCTAAAGAATATTTTTGGTTTTCATCAATGACTTCTAGACGCATGGTTTTCATCCCATCAATGTTTACTCATAATATGGAAACCAGTGAAGAAATAATTTTATTTTTGAACTATTTGTTATTGCAGCGAAAATTTTAAATTTAAATTTAAGTGCAAAGTAATTGTCACTTAAGTGGCGCAAACCCTTTGATTTGGGCACGAAAAAACAAAACATGCATGTAACCCATTGCAAATTTATTACTGTAAGAATAATTAATTTTATTACTAAATCAGATGGCAGTCTAGATCTTGAATGACCAACTGACTGATGCGTTCGTAGAAAGTAAATCACATAAAATGTATGAAAAACTGACTCATTTTCTTACGATGAAAATCGTGTACATTATAAAAGAGCAAATTTTCATATGTTCTTGAGTAGCTGATATGGACCACGATAGGAAAAATCCATTTGCTGTCATTAAAAGCCTAATGACATGTCTATATAGTTAGGAATGCACAATCCTCCACAAAACCATCCGAATTTGAGCTAGCTCAACCGAATATAGAAGTTTGCTATTAATGGCAGATGTCAAGAACAGCATTCTGATTGACAAACATCCATAATAATGAAGCACTCTTAAAGCTTTTACTGCATTCGAAGAAAACGCATTGTCTCTGTGCATAGAGTGCATAGAATACGTAGTATGACACCCGTGCTAGATCCAGTTTTTCGCGACCTGAAATTAAGGAGCATAAATTTTTTTAATTTATGCAGTCAACGGCATGGGACTGAAGACGTTTTTTGGTCCTGCAAAGTTAAATAATTAAAAAAAAGATAAAGACACATTCAATAAATCAGATGCTAGAAAAATTTTGTTGTGCACTTTCCATTTCAAGCTGTCGTATTCAAATAGAGAGCATAAAAGAGTGAAGTAAACATTTTTTGGTTCTAGAATATTCAAAAAAATGGAATGAGACGCTGAGACTGTCAGCCACTGTCAGCTCAGACTCTCAAACAAATGTGGAAAGGCACTCGCACAGTACAAAGAACTTGGCCGCCGTCTCATGATAGTCCGAGAGATTCGCGTGGCCCCGATACCGGCCGGCTACATTCTCACCGGGAGACATATCGTTGGGCTCGACGATGTTCCACAACCTGTCGTCCAGGGTGATGTTGCAGCCCGCCCAGCGCCAGCCACCTCTCGGCTCCTGACTCCCAGGGATCTGGTAGCCTCCCAGCCACATGTTGTGTCCGGAGCTGTACTTGCTGTAGATCGTCTCCACGTGGCTCATCTCGGCGGCGTCCGTCACGTCGGCCATGATCACCAGGCCGCTCTCCGACTCGCACTTTGCCCTGCTCGGCCACCAGTAGTCCGCTCCGTCCAGCAGCTTGTACTTCACTCCGCACAGGTCGTCGACGTAGCCAGACGGACACAGTGCGCCCGCCTCCAGTCCCGCCTGCTGCTTCACAAACAGCTGGCCTGTCCTGGAGCAGCCGCAGTCCCTCACCGACTTGCTGCACTTGTCGAACACGAACAGCTGGCACGGACCGTCGGCCAGGCCAACAAAGTGACATTGTTGAACTTTTTTGAAACTTCATTTTTATTGATGGCCGATTCTAGACAATCTTCTGACTGTTTCGCCCTTATAAATGATTTTTATAAAATGCGCTTATCATGATAATCTCTGAGCGTTGCGATTGGTTCGAACTTTTGATTGGCTCTGTGAATTCTCGTTGTTGGTGCTTATAATGGTAATTTTCACCAAATCTTGTCGAAATGCTCCTTGTCGAAATTTTCTGCTTTTGTCCACAGTTTCTGATTGTACAGTTATTAACAGTTCGAGGTATTTTTACGTAGAAATTTGCCTTTTAGTTAGAAGATTTTTTAGCAAATTGTTATTCGCTGACGCTTCTATAGTGGCCCTTTTTAGCAGTAATTTTTAGCAGACCTCCAAATTCTAATTCGCTCTGCAGGTTTTAAGTCCATAGAATACCTTGTACTGAAGTACTTCACTCCGCTCGGATACAGCGCGTCCACAGGAAATTCTTCCTGATGCATTAAAACTCACACTGAATACCTGATGATTTACATGCAATGTGAAGTTTACAGAGCATGCATTACTTTTGCTACTTTTAAGCTTACAAGTAGTATGTTTCGCAAGATACCATTTTTATCCAGGTGAATTAGAGATACGAAAATACGATGAAAGGCAAGGAGTCGTTTTGACGAAGACACGTGACATTAAAAATAGTAGAAAAAGAAGGACATTAGGTCAGGGCACGAGTGAAGCACAAGTGACAACCGCTAACAGAGCTTGAGAAGAGACGTCAGAACAATGACTGGCCAACTGCACTTGTTCAGGAGAGCAGCAAGCAGCAGGCGGGACTGGAGGCGGGCGCGCTGTGTCCGTCTGGTTACGGTGACGAACTGTGCGGAGTGAATCTCCGATTCTGACACGTCACCTTGAGCAAGTTTTTCTAAAGCATTCTTCAAGCTTTTTTTAGTAGCAAAAACTCAAAATGCAAAAAAAGTTCTAGTTTAAACGTATCCTAATTGTGTGGAGTTCGTTAGTACAAACTTACCCGATGGCATCATTAAGCAGTGACTTACTATTGGTTTTCTTTTCTAACAGATGTGCAAAGCCTCACGCAGGTATTGATTGACAAAAGTGATTTTTTTTTATTTTGGCTCTCTGAAACTCCAGTGAGTTGGCGTGTCTATCTTGGCTGGGGATTGATTGCTTGATTGATTAGTGAAGAATGGATACAAAATATTTTTTTACGCAGTTTTAATCCGATGCCTTTAGGGGCCTTGACAAACCGAAGTTTCCTTCATACGATATCTCCCTATTGTTACACCTTTTCTCATTCCTTTTCTCTTGACTACAATGAGCTGCTGTTCGTGTCCATGTTACATGAGTCCATCACTCAGCTCAATTCAGTTTCTAATGCAAATCTATTTTGATATAACTGCTGTACTTCAGTTTAAAGTCTCAATTTCTCATAATGATATTCCATTGTGTTTAACTGTCTTTGCCAAAAAACCCAAATTAGAGTTACTCGTTCTGGAACTTTTCAAATTCTAGGTACTTTGTAAAAATTAAATAAATTAGAAAACCAACAAGAACGGCTCAGTCCTTGAGGGTCTGGAGGGGCGGCCAAGTTACTACTGATACCCCATCTCAGCTGTGTGTGCTTTGCTCAAAGGACCAAACTTGTATATCCTAGAGTTTTGCCTCGTGAACCCACGAACTTCCTGCCATGTAGGTCGGACGCTGTAGCCACTTGGCTACCAATTATTCTTTGGACGCTGTTGGTAAGTTTTTCGTTGTAAGTTATGGTCGTAAAATGTTCTAATTAGTGGTTAAAGAGGCTCATTGGAGCAACGCCAAGTCTCGTTAGCTCCGATATTAGCACCTCCAGATCCGTAAACGCTCGAAGCCATCGCTCGTACCGAGGCTGACGAGGCGCCTTCTTGGCAGCGCCGAAACCCGCGCTTCACTGCGACATGGTCGTGAAGGGCTTAGTGCGACGTGCAGCGGCCACGACTTGCCTGATTTGAGAGAAATTTTTCTCAGCTAAGCTTAGAAATTCAGATTGCTAGGCATGAGTGCTTTTCCATCTGAGCGCGTGTCCTTCAAAGTATTTCTCTTCAAGCATGTTTGCGCCAGTGCTTATCTTGAGCCTATTTATCTATTTGCAATTCCCATGGGTTCTGCTGGCGAATTCCAAGGTTTCTGGGTCTGTTTGTTGGGATAATGAAGGAAGAAAGACAGCTGCTGAGGGTTTGCTGATTCTTGAAAATTCAGATCCTACGACTGGCTTGCAGAGCACACCGTCTGCGCCCATGTACTTAAATGAGAGCCCTGTGGACCTGGCGATGGAGTGGGTCGTTAACTGGCAGCCGTGCTAGAATAGATTTGAAGCACTACCTCCAAGGATTCACAACAGCAGCAATAATAGATACCTTACACTGAAGAAACCTTTTACTGGAACAGCTGGTCAGTCGGCACCATGACGAACCAAGCAAAACTCTTTGTAGTCCTGCTAGCTCTGCAGATTCCAAGCTCGATGCAGGACGCCTACAACCTGATCACGGGATTCCTGTGCGTCAGGAGCGACTTCACGGTGACCGTTCCCGGCTCCCACACCGAATCCGCCTGCGCCTACTGGTGCAGCAGCAACCAGCGCTGCCAGGCCTTCTCCCTGGCCGACGGTCCGTGCCAGCTGTTCGTGTTCGACAAGTGCAGCAAGTCGGTGAGGGACTGCGGCTGCTCCAGGACAGGCCAGCTGTTTGTGAAGCAGCAGGCGGGACTGGAGGCGGGCGCGCTGTGTCCGTCTGGCTACGTCGACGACCTGTGCGGAGTGAAGTACAAGCTGCTGGCCAATGGCGGGCTATGGTGGCCGAGCAGGGCGAGGTGCGAGTCGGAGAGCGGCCTGGTGATCATGGCCGACGTGACGGACGCCGCCGAGATGAGCCGCGTGAACTCGATCTTCGACCAGAGGGCCAACGGCCACACATTCTGGCTTGGCGGCTTGCAGCCCGCCGGCAGTCCGGAGCCGCTGGGCGGCTGGCACTGGGTGGCCTGCAACATCAGCGTGGACAGCAGCCTCTGGGCCAACGGAGAGCCCGGCGCTACCTCGGAGAACGTCATTGGAAGATGGCACGTGTATGGCGGCCTGTCGGACTTTGGTCAGAACTCAGGCACCCCGCGGGCCGTTCTGTGCGAGTGCCTGTCACCGTTCGGCTGATGGCTTTGGCACTCAGGCCAAAGGAATACGAAGAAACTTGTTACCTTGAATATAATTACTGTAACGAATCTGCGTTCGTTTAGTAATCCGCTTTTCAGTTTGGTGTTAAATTTTAGCCAGTATAGTGGAGAGCATGTACGAGCCTGCCGCCACCTTTTGCAACAATTGAAATCATTTAGCTCCTATAGCAAAATATATATTTGATACTGATATCTTGGCTTGAACTCTCCATTTCCTTTAAACAAGCTATTGCCTAGTGCTTGGGGTGTGTACTTTTATGACTGAAAGGTCGTGGGTTCCAGCCCCAGTTTCAGTTATCCCGTACTCGTAGAGATTGGGTACCAGTTTGAGCTGGGAAAATTTAGTGTGGGTGTTGCGGCCCCTCCAGCCCGTCAGGACTGAGCAGCTGTACACAGCACTCGGATGCGCCGCGCAGCTAGCTGCAACTGTGCCGTGCACTACACGTTGAACCTAAGGGCTAAAACATGACCGTCAACTCCTGCAATTGACATGCTGTTTGAATTTGAAAGATTTATAAAATTTTTATCTTCTACGAAGGTTTCGGCAAGGATCTGTCCCACTGGTCTTTGTCTTATAGTCGGATCTTTGTATTGTTCAGATAGTTAACAAGACTGGTCTTTGTATTGTTAACTACTGAGTCGATCCGATCTGGCACGTCAAAAGCGACGGTACAGCGCCCAGGAAGACTATATAATATAATTTTTTATTATAGTCTTCCTGGGCCACAAAAAAGCGGTTTTGTTTGCGTCGGACATTGAAATTCCCGCGAGGGCAACCACCAAAGACATAGTTTTTACGTTACTTGAAGCACCATTTGTACACAATGTGTAAGTAAATGACTGGCTGCTATACTTGCAGCACAGTTTTGTCACACTTTCTTCCACTTTCCTTCTTTAGTGCCTAATTGAAAATGTACTGTTCAAGCACTAGTGATTTTTTTATTACGAGTAAATACCGAGGCTTGAGAAGAGTCGCAGTTGCAGTCTGAAAGCGCAAAAACTCAGTCACTGGCGAGAAGCGCTTCATGAATCTGGGCAGCTGTTGAGAAAATTAAAATGAAGCATCCTTAATAGAAGAAATCTATATTTTTCCTATCTAAATAGCGTGTTTTTATCGCAGACAGAGCTAGATTTTTCGATTCATTGTGACATGTTGGGTGATTTTGAATGCTCGGGGGAAATGTGACATGTTGGGTAATTTTGAATGCTCGAGAGAAATGTGACATGTTGGGTAATTCTAAATGCTCGGGGGAAATGTGACATGTTGGGTGATTTTGAATGCTCGGGGGAAATGTGACATGTTGGGTAATTTTGAATGCTCGGGAGAAATGTGACATGTTGGGTAATTTTGAATGCTCGGGGGAAATGTGACATGTTGGGTAATTTTGAATGCTCGGGGGAAATGTGACATGTTGGGTGATTTTGAATGCTCGGGGGAAATGTGACATGTTGGGTAATTTTGAATGCTCGGGGGAAATGTGACATGTTGGGTAATTTTGAATGCTCGGGGGAAATGTGACATGTTGGGTAATTTTGAATGCTCGGGGGAAATGTGACCATGTTGGGTAATTTTGAATGCTCGGGAGAAATGTGACATGTTGGGTAATTTTGAATGCTCGGGGGAAATGTGACATGTTGGGTAATTTTGAATGCTCGGGAGAAATGCTACATGGTGGGTAATTCTAAATGCTCGGGAGAAATGCTACATGGTGGGTAATTCTAAATGCTCGGGAGAAATGCTACATGGTGGGTAATTCTAAATGCTTGGGGAATCCTACAAGGGCCTCCAGAAGTCACTTCTTCACTAGAAGTCCTTGAATTCTACATGCTCAGGGGTAATTCTGGATGCTCGGGGGCCATTCTGAATGCTGGCAGTAAATTGTACGTGTATTTTTTACGTCATTTGAATGTCCGTTGTAATCAGTGAAAAGACGTAGCATCAGTTTTGCCAACAATTGAACATTACTAATATTTTTGCACCCCCCAAGGGGGGCAACGTTACTAGTTTACTATCTAAAATTGATTGACTGTTTCCTTTGAGAATAGGGGATCATTTGGTTGCTTAAGAATATTTTCTAACGTTCTTAACAGGGGATAATTTGTTGAATAAATTTTACTTTATTTTTACTTCCTGAAGGGGGAAATTCGTTTGATAACAATGAACCGTTAAGAAAAAAGGGGCTATGATAAGGTTTTTTATTATTTTAACAATGCTAGTCCAAAGTTAGTGTGTGATGCTCTCGGAGCAATAGATTGTTTCACGTTCACGAAGTGTTTTTAATTTTACTAAAAAGGGAGTTCTGTACAGGTCCTCCCGAAGGGCAGCTTTATTGCTAGTATAATACTACTTCAGACCAAAACTAGCCAGTTTACCGACCAGAAAGGACTTGGAATCAATTATTGCTTATGCAGTAAAGGTCCAAAAAACCACCATGTTCGAAAGGTTTTAATTGTCAGGAAAATTCGATGCGTGCTTGGGTAGTTGTTATTATTGAGCAATGTAAAGCACTACAGCAAAAATAATATTTCATGGCTATTTCATTATTTTCATGATTAGTCACACAGCATCCAAATTCATGAAAGCAATTATTAAAGCTGAAAATGTTGCAGTTGTTGCAAACAATGAAAACATTCTATAAACTTGATGGGAGAATTCATATACGCACATTGTAAATAGTAGGAGTTCCAATTGCACTGCATATGACTGTACTGATAGACAGTGATGGATCAATAGCTATAAGAACTGATGGAAGAGTTTAAAAAATTGTATTGCAGCCCCGGGGCAATGGTGGACAATCACAAACGGCCTATGGCGACTTCTAGTACGCAGCCTTACAGTGCACGTGGGCAGCAGGTTTGACACGGGACTTCAAGTCATTCCGTTGCTATGGCAACAGAAATTTTAGCAGCCAGCGCTAAAGCAGAAAATAATATACTCTGTTAACACAAGCTGCTTAGTAAATAAACCCAAGGCCTAGAGCGAACAAGCAATAAATAAGATAGAGACCAACATTTTAGTAACAAAAATGCATCGATCAATTCCGCTGTTTCTGCAGCTCAGCTTTCTGCTCAGCGCCTCGCACGAGTTCTGCTCAACGAGGGTTTCGTTTGCAGTGACTGACGGCTTCCTCTGTGTCAAGAGAGAGTTCGTTCAGACCCACAGCCTCATCACCACAGCTTATTCCTGCGCCTATCTGTGTGCTCTGAATGAGCGCTGCCAGGCCTTCTCCCTGGCCGACGGTCCGTGCCAGCTGTTCGTGTTCGACAAGTGCAGCAAGTCGGTGAGGGACTGCGGCTGCTCCAGGACAGGCCAGCTGTTTGTGAAGCAGCAGGCGGGACTGGAGGCGGGCGCACTGTGTCCGTCTGGCTACGTCGACGACCTGTGCGGAGTGAAGTACAAGCTGCTGGCCAATGGCGGGCTATGGTGGCCGAGCAGGGCGAGGTGCGAGTCGGAGAGCGGCCTGGTGATCATGGCCGACGTGACGGACGCCGCCGAGATGAGCCGCGTGAACTCGATCTTCGACCAGAGGGCCAACGGCCAGTCATTCTGGCTTGGCGGCTTGCAGCCCGCCGGCAGTCCGGAGCCGCTGGGCGGCTGGCACTGGGTGGCCTGCAACATCAGCGTGGACAGCAGCCTCTGGGCCAACGGAGAGCCGACCGTTAGCGTGGAGAACGCCATTGGAAGATGGCACGTGTAAGGCGGCCTGTCGGACTTTCCGACTTCTCGAGCACCCCGCAGGCCATTCTGTGCGAGTGCCTGTCACCGTTCGGCTGATGGCTTTGGCACTGAGGCCAAAGGAGGAGCTGCCGAATGGACTTGAACTCGGATCTTGAATCATTTTTACCTATGAAACTAAACTCGTAATACTTCATTTTCTCAGCAACTGATGAGCGGTCTATTTAGATATTTGGGCAGACAAATTGAGTCCGTGTGAGCTATCGAGTTTGGCACGTCTGTGCTTGAAGCTAGCCTAGCTTGGTGCACAGTAGCTTAATGGGCTCACACTCGGACTGTTCTAAACTTGTTGACAAAAATAAATAACCTAAAAAACTGTTCCTCTAGGAATACGCTTCTCAGTTTGGTGTTCAAATTTAGCCTGCAATTAAGAATAACTGAACTCATAATTTCATACATACAGCTATTAACGCTAAATAAATAATTTTTTGATTACCATCAAGTGCGACTGCCTTTGAATTCTTACTAAGTTGTACGTAAATACTTCGTAGCTCATTTCTTTGGAAAGCTCAAAGCACCATACACATTCGGGAGGCACTTCTGTTCGGCTTGGTGCATTTCAGCATCAGTAAATGACGTCAGTAGTGGTATGAAGTCACGTGAGCTCTGCGCCAACAATGGCCGCGATAATTCTTGTCAGAAACAAGAAACAGAAGATGGTAGTTATTCGAAATGCTACTTATAACTATAGCATTTTTACTGGGATTCGTTACAGAATTATAGTCGTCGTACTCGGGTTGTTCCCAATGGGATCCGATCTAACCACTCGTATAAAATCGAGTGTATCAATCAGCTACAATTTATTCAGTTAGTGGTTCTTGAAGGAACTCATTTTTATCTGCTGACCACTCTGCACCTTCATGTACATGTATAATTAATTTACTGAACTGAAGAGGCGATTTTCAATTGCCCACGTCACCACGTGTAAGGTGTCAGAAGTCAGAAGTTCTACCCCCTCAAGCCGTAAGTTTGAGCCTATTATTTATTTTGAGCCTGTCAGAGTTTTCATAAATCCAGCGGGAACGCTCTGCATCAGTTCCATAAGTCACGCGTTGCCATGACTGTCCCATGCGTTGCTGCTTCTGCTTGCGGGAATAAAAAAGTAGTAGGCGATTGTGGAAGTGCAGCTAGAACATACCTTTCATATCCTTGGCTTCAAATGACCCATTGTTCCATCTGACTCCCATGGTGCATGCACACGTGTGGAGCGCGGGTTGCACCGATGTGACAGCGTGGGCGGAGGGGAGTCAGTAGGACTGGCAGCCCTGTCTGCTATTAATTTTTAAGCGCTGGCTCAGTCAACCATCGATTCAAAACAGAAGCAGCAGCAATAATTGCTTCCCACATTGAAGAAGCTCTACTTAAAAGCCCTAATCAGTTGAGGACATGACAAAATTTAGAGTCCCAATCAAAGTCCTAGTAGTCCTGCTAGCTCTGCAGATTCCAAGCTCGATGCAGGACGCCTACAACCTGATCACGGGATTCCTGTGCGTCAGGAGCGACTTCACGGTGACCGTTCCCGGCTCCCACACCGAATCCGCCTGCGCCTACTGGTGCAGCAGCAACCAGCGCTGCCAGGCCTTCTCCCTGGCCGACGGTCCGTGCCAGCTGTTCGTGTTCGACAAGTGCAGCAAGTCGGTGAGGGACTGCGGCTGCTCCAGGACAGGCCAGCTGTTTGTGAAGCAGCAGGCGGGACTGGAGGCGGGCGCGCTGTGTCCGTCTGGCTACGTCGACGACCTGTGCGGAGTGAAGTACAAGCTGCTGGCCAATGGCGGGCTATGGTGGCCGAGCAGGGCGAGGTGCGAGTCGGAGAGCGGCCTGGTGATCATGGCCGACGTGATGGACGCCGCCGAGATGAGCCGCGTGAACTCGATCTTCGACCAGAGGGCCAACGGCCACACATTCTGGCTTGGCGGCTTGCAGCCCGCCGGCAGTCCGGAGCCGCTGGGCGGCTGGCACTGGGTGGCCTGCAACATCAGCGTGGACAGCAGCCTCTGGGCCAACGGAGAGCCCGGCGCTACCTCGGAGAACGTCATTGGAAGATGGCACGTGTATGGCGGCCTGTCGGACTTTGGTCAGAACTCAGGCACCCCGCGGGCCGTTCTGTGCGAGTGCCTGTCACCGTTCGGCTGATGGCTTTCTCAAGGACCTTAGGCTTTCACTGCTGAAGGCGAATGTCCGATGAACTTTATCTCGGATCTTGCATCATTTTTGCTTATGTAACTGAACTACTCCAACCCCTGGTTGTTTTTGTAGTAACTGACTTTCAGTGTAGGGAGTTATTTCAGCAGATTAATTGAGTCTGTGTGAGCTATTGTCACGCTTGAGTTTGAACCTAGCGCAGCTTAGTTTGGCTGGTGCCACATGGTCGGACATTTTTTAACATTTCGATCCAAAAATATTGAATAATGTAATTTTCCTTCAATCCGGATTTTGGTTATAGCGGTAAAATTTTAGCCTACAATGAACAATACGCTTGTATTTGAAGATGCCATGGTTTTTATAATATATATATGATTATAACTCCTACTTATAATCATCGCTCTTGTATTTCAGCGCGATTTCTGAATCTTTCCTGCAAGTTTGTAGACCTTTTTACTAACTTTCTACTTGCAGTAGACTATCTCTAATATTGCACTTATTCTAGCAAATTATGAAAAAATTTATTAAAACACTTACGCAAGACTGCCAAGCTGGTTGTTTCAAATTTTTATTTATACATCTGCTTCAATTGCTTTAATTCATATTTTTTCAATGCCTGACTGGGTGTTAAGATGGGACAGCGTTGTATTGAACTTTCGTCCGGCCACTTTCTACCTTAAATAACTTAATTAAAATCTACCATTAAAGCATCGAGTGATTACATACAGCGATAATTATGATTAAATACTGAGTCGCGGACGCGATCTGAAAGCGCCAAGCTCAGTCACTGCCACAGCTGGCACTCGTCGGGTTCGACCTCAGCCTCAGCCGCCGGACAGTCGAACGCTGCCGAGAAACTTTGCTCGCCATCAACCAGGCCGCGGATGCGTAAGCCACCTGGCGAATGGCTCCAAGTGCGACTGCCCGTGTGCAGGAAGTGGCGCACAAATTGGTGGCCGCTCTTTGAGCAGAAGATGCGCAGGCCGGAGATGAAGACCAGCTGCTCCGGCGAGAAGCGCTTCATGAATCCGGGCAGCTGCTGGTGGACGCCCGCTGCCGCCTCGGCAAGCAGGTCAAGCGCAACGGACAGGCCGACTCTGTCCGCAAAGTCCTCCTCGACGCTGGTCTTGTTGAGGCCGAGCCGACGCGACAGGCGCCGCCTCAGGCAGCGGTGCTGCTCGCTCAGCCGGCTGGCCAAGTCGCTGCTGAGGTCAGCCTTGCCGAACACCGCGTGCGTGAGCTCGTGGGCCAGCACGAAGGCCTGACTGCCGAGACGCACCGCCAGCGGCTGGTCGGGCAAGTAGTGCGGACTTTCCAAGAACGCCGGCGTCAGAATCACCGCCTCCTTGTGACCGTCGTAGTGCGGCGACACCTGATCGAAAGTGGGCTGCAGGGTGCGCAGGATGAGGTACTGGCGCAGGGCGAAGGCGCGCACGAGGAGGCAGGCCGGGCTGGCGGCGATGCTGCAGCCGGCGGGCGGCATGGAATCGAGCGCGCTGCCGAAGTGACGGATGAGAGCGGCCTCGCTAACCTGCTGGGTCAGGAATTTCAACTCCGTTGTCTGCAGTCGGCGCTTCAACACGGCTTTGTCTGTAGCGGGAATCCAGCCTTGCCTGTCCAGGGCTGCTGCGTAGGCCGCTTTGATTCTGGCGAATAACTCTGCGGCTTCCGCCTCGGCCACGCGACGCTGATGTCTGCGAGCTCTGGCGTAGCGGCCGTGCAGGAGAGGTCGAAATGCGCCTTCGTTGATCGTCAGCTGCGGGTTCGACTCGCTGTCTTGCTGTCCGAAGAGTACATCCAGACATGTGGCGCTTTGGGGAGTGGCGAAGATGGGCATGCTGAGCCGACCGATCTGGTTGATGATGACGAGCTTGGGCAACTCGGTTATGCGCCGACTCGATCGTTCAAGAATGCAGACTGTGCCTAAAAACGCTTTGATGTCAGACAGGACCAGCGGTGTCTCGTCACTGGCTGCGGGCTGGCCCGCGGACTGAAGGCTGAGCGTGAGAAATTCGTCCAATCCGAAGCTCAGATTCGCTTGGCGAAGCAGCCGCTTTGCGTCGCTCACCGTGCGAACGCTCGAGCGGTTGTTAACGACGCTGTTCACCGTTTGGTTGCAGGGGCCTTCCCAGAGCAGCAGGTCGGAGTAGGCTCGACGCATCAGTCCGACAAGGCTGCCGCGCTGAGACGTGAGTCGCAGCATCCGCATTAGCCTCATCGCCTGCCACGGCAGATTGGCAAACAGCGGCAGCGCCACTTGCAGCCCGAGGAAGCTGCTGGCGGTGATGAGCAGCAGCGCCGGCTGGCCGTCTCTGCGCACGACGCCCGGCAACAGCGTGAGGGGGCTGACGAGGCTCTTGGCGGACTGCGCGGGCATCAGCTGCTCCAGTCTGAGCTGTCGTTGGAAGTTCAAGCCGCTCACGCCGAGCTCAAAGAGCTCTTCGAGTATCTCGGCGCCGTTGGCACGCAGCATTCCATGGAAGCTCCAGTCCTCGATGGTCGTTTCCAACAAGGCGCACTGCTGAAAGGCCTCGACGGCCAGCTGCTCGTAGGCTCGAAGCTTCGGTGACTCCGGCAGGCCCGGCTCTCCCGTGCAGTTGCCAAGCCAGCAGCCGGTCACGAGCTGCTCGGTGACGCGCTCGCTGTATGCCGCCCCAGTCCGCTCGATGTAGTCCAATGTCACCAGGACTCGATGGACGAGGCTGCGCCCTGTGAACTGCTGCCTGGACCGGAAACCGCCGCACAAGAATTCCTCAAACTGGCGGCACGGACTGGCCGATGTGTTCAGCGAGCCCTGCAGGTCAATCGACATCTTCCAGCAGCTGGCGGTGCGACAAACCGAGGTCGAATTCGCATCTGGCAGAGCGTTTCCGGACCAGGAAAACAGAATGGCAAAAGTGGCGAATACGGTCTGCAGTGCTGGCGGTAATACTTGAACCATGTTAAAATGGAATGCATGTGCTTTGGCGCCGGCTGTAGCTTAGCTTAGAATGAAGCCTGCAGAAATGCATTTATATGAGGTGAAGCCGAAACAGAAACACGTGTGGTTTTTGATGCTTAACTGTGCACTTGTGCAGGTAGAATTGGCTTAGCACATTCAGCATAGCATCTAATCAATACAGCTGAATGAAAAAAAACTTTCGTGGTCTGTTTACATTGGCAAAGTTCAGCTTTTCGAGTGACCAAAAAACCGTCAGCACGTGTGAAAGCGGATTATCAGATTAAGCCCCGCGTGAAATCCTGGCCCCCGCAACTAATGTGGGAGGACTTCCGTCAGGCGGTTGTCCAACATTTTTTATTTAATCAACGCCTTCAATTTTCGCATTGCTTCGGATGTAAGCAAAAAACCAAACCTTTTTGATGCATTCAAACTGTGCTTATTAACTAACGTGACTGCGCCCTAGTTTGACCAAGCTAGCGACTGTGGGCATTTTTGCAGCATTTGCCTTCATCTGCGAGCTTGAATTTGAATTTCCATTTGAAACTCGGCATTATCCGTAATCCGGTCCTCTCTCTCGACAAACATTTCGGTACTGCGCAAGCAAGACCAGGAGGTAACGAAAATCAAACAACGCTTGCAGCTCCCAACACGCAGTAACAGAATCAGCAAACACAGATCTGTCTATTGGCATTGAGAGAGCAAGCAAAAAGAAACTAATTGGTAAAGGACTTTGCCTTATTGCTTCAGTGCTGCAGGGCTATTAGGCAATGGGTTATGGAGCTTTACAAACACTCAAAGCAGACCAGCCAGCAAAAAGGTGATGGATTACATGCTTCGCAATTAAGATGATGGGACAAATCATGCAAGCCTCTGAATACGAAAATACGAAAATTACTTTTTTCAATGAAGAAAAATATGTCAAGATCGAAAACCATTATTCCACCACGTGACACTCCCCAAATACCTCTCCGATACTTATTAAGCATCTCTCAGAGACTCATGAAACATCACCAGGTGTCTGTGACACTCTCCAAATACCTCTCCGATACTTATTAAGCATCTCTCAGAGACTCATGAAACATCACCAGGTGTCTGTGACACTCTCCAAATACCTCTACGATACTTATTAAGCATCTCTCAGAGACTCATGAAACATCACCAGGTGTCTGTGACACTCCCCAAGTACCTCTCCGATACTTATTAAGCATCTCTCAGAGACTCATGAAACATCACCAGGTGTCTGTGACACTCCCCAAGTACCTCTCCGATACTTATTAAGCATCTCTCAGAGACTCATGAAACATCACCAGGTGTCTGTGACACTCTCCAAATACCTCTCCGATACTTATTAAGCATCTCTCAGAGACTCATGAAACATCACCAGGTGTCTGTGACACTCCCAAAGTACCTCTCCGATACTTATTAAGCATCTCTCAGAGACTCATGAAACATCACCAGGTGTCTGTGACACTCTCCAAATACCTCTCCGATACTTATTAAGCATCTCTCAGAGACTCATGAAACATCACCAGGTGTCTGTGACACTCTCCAAATACCTCTCCGATACTTATTAAGCATCTCTCAGAGACTCATGAAACATCACCAGGTGTCTGTGACACTCTCCAAATACCTCTCCGATACTTATTAAGCATCTCTCAGAGACTCATGAAACATCACCAGGTGTCTAGTGACACTCTCCAAATACCTCTCCGATACTTATTAAGCATCTCTCAGAGACTCATGAAACATCACCAGGTGTCTAGTGACACTCTCCAAATACCTCTCCGATACTTATTAAGCATCTCTCAGAGACTCATGAAACATCACCAGGTGTCTAGTGACACTCTCCAAATACCTCTCCGATACTTATTAAGCATCTCTCAGAGACTCATGAAACATCACCAGGTGTCTGTGACACTCCACAAGTACCTCTCCGATACTTATTAAGCATCTCTCAGAGACTCATGAAACATCACCAGGTGTCTGTGACACTCCCCAAGTACCTCTCCGATACTTATTAAGCATCTCTCAGAGACTCATGAAACATCACCAGGTGTCTGTGACACTCTCCAAATACCTCTCCGATACTTATTAAGCATCTCTCAGAGACTCATGAAACATCACCAGGTGTCTGTGACACTCCCCAAGTACCTCTCCGATACTTATTAAGCATCTCTCAGAGACTCATGAAACATCACCAGGTGTCTGTGACACTCCCCAAGTACCTCTCCGATACTTATTAAGCATCTCTCAGAGACTCATGAAACATCACCAGGTGTCTGTGACACTCTCACAAATACCTCTCCGATACTTATTAAGCATCTCTCAGAGACTCATGAAACATCACCAGGTGTCTGTGACACTCCACAAGTACCTCTCCGATACTTATTAAGCATCTCTCAGAGACTCATGAAACATCACCAGGTGTCTGTGACACTCCCCAAGTACCTCTCCGATACTTATTAAGCATCTCTCAGAGACTCATGAAACATCACCAGGTGTCTGTGACACTCTCCAAATACCTCTCCGATACTTATTAAGCATCTCTCAGAGACTCATGAAACATCACCAGGTGTCTGTGACACTCCCCAAATACCTCTCCGATACTTATTAAGCATCTCTCAGAGACTCATGAAACATCACCAGGTGTCTAGTGACACTCCCCAAATACCTCTCCGATACTTATTAAGCATCTCTCAGAGACTCATGAAACATCACCAGGTGTCTATGACACTCTCCAAATACCTCTCCGATACTTATTAAGCATCTCTCAGAGACTCATGAAACATCACCAGGTGTCTGTGACACTCCACAAGTACCTCTCCGATACTTATTAAGCATCTCTCAGAGACTCATGAAACATCACCAGGTGTCTGTGACACTCCCCAAGTACCTCTCCGATACTTATTAAGCATCTCTCAGAGACTCATGAAACATCACCAGGTGTCTGTGACACTCCACAAGTACCTCTCCGATACTTATTAAGCATCTCTCAGAGACTCATGAAACATCACCAGGTGTCTGTGACACTCCACAAGTACCTCTCCGATACTTATTAAGCATCTCTCAGAGACTCATGAAACATCACCAGGTGTCTGTGACACTCCCCAAGTACCTCTCCGATACTTATTAAGCATCTCTCAGAGACTCATGAAACATCACCAGGTGTCTGTGACACTCCACAAGTACCTCTCCGATACTTATTAAGCATCTCTCAGAGACTCATGAAACATCACCAGGTGTCTGTGACACTCCCCAAGTACCTCTCCGATACTTATTAAGCATCTCTCAGAGACTCATGAAACATCACCAGGTGTCTGTGACACTCTCCAAATACCTCTCCGATACTTATTAAGCATCTCTCAGAGACTCATGAAACATCACCAGGTGTCTGTGACACTCCACAAATACCTCTCCGATACTTATTAAGCATCTCTCAGAGACTCATGAAACATCACCAGGTGTCTGTGACACTCCCCAAGTACCTCTCCGATACTTATTAAGCATCTCTCAGAGACTCATGAAACATCACCAGGTGTCTGTGACACTCTCCAAATACCTCTCCGATACTTATTAAGCATCTCTCAGAGACTCATGAAACATCACCAGGTGTCTAGTGACACTCTCCCAAGTACCTCTCGATACTTTATTAAGCATCTCTCAGAGACTCATGAAACATCACCATGGTGTCTGTGACACTCCCCAAAGTACCTCTCCGATACTTATTAAGCATCTCTCAGAGACTCATGAAACATCACCAGGTGTCTGTGACACTCTCCAAAGTACCTCTCCGATACTTATTAAGCATCTCTCAGAGACTCATGAACATCACCAGGTGTCTATGACACTCTCCCAAAGTACCTCTCCGATACTGTATTAAGCATCTCTCAGAGACGTCATGAGAACATCACCAGGTGTCTGTGACACTCCACAAGTACCTCTCCGATACTTATTAAGCATCTCTCAGAGACTCATGAAACATCACCAGGTTGTCTGTGACACTCCACAAGTACCTCTCCGATACTTATTAAGCATCTCTCAGAGACTCAGTGAAACATCACCAGGTGTCTGTGGACACCTCCACAAGTACCTCTCCGCATACTTATTACGCATCTCTCAGAGACTCATGAAACATCACCAGGTTGTCTGTGACACTCCCAAGTACCTCTCCGATACTTATTAAGCATCTCTCAGAGACTCATGAAACATCACCAGGTGTCTGTGAACTCCCACAAATACCTCTCCGATACTTATTAAGCATCTCTCAGAGACTCATGAAACATCACCAGGGTGTCTGTGACACTCTCCACAAGTACCTCTCCGATACTTATGTAAGCATCTCTCAGCAGAACTCATGAAGCATCACCAGGTTGTCTGTGTACACTCCACAAGTACCTTCTCCGCTACTTATTACGCATCTCTCAGAGACTCATGAAACATCACCAGGTGTCTGTGACACTCCCCAAGTACCTCTCCGATACTTATTAAGCATCTCTCAGAGACTCATGAAACATCACCAGGTGTCTGTGACACTCTCCAAATACCTCTCCGATACTTATTAAGCATCTCTCAGAGACTCATGAAACATCACCAGGTGTCTAGTGACACTCCCCAAATACCTCTCGATACTTATTAAGCATCTCTCAGAGACTCATGAAACATCACCAGGTGTCTGTGACACTCCCCAAGTACCTCTCCGATACTTATTAAGCATCTCTCAGAGACTCATGAAACATCACCAGGTGTCTGTGACACTCCCCAAATACCTCTCCGATACTTATTAAGCATCTCTCAGAGACTCATGAAACATCACCAGGTGTCTAGTGACACTCTCCAAATACCTCTCCGATACTTATTAAGCATCTCTCAGAGACTCATGAAACATCACCAGGTGTCTGTGACACTCCACAAGTACCTCTCCGATACTTATTAAGCATCTCTCAGAGACTCATGAAACATCACCAGGTGTCTGTGACACTCCCCAAATACCTCTCCGATACTTATTAAGCATCTCTCAGAGACTCATGAAACATCACCAGGTGTCTGTGACACTCCACAAGTACCTCTCCGATACTTATTAAGCATCTCTCAGAGACTCATGAAACATCACCAGGTGTCTGTGACACTCCACAAGTACCTCTCCGATACTTATTAAGCATCTCTCAGAGACTCATGAAACATCACCAGGTGTCTGTGACACTCCACAAGTACCTCTCCGATACTTATTAAGCATCTCTCAGAGACTCATGAAACATCACCAGGTGTCTGTGACACTCCCCAAGTACCTCTCCGATACTTATTAAGCATCTCTCAGAGACTCATGAAACATCACCAAGGGGTCTGTGACACTCCCCAAGTACCTCTCCGATACTTATTAAGCATCTCTCAGAGACTCATGAAACATCACCAGGTGTCTGTGACACTCCCCAAGTACCTCTCCGAATACTTATTAAGCATCTCTCAGAGACTCATGAAACATCACCAGGTGTCTGTGACACTCCCCAAGTACCTCTCCGATACTTATTAAGCATCTCTCAGAGACTCATGAAACATCACCAGGTGTCTGTGACACTCCACAAGTACCTCTCCGATACTTATTAAGCATCTCTCAGAGACTCATGAAACATCACCAGGTGTCTGTGACACTCCCCAAATACCTCTCCGATACTTATTAAGCATCTCTCAGAGACTCATGAAACATCACCAGGTGTCTGTGACACTCCCCAAGTACCTCTCCGATACTTATTAAGCATCTCTCAGAGACTCATGAAACATCACCAGTGTTCTGTGACACTCCCCAAGTACCTCTCCGATACTTATTAAGCATCTCTCAGAGACTCATGAAACATCACCAGGTGTCTATGACACTCCACAAGTACCTCTCCGATACTTATTAAGCATCTCTCAGAGACTCATGAAACATCACCAGGTGTCTGTGACACTCTCCAAATACCTCTCCGATACTTATTAAGCATCTCTCAGAGACTCATGAAACATCACCAGGTGTCTGTGACACTCCCCAAAGTACCTCTCCGATACTTATTAAGCATCTCTCAGAGACTCATGAAACATCACCAGGTGTCTGTGACACTCCCCAAATACCTCTCCGATACTTATTAAGCATCTCTCAGAGACTCATGAAACATCACCAGGTGTCTGTGACACTCCACAAAGTACCTCTCCGATACTTATTAAGCATCTCTCAGAGACTCATGAAACATCACCAGGTGTCTGTGACACTCCCCAAATTACCTCTCCGATACTTATTAAGCATCTCTCAGAGACTCATGAAACATCACCAGGTGTCTGTGACACTCCACAAGTACCTCTCCGATACTTATTAAGCATCTCTCAGAGACTCATGAAACATCACCAGGTGTCTATGACACTCTCCAAATACCTCTCCGATACTTATTAAGCATCTCTCAGAGACTCATGAAACATCACCAGGTGTCTGTGACACTCCACAAGTACCTCTCCGATACTTATTAAGCATCTCTCAGAGACTCATGAAACATCACCAGGTGTCTGTGACACTCCCCAAGTACCTCTCCGATACTTATTAAGCATCTCTCAGAGACTCATGAAACATCACCAGGGGTCTGTGACACTCCACAAGTACCTCTCCGATACTTATTAAGCATCTCTCAGAGACTCATGAAACATCACCAGGTGTCTGTGACACTCCCCAAGTACCTCTCCGATACTTATTAAGCATCTCTCAGAGACTCATGAAACATCACCAGGTGTCTGTGACACTCCCCAAATACCTCTCCGATACTTATTAAGCATCTCTCAGAGACTCATGAAACATCACCAGGTGTCTGTGACACTCCCCAAATACCTCTCCGATACTTATTAAGCATCTCTCAGAGACTCATGAAACATCACCAGGTGTCTGTGACACTCCCCAAGTACCTCTCCGATACTTATTAAGCATCTCTCAGAGACTCATGAAACATCACCAGGTGTCTGTGACACTCCCCAAGTACCTCTCCGATACTTATTAAGCATCTCTCAGAGACTCATGAAACATCACCAGGTGTCTGTGACACTCCACAAGTACCTCTCCGATACTTATTAAGCATCTCTCAGAGACTCATGAAGCATCACTAGGTGTCTATGACACTCCACAAGTACCTCTCCGATACTTATTAAGCATCTCTCAGAGACTCATGAAACATCACCAGGTGTCTGTGACACTCCACAAGTACCTCTCCGATACTTATTAAGCATCTCTCAGAGACTCATGAAACATCACCAGGTGTCTGTGACACTCTCCAAATACCTCTCCGATACTTATTAAGCATCTCTCAGAGACTCATGAAACATCACCAGGTGTCTGTGACACTCCCCAAATACCTCTCCGATACTTATTAAGCATCTCTCAGAGACTCATGAAACATCACCAGGTGTCTATGACACTCTCCAAATACCTCCTCCGATACTTATTAAGCATCTCTCAGAGACTCATGAAACATCACCAGGTGTCTATGACACTCTCCAAATACCTCTCCGATACTTATTAAGCATCTCTCAGAGACTCATGAAACATCACCAGGTGTCTATGACACTCTCCAAATACCTCTCCGATACTTATTAAGCATCTCTCAGAGACTCATGAAACATCACCAGGTGTCTGTGACACTCCACAAGTACCTCTCCGATACTTATTAAGCATCTCTCAGAGACTCATGAAACATCACCAGGTGTCTGTGACACTCCCCAAGTACCTCTCCGATACTTATTAAGCATCTCTCAGAGACTCATGAAACATCACCAGGTGTCTGTGACACTCCACAAGTACCTCTCCGATACTTATTAAGCATCTCTCAGAGACTCATGAAACATCACCAGGTGTCTGTGACACTCCCCAAGTACCTCTCCGATACTTATTAAGCATCTCTCAGAGACTCATGAAACATCACCAGGTGTCTGTGACACTCCCCAAGTACCTCTCCGATACTTATTAAGCATCTCTCAGAGACTCATGAAACCTCACCAGGTGTCTGTGACACTCCCCAAGTACCTCTCCGATACTATTAAGCATCTCTCAGAGGACTCATGAAACATCACCAGGTGTCTGTGACACTCCCCAAGTACCTCTCCGATACTTATTAAGCATCTCTCAGAGACTCATGAAACATCACCAGGTGTCTGTGACACTCCCCAAGTACCTCTCCGATACTTATTAAGCATCTCTCAGAGACTCATGAAACATCACCAGGTGTCTGTGACACTCCCCAAGTACCTCTCCGATACTTATTAAGCATCTCTCAGAGACTCATGAAACATCACCAGGTGTCTGTGACACTCCCCAAGTACCTCTCCGATACTTATTAAGCATCTCTCAGAGACTCATGAAACATCACCAGGTGTCTGTGACACTCTCCAAATACCTCTCCGATACTTATTAAGCATCTCTCAGAGACTCATGAAACATCACCAGGTGTCTAGTGACACTCTCCAAATACCTCTCCGATACTTATTAAGCATCTCTCAGAGACTCATGAAACATCACCAGGTGTCTGTGACACTCCCCAAGTACCTCTCCGATACTTATTAAGCATCTCTCAGAGACTCATGAAACATCACCAGGTGTCTGTGACACTCTCCAAAGTACCTCTCCGATACTTATTAAGCATCTCTCAGAGACTCATGAAACATCACCAGGTGTCTAGTGACACTCTCCAAGTACCTCTCCGATACTTATTAAGCATCTCTCAGAGACTCATGAAACATCACCAGGTGTCTGTGACACTCCACAAGTACCTCTCCGATACTTATTAAGCATCTCTCAGAGACTCATGAAACATCACCAGGTGTCTGTGACACTCTCCAAATACCTCTCCGATACTTATTAAGCATCTCTCAGAGACTCATGAAACATCACCAGGTGTCTGTGACACTCCACAAGTACCTCTCCGATACTTATTAAGCATCTCTCAGAGACTCATGAAACATCACCAGGTGTCTGTGACACTCCACAAGTACCTCTCCGATACTTATTAAGCATCTCTCAGAGACTCATGAAACATCACCAGGTGTCTGTGACACTCCCCAAGTACCTCTCCGATACTTATTAAGCATCTCTCAGAGACTCATGAAACATCACCAGGTGTCTAGTGACACTCCCCAAAGTACCTCTCCGATACTTATTAAGCATCTCTCAGAGACTCATGAAACATCACCAGGTGTCTATGACACTCCCCAAGTACCTCTCCGATACTTATTAAGCATCTCTCAGAGACTCATGAAACATCACCAGGTGTCTGTGACACTCCCCAAAGTACCTCTCCGATACTTATTAAGCATCTCTCAGAGACTCATGAAACATCACCAGGTGTCTGTGACACTCCCCAAGTACCTCTCCGATACTTATTAAGCATCTCTCAGAGACTCATGAAACATCACCAGGTGTCTGTGACACTCCCCAAGTACCTCTCCGATACTTATTAAGCATCTCTCAGAGACTCATGAAACATCACCAGGTGTCTGTGACACTCCCCAAGTACCTCTCCGATACTTATTAAGCATCTCTCAGAGGACTCATGAAACATCACCAGGTGTCTGTGACACTCCCCAAGTACCTCTCCGATACTTATTAAGCATCTCTCAGAGACTCATGAAACATCACCAGGTGTCTGTGACACTCCCCAAGTACCTCTCCGATACTTATTAAGCATCTCTCAGAGACTCATGAAACATCACCAGGTGTCTGTGACACTCCCCAAGTACCTCTCCGATACTTATTAAGCATCTCTCAGAGACTCATGAAACATCACCAGGTGTCTGTGACACTCTCCAAATACCTCTCCGATACTTATTAAGCATCTCTCAGAGACTCATGAAACAATCACCAGGTGTCTATGACACTCTACAAATACCTCTCCGATACTTATTAAGCATCTCTCAGAGACTCATGAAACATCACCAGGTGTCTGTGACACTCCCCAAGTACCTCTCCGATACTTATTAAGCATCTCTCAGAGACTCATGAAACATCACCAGGTGT
Source organism: Macrostomum cliftonense (assembly GCA_950096795.1). NCBI lineage: Eukaryota > Metazoa > Platyhelminthes > Macrostomidae > Macrostomum > Macrostomum cliftonense. The sequence goes on along the minus strand of CATNEM010000287.1, from coordinate 1,388,879 downwards.
CTGTGACACTCTCCAAATACCTCTCCGATACTTATTAAGCATCTCTCAGAGACTCATGAAACATCACCAGGTGTCTATGACACTCTCCAAATACCTCTCCGATACTTATTAAGCATCTCTCAGAGACTCATGAAACATCACCAGGTGTCTGTGACACTCCACAAGTACCTCTCCGATACTTATTAAGCATCTCTCAGAGACTCATGAAACATCACCAGGTGTCTGTGACACTCTCCAAATACCTCTCCGATACTTATTAAGCATCTCTCAGAGACTCATGAAACATCACCAGGTTGTCTGTGACACTCCACAAGTACCTCTCCGATACTTATTAAGCATCTCTCAGAGACTCATGAAACATCACCAGGTGTCTGTGACACTCCACAAGTACCTCTCCGATACTTATTAAGCATCTCTCAGAGACTCATGAAACATCACCAGGTGTCTGTGACACTCCCCAAGTACCTCTCCGATACTTATTAAGCATCTCTCAGAGACTCATGAAACATCACCAGGTGTCTGTGACACTCCCCAAGTACCTCTCCGATACTTATTAAGCATCTCTCAGAGACTCATGAAACATCACCAGGTGTCTATGACACTCCACAAGTACCTCTCCGATACTTATTAAGCATCTCTCAGAGACTCATGAAACATCACCAGGTGTCTGTGACACTCCCCAAGTACCTCTCCGATACTTATTAAGCATCTCTCAGAGACTCATGAAACATCACCAGGTGTCTGTGACACTCCCCAAGTACCTCTCCGATACTTATTAAGCATCTCTCAGAGACTCATGAAACATCACCAGGTGTCTGTGACACTCTCCAAATACCTCTCCGATACTTATTAAGCATCTCTCAGAGACTCATGAAACATCACCAGGTGTCTGTGACACTCCACAAGTACCTCTCCGATACTTATTAAGCATCTCTCAGAGACTCATGAAACATCACCAGGTGTCTATGACACTCCCCAAATACCTCTCCGATACTTATTAAGCATCTCTCAGAGACTCATGAAACATCACCAGGTGTCTGTGACACTCCCCAAGTACCTCTCCGATACTTATTAAGCATCTCTCAGAGACTCATGAAACATCACCAGGTGTCTATGACACTCTCCAAATACCTCTCCGATACTTATTAAGCATCTCTCAGAGACTCATGAAACATCACCAGGTGTCTGTGACACTCCCCAAGTACCTCTCCGATACTTATTAAGCATCTCTCAGAGACTCATGAAACATCACCAGGTGTCTATGACACTCCACAAGTACCTCTCCGATACTTATTAAGCATCTCTCAGAGACTCATGAAACATCACCAGGTGTCTGTGACACTCTCCAAATACCTCTCCGATACTTATTAAGCATCTCTCAGAGACTCATGAAACATCACCAGGTGTCTGTGACACTCCCCAAATACCTCTCCGATACTTATTAAGCATCTCTCAGAGACTCATGAAACATCACCAGGTGTCTGTGACACTCCCCAAATACCTCTCCGATACTTATTAAGCATCTCTCAGAGACTCATGAAACATCACCAGGTGTCTGTGACACTCCCCAAGTACCTCTCCGATACTTATTAAGCATCTCTCAGAGACTCATGAAACATCACCAGGTGTCTGTGACACTCCCCAAGTACCTCTCCGATACTTATTAAGCATCTCTCAGAGACTCATGAAACATCACCAGGTGTCTGTGACACTCCACAAGTACCTCTCCGATACTTATTAAGCATCTCTCAGAGACTCATGAAACATCACCAGGTGTCTGTGACACTCCCCAAATACCTCTCCGATACTTATTAAGCATCTCTCAGAGACTCATGAAACATCACCAGGTGTCTATGACACTCTCCAAATACCTCTCCGATACTTATTAAGCATCTCTCAGAGACTCATGAAACATCACCAGGTGTCTGTGACACTCCCCAAGTACCTCTCCGATACTTATTAAGCATCTCTCAGAGACTCATGAAACATCACCAGGTGTCTGTGACACTCCCCAAGTACCTCTCCGATACTTATTAAGCATCTCTCAGAGACTCATGAAACATCACCAGGTGTCTGTGACACTCCACAAGTACCTCTCCGATACTTATTAAGCATCTCTCAGAGACTCATGAAACATCACCAGGTGTCTATGACACTCTCCAAATACCTCTCCGATACTTATTAAGCATCTCTCAGAGACTCATGAAACATCACCAGGTGTCTGTGACACTCCACAAGTACCTCTCCGATACTTATTAAGCATCTCTCAGAGACTCATGAAACATCACCAGGTGTCTGTGACACTCCCCAAGTACCTCTCCGATACTTATTAAGCATCTCTCAGAGACTCATGAAACATCACCAGGGGTCTGTGACACTCCACAAGTACCTCTCCGATACTTATTAAGCATCTCTCAGAGACTCATGAAACATCACCAGGTGTCTGTGACACTCCCCAAGTACCTCTCCGATACTTATTAAGCATCTCTCAGAGACTCATGAAACATCACCAGGTGTCTGTGACACTCCCCAAGTACCTCTCCGATACTTATTAAGCATCTCTCAGAGACTCATGAAACATCACCAGGGGTCTGTGACACTCCACAAGTACCTCTCCGATACTTATTAAGCATCTCTCAGAGACTCATGAAACATCACCAGGTGTCTGTGACACTCCCCAAGTACCTCTCCGATACTTATTAAGCATCTCTCAGAGACTCATGAAACATCACCAGGTGTCTGTGACACTCCCCAAATACCTCTCCGATACTTATTAAGCATCTCTCAGAGACTCATGAAACATCACCAGGTGTCTGTGACACTCCCCAAATACCTCTCCGATACTTATTAAGCATCTCTCAGAGACTCATGAAACATCACCAGGTGTCTGTGACACTCCCCAAGTACCTCTCCGATACTTATTAAGCATCTCTCAGAGACTCATGAAACATCACCAGGTGTCTGTGACACTCCCCAAGTACCTCTCCGATACTTATTAAGCATCTCTCAGAGACTCATGAAACATCACCAGGTGTCTGTGACACTCCACAAGTACCTCTCCGATACTTATTAAGAATCTCTCAGAGACTCATGAAACATCACCAGGTGTCTATGACACTCCACAAGTACCTCTCCGATACTTATTAAGCATCTCTCAGAGACTCATGAAACATCACCAGGTGTCTGTGACACTCCACAAGTACCTCTCCGATACTTATTAAGCATCTCTCAGAGACTCATGAAACATCACCAGGTGTCTGTGACACTCCCCAAGTACCTCTCCGATACTTATTAAGCATCTCTCAGAGACTCATGAAACATCACCAGGTGTCTGTGACACTCCCAAATACTTCTCCGTTTACAACCCACTGTTCTCCGAGGCTCCTGAAAGAGTAATGCAAAATGCTTACTCCGACACGCCTCCAGATACGCTACTCGAAAGACATGTGGAAAATAACTGCGCATCATACTCATCAATAGGATGCCTGAATTATTTTTCTGAAATTCAACCTGTTTAAGACGTAGTGATAAACTTTGCCATCGTAAAATTTTTGATCAAGGACCACTAGGAATTACATGTATAAGTTAGTTAGTAATCTAGCTAAGTAGTTCTCTTTTTTCTGAGGTGCAAATCAGTCGAAGGGCGAGACGCACTCGCACAGAAAACTCGAACCGAGCAGTGAAGATTCGCCAATGTCGACCAGCTTTTCAGCCGCTGGATGGCGGGCCACCAGATTTTCCAGTTGTTTTCCGTTGGGTTCCCCGTGGCTCCACAGGCTGCCGCTCAGGGTGATGTTGCAGCCGACCCAGTACCAGCCACCCGCATCTTCTTCACTGCCAGCTGGTTGAAATCCTCCTAGAAGCAGCGGTCTTCCAGAACTGCGTAGCTTAAAAATTTGTTCACGTGGCTCAGCTCGGCGGCATCCGTCACGTCGGCCATGATCACCAGGCTGCTCTCCGACTCGCACCTCGCCCTGACCTTCTCCCAGCTTCCAAGTCCATTAAACACCTTGTACTTCACTCCGCACAGGTCGTCGCCGTAGCCAGACGGACACAGCGCGCCCGCCTCCAGTCCCGCCTGCTGCTTCACAAACAGCTGGCCTGTCCTGGAGCAGCCGCAGTCCCTCACCGACTTGCTGCACTTGTCGAACACGAACAGCTGGCACGGACCGTCGGCCAGGGAGAAGGCCTGGCAGCGCTGGTTGCTGCTGCACATGAGGGCGCAGCGAGTGACGGTGTTGGAGCCGCTCGGAGTCTCGATAAAGTCGCTCCTGACGCACAGGAATCCCGTGATCAGGTTGTAGGCGTCCTGCATCGCGCTCGGTGCTGACAGAGTGCCAAAAATTAGGATGATCTTGACGTGGGCTTCAATATACTTCATTGCTTTAGTTGTCACTGAAGGTTTCAGTAAATATGCAGTTGAGGATAATGGAAGGGCCGATCATATAAATCCCTTTTAACCCTCAGTAGCGCTTGTGCTGTTGTGTTTCTGGTTGCTTGGCTTGTTTGTTTTTCTGCTTGTTGAGCGACTTGAATTTTGGGAAACAGCCTGGCTTGCTTTTATAGACTGCGCTGGCGAAGATTCTAGAATGTATGAATCATTTAATTATCACTGTAGAAATTTCTGGAATTGGTCACTTATTAAAAAAACACGGAATACTTCTGTTTCTACTCATAGTAGTCAACAAAAAGGGTGAAAATTAAGATAAAATAAATCTCGTCAGAAGGTTTTTTATCGCCATTTATTTTGCTCGCATTTAGACACATTTTTAACCAGGACCACTTGCTGTATATCTTTTTAAGTACTCGTAGTCCTTGATTTTTGAATGTCGAATTTTTTCCTTTTCAGTTTGAAACTATCAACAACCGCTCCTTTTCTTCAGTTGCGACTTGTCATTCTCCAGTTCAAAGCCTTAGTAGGCTAGCTCTGAGTCACCAATTTCTTAGGTGCCTCCAATTAACGTGCAGAATTTTTATAGATGCTCACGGAGACATTCAAATAATTTTTATTTTTTATTTTAAGCAGAGAGCTTAGTGTTAATTCGTGCATATAGGATCTTAAAATTATTGGTAAACGAGTAGTTGTGCCAAACCAAATTCAGGAAATGAAATTTTTTCAATTGCGAAAATTCTGCATTTAGAAGATGTTTTATTTCAGAGTAGCGTATAGTTAAATTTTTATTTGACCTGGTTTTGTATTTTGATGATCGAGCAGTAAATTTTCCTTTTATTTATCGTGCTTTACTGGTACGCACAAGAGGTAAGCAAATTTCTTGACAAAAATTATAGCTGATATGACTAATTATTGATAGTTTTAGTTTATAAATTGAATTAGACTTACTGCTGTATATGCAGTTTTAAAGGATTGGAGGAAAAACTTAGCCAAAAGCGAGTAATAAAACAAACTTAATCAAATGTACTTTATCAAGCGGTAAATTAAAAATTTGTTCGAATTTTTGTTTGACAGCTCGGAGACTCAGCTTCGCTAGCAGCCGATTGCTCAGACAAACGGCGACACGCACTCGCACAGCATTCTCAACTTTGTTGTCCCGCAACAGTTGAAGTCCATCAGCCCACTCTCGCCAGGGTAGAGGCCAGTCGCGTTCTCACTCTCAGGCGGTGCGTGGTTCGGCTCCCCTGAGTTCCACACGCTGGCATCGATGGCGGTGCCGCAACTGGACCAGTGCCAGCCGCCTGACGGCTCGGGGCTGCCATCAGTCTGGAAGCCTCCTAGCCAGATCGGGTTGCTGGGGCTCTGTGTGTTGAAGATCGTCACCACGTGGCTCAGCTCGGCGGCATCCGTCACGTCGGCCATGATCACCAGGCTGCTCTCCGACTCGCACCTCGCCCTGACCTTCTCCCAGCTTCCAAGTCCATTAAACACCTTGTACTTCACTCCGCACAGGTCGTCGACGTAGCCAGACGGACACAGCGCGCCCGCCTCCAGTCCCGCCTGCTGCTTCACAAACAGCTGGCCTGTCCTGGAGCAGCCGCAGTCCCTCACCGACTTGCTGCACTTGTCGAACACGAACAGCTTGCACGGACCGTCGGCCAGGGAGAAGGCCTGGCAGCGCTGGTTGCTGCTGCACATGAGGGCGCAGCGAGTGACGGTGTTGGAGCCGCTCGGAGTCTCGATAAAGTCGCTTCTGACGCACAGGAATCCCGTGATCAGGTTGTAGGCGTCCTGCATCGCACTTGGAAGCTGCAGGGCCAGCAAGACCAAGGCAATGCTGGCTTGGACTCCAAGTTTTCTCATTTTGCCAACTTTATTAGCTTCTGCTTTAACGGCTTAATTATACGCGATCGGTCCCTCACAGAGAGCTGGTGTGTTGCAAATTTTAGCTGTTTTATTCTAAATCGGGTGTTTTGATCTGGTTGCTAGGCAAACAAAACAGCCGACAAGCTATCGGAGCTTCATTTCATCAGCTTATTCGCTTCACCGCTTGTGTGTGCGATGAAAAAAAAACTAGTCATGTAAAATGGGGAAATGCTATCGAAATGAGAAATTTAGAGCAAATTTTCGTGAATCTATGGACTTGTTATTTGACTAAATATCCAACAGCTTTCAAATCAGTCACGTCAGCCTCGCTTCATTAATTGATTAAGTTTAGTGATGCGTGACGAGTTGTGCTTTTTTGAGAAGCTGTTTTGAGCAGTAGTAAGTAGGTATAGGGGAATGCCTGAAATTGCAGTCGGCTTGCCTTTGTTTGCGATCTACACTAGCGTTTCACAGCTCCGACATGAAAAAAGCTTTTCCAGTTGAATTTAGAAAAACAATTGTCATCACATTTTTCGGCGGTAGCGCCTATAGCGACAAATTTATCATAGATTAGCTGTTTTTATTTTAACGTGACGGCAATAGGCTAACCAAAAAGAATCGCCCCTCAGTAGCCATTGAGAATCGCCCCTCAGTAGCCATTGAGAATCGCCCCTCAGTAGCCATAGAGAATCGCCCCTCAGTAGCCATTGAGAATCGCCCCTCAGTAGTCATGGAGAATCGCCTCTCAGTAGTCATTGAGAATCGCCCCTCAGTAGTCATGGAGAATCGCCTCTCAGTAGTCATGAAGAATCGCCCCTCAGTAGTCATGAAGAATCGCCCCTCAGTAGCCATTGAGAATCGCCCCTCAGTAGCCATGGAGAATCGCCCCTCAGTAGCCATTGAGAATCGCCCCTCAGTAGCCATTGATAATCGCCCCTCAGTAGCCATAGAGAATCGCCCCTCAGTAGCCATAGAGAATCGCCCCTCAGTAGCCATTGAGAATCGCCCTTTAGTAGCCATTGAGAATGGCAAATAACAATAAAAAACAAAGGCTATTTGACAAGCCGTCAAATACCAGGGAAAAAACTGAACTCAGTCGCCAAGAGGTTGCGACCGCAGGCAGGGAGGCTTATAAATTATAATTATGATGCATGGGTCAAAGTGTAGGCATACAAGTAGGTAGTCGGGGTGTAAGGATGGCTAGAAGAGCGGGCAGTTTAGAGCAGGACAAAAAAGCAACTTTCAATTTAGCTGTTGTTGCACAGCTCGTCAAAATCGCTCGGCACGCTACCGTAGCTCGAAGCGCCCGACTCGGAGCTGTTCGAACTGTGCAAATCGTCGATGGCAACCGAGACGCTCGGCTGAGCGATGAAGTTGCCCAGACTCAACCGGGTCTTGCGCAGCTTCTTCGCCTGCGACAGTCGAGCCAACCGGCGCGACGGGAACGGCTTGTTGCTAACGCAGGACGGCCGCTCGGCGACCCGCGCTGCCCGGTCGTTGGGCGAGCCGGCCGCGCCCCCAGCAACCGTCGAATCCTCCTCGGCTAGCTGGGCGGCGCAGGCCCCGCCGCCGACTGCGCCGATGATCGCTTCGACGTCGTCCTCGTAGGAGAAAGTGGGCGCCTCGTCGTCCTGCTGCGGTTGCGACTGCGGCTGCTCCTGGCGTTGCTTGCCATCTTGGCTTTGCTGCTGCTGCTGCTGCTTGTCCTCCTGTTCCTTGCCCATGCTTGCTGGCAGATTTGCGTAAAAGTTTATATCTAGTCTGACCCTGTAGCTTAACGATCCACTAGCAAAGGTCTTATCGCATTAGCGATTCGCAAAGTACATTTCTTTCGAACAGCTTTAGACCATAGAAATACTTACTCGTATGTAATAAAATTCAAACCTTCAAAGGTGTATAGAGAGTTTAGTTAAGACTTCGAGACAAGGACACCTTAATTGGAGGGACGAGACGGACACTTCGTTTCTTGGAAAATTTTTTGAGTCCAAATTTCGCAAAAAATACACTACGGAGATAGGAAATTTGCAGATTTTCGACATAGAATTACAGATTGCGCTCGATTTGAAGCAGATGCAAATCGCATATTTTGATATGTGCTTCCTGACTTCTTACTCTATCGAACTATGTCTTAATTTTTGAAAAATTGATCTTCCTATTATTTTATTGATATTGATTCACTTTCATTTGTCATTGAAAAGTTCATTAGTTAATGCAGAGAGAATCGGACATTGACATGTGAATGGAACAGCAAATTTATCCATAAACTGATTGATAGAAATGTTCTTTGAATAAAACAGACTTAGTTACAAGAGGATCAGAACCTGCGCAGCTGCTAAAATACTATTTTAATAAAATTATAATTTTCGACAATTGTTTTTACACAAAAAAACAATTTTTCACAGTTCGTAGTTCATACATAGTTCGTATGTTCTTATGTTTGAAAAATTGTTTGTCTGCTTCCAATCTTTAATTTTATGTCGTAAAACTGCTAATTTCCTATGTCCGTAGTGTATTTTTTGCGAAAATTGGACTCCAAAAACTTTCCAAGAAACGAAGTGTCCCGTCCTTCTATTTAAGGTGTCCTTGCTTCGAGATTGAATTGAGCAAGCAGATAAGACAGTGAGAGATTATGCGCAAGAGACCAAAATCAGATATCCATGGTCAGATTATTAAGAAAGAAAATATTAAACTTGGACCGAGAGATTCCTGAAGAGACAAATATGAAACTACGAGATTATTAGGGAGAAAAATATGTGACTGGGAGATTGCTGAAGAGAAACACGAGACCGGGAGATTGCTGAAGAGAAACACGAGACCGGGAGATTGCTGAAGAGAAACACGAGACCGGGAGATTGCTGAAGAGAAACACGAGACCGGGAGATTGCTGAAGAGAAACACGAGACCGGGAGATTGCTGAAGAGAAACACGAGACCGGGAGATTGCTGAAGAGAAACACGAGACCGGGAGATTGCTGAAGAGAAACACGAGACCGGGAGATTGCTGAAGAGAAACACGAGACCGGGAGATTGCTGAAGAGAAACACGAGACCGGGAGATTGCTGAAGAGAAACACGAGACCGGGAGATTGCTGAAGAGAAACACGAGACCGGGAGATTGCTGAAGAGAAACACGAGACTGGGAGATTGCTGAAGAGAATTAAGTAAAAAAAGGGAGGGAATGACTGTAACGCAGACACATTAATTGCACAAGACAATCGCTATAAAAAAACCAAGTCTAACAAAAATTGTTGCAAATCTGCAATCGATTCAATGGAGCAACAGCTGCATTTCAAGCTAAACGTACATTTAAACAAACCGCTTCTTTCGTAATGTTTTTTAATCAACCATGCTTGCAAGAAAATTTCATAATTCACTGTTTAAAGCGGATTAGAAATAGAAAAAAATACGAAACGTACAGCAAAACACCATTTTAATCAACTTGCAACTACAGTTAATTGTGATAAAGAACCATTGGAATACTGAAATTTCAATCATGATTAATAAGCAAATATTGATTAATAATTAAGTAATTGTAATAGTAAAAAAGTTCTCACTTTTCACGAACCAATAAAAAAGAGTTAGCTAAAAATTTTGACAAAAAAGTTTACATACAGTACTACAGAAATCAATAATTATTCATGCATTCAATACTCATTCGTAGAATTAGTAGCAGCAAGCAAATATATTATTAGATAAAAAATACAAGCAGTGAAAAGGCTGATTAACAATAAAACAAAACTGCGTGGTTATCAATATCTTAAGTTAGCGTACCGGTAAATAATTCACTATATTGTTTAGACAGCACTTTGTCAACTGGAAAAAACACACGAAAGATAGACAGATTTAGAAAGAAAGGCAATCATATGACAGACAGACAGACAGACAGACAGACAGACAGACAGACAGACAGACAGGCCGACGGACAGACAGAAAATCAGACAGGCAGACAGACAATCAGACAGGCAGACAGACACACAGAGACAGGCAGACAGGCAGACAGACCGACAGAAAGACCGACAGACACACAGACAGACAGACAGACAGACAGACAGACAGACAGACAGACAGACATACAGACAGACAGACAGACACACAGACAGACAAACAGAATCAAGGAATCAGGATCAGAAAGAATTGACTCCAGCTTACACACATAAAACTCCGTGATCAATGGCTCTATCAAAAAAAGCTCATTAATCAACAGAAGTTAATTAATCAACTCATAAATCAATCATTTAAAAGATTTCTTAGTGGCCAAACGCTGCTGGCGCAGAGTGTGAACCAGCGAGCAGGCCAGCACAATGCTCAGCAAAAGTACAACGGCGGTGCCCAGCGCGCACAGAGCCACAGCCAGCAGATTCAAATACAGCTGCTGGGCCATGCGAACCGAGCAGCCCTGGTGAAAAATATTTGACGGATGCGACTCTCTGGAGCAGCCGGGGGCGTCGCTCCGGCAGCAGGAGGTCGGCGTGTACTCGGTGGTGGTGGCCCGACTGTTGTTCCAATAGAAGGCCGACTCGCGCCAGTCACGCCAGGAGACGCTGCCGCAGCATTTCAGCTCGGCGTGGAGCCGATCGACGGCCCGGGTTACGTCGGGATCAACGCGATAGCGGGTGAGTAGGGACTCCTTGACCGACTCTTCCAGTCTAGTCTGCATTGGACAAGGCGAGTTAGCTGCTTAGCTCGTATTTAAATAGGTCCCCATTCATCACTGATCTGTCCCTCTCAGTCTTGATGGATCAACCCTGATAACTGATGTGTCACTGACATTGAAATCCCTGATGCGTCACTCTCCTCCGTGATGTGTCAATCACATCCGTGATGTGTCACTCACATCCCTGATGAGTCACTCACATCCCTGATGAGTCACTCACATCCTTTATGTGTCACTCAAATTCCTGATGTGTCACTCATATCCTTGATGTATCACTCACATCCCTGATGAGTCACTCACATCCCTGATGTGTCACTCACATGCCTGATGTGAGTGATGCCTAATATGTCACTCACATTTTTGATGAGTCACTCACATTCCTGCTGTGTAACTCACATCCGGATGTGTCACTCACATCCTTTATGTGTCATTTACATTCCTGATGTGTCACTCAAATCCCTGATGAGTCACTCACATCCCTGATGTGTCACTCACATGCCTGATGTGGTGATGCCTAATATGTCACTCACATTTTTGATGAGTCACTTATATCTTTGATGTGTCACTCACATCCCTGCTGTGTAACTCACATCCGGATGTGTCACTCACATCCCTGATTTGTCACTCTTACACTTAATCTTTCGCTTCCAACATCAGATGTGTTTTTCACACTTTTGAAACGATAGACATCTTTTGATACGTGCCGCTACAAATCACTTCCCGTTCCTCTGCCCCTTATTTCCACCTCCAAGACCCAAAAAAATCAGCAGAACAGACCCGCAGCGAGCTGGCGAACACGAATCCGATAGCGCAGACGGCGCACTCTACTATTAGTAGCACAATAAGAAAGCCGGTGTAGGCGCACAGCAAACGGATCCTATTCAAGAAGATGCCAACAAAGCCCAGCACCGCGAACGCGAAGATCAGGCCGCCACAGGCAGCCAGAAGGAAATGGCTCAGAAAGAACATCTCGCCAGTCAGCACGGAGATGTAGTTCCGACGGGAGACCAGCAGCCAGACGCCCAGAACGCAGACGGCTAAGCCGCAAAGAGCCACCAACAGATTAAAGAAGATGAGCACAGCTTTGATGCACTCCTTGGAGCAGCAGTAGCGCTGCTGTTCGTTGCGGATGCCCTGGTATTTGGCCATTGTTGCTGGCTAGCTGGAAAATTAAAAAAAGAGTTCGCAATCTTTGGGAACAAAGTTTCGTGTAAAATAGCAGGAATCTTGGAGATTTAACGAATGGGCGAATGTTTGAGTGGGAATCTCAGGAATTGGGGGTGTTTAAGAGGAAAGACTCTTAAATGGGGGAATGCCTGAGAGGAAGACTCTGTGGGAAAACTTGAGAAATCGGGATCGCTGTGAAATAAATCTCAATGAATGGGGGAATCTTTCAGAGGAAAATATCGAGCATCAGGGGAATCCTTAAGAGGGAAATCTCAAGTAATAAAGAAATCCATGAAAGGCAAATCTCGAGCAATAGGGGAATCTTGGAGTGTGAAATCTCGAGTAATCGGGGAATCCTAAAGAGGGAAATCTTAAAGATGATGAGAGAGAAATCTTAAGTAATTGGGGAATATTTGAATAGGAAATCTAAAAAACGGGACTTTTTCTGCTGAATATCTAAAACAAAATAAAAAACGAAACACTATGTTAAATGATCACTCATAAGTTTTATTACCACAAAAACGCAAGGTTCGTGGTTAATTATCGACAAGACACTATAGTAAAAGCAGTTAATCATATCTGTAGCTAAAAAAATGTTTATGCAAGGGACAAAAAGGATTTTGTTTCACAGAATAGCGTTTACCTTTGCACAGAGCAATTGATTAAACATATGTTTATGTGATATGCGTTAAATTAAAAAATATATAATTATTAATGGCAATACAAGTACGTATAGATGCGCTACTTACCAACGCTATTTGATACTTACATGCGCTATTTGATACACTTTAGCGGCCTATTCCCAGATTCTGGCCTAACTATGCTATGACCAGAGCAATTACTCAAAAAAATTGTTCAAATTAACAAAAATAATTATTGAGCAGAAAATCGCTGCCTCAAGTCTTTCAGAAAAAAGTCAAAATTTAGTCAATTGAATCGTGAAGTAATGATTTCATACAGTAGCTTTCTAAATAAGATATAAGCACTATACACTACTTACTATTAGATAGGTAAGTAGTGCGAATCGAGTTTTAATTATAAATAGATATAGACGTTGCCGATGATTTGTGCGAGCAATGTTGGTAGAAACTAAAAAGGAAGAACTCAAATAGAAGGTTAAATAATTGAAGTAAAACTTTGCTTCACGCGCATTATTTCATCAATAAGCCAAGACACTGAAATGAAAGCTAAGGAAAAATTAGGAAAAAAACACAGAGTAAAATAGCTCGAAATGCACTACACACGAAAGCTACTTAAATCATAGGCTTGGCCCGTCACACCGAATGGTCTGATGAATTTCACAGCGACGACACTTCGTTAGCGCCAGGAACTGCGCCGGAGTCCACTGGAGGAGGAATTGTTAGGCCGGGACGCGACTTCCCATCGCACAGGCCATCAAAAGCTTTGTAAGTGTAGTTAATGAATGCCAGATCCTTCTTGTACCGCTCTTTGTCCTTGTCTCTGTTGCTTGCTGGATGTAAGAGAGCAAAAAGTTGATTATTGCCTTTGCTTATTGAATACCTGTTTAAAATTACTCTCCTTATTTCTAACTTAGGTAAGAGGTTTCCTGGCTAGACATTCCTGAATGAATGTACTCTGCTCCAACACCCAACCCGCCATAGAATGTACTCTGCTCCAACACCCAACCCGCCATAGAATGTACTCTGCTCCAACACCCAACCCGCTATAGAATGTACTCTGCTCCAGCACCCATCCCGCCATCCATAGAATGTACTTTGCCCCAGCACCCACCCCGCCATAGAATGTACTTTGTCCCAGCACCCCGCCATAGAATGTACTTTGTCCTAGCACCCACCCCGCCATAGAATGTACTTTGTCCCAGCACCCCGCCATAGAATGTAAACTGCCGCTCAGCACCCACCCCGTCATAGAATGTAAACTGCCGCCCCAGCACCCACCCCGCCATAGAATGTAAACTGCCGCCCAGCACCCACCTCGCCTTAGAATGTACTCTGCCGCCCCAGCACCCACCCCGCCATAGAATGTAAACTGCCGCCCAGCACTCACCTCGCCTTAGAATGTACTCTGCCGCCCCAGCACCCACCCCGCCTTAGAATGTACTCTGCCGCCCCAGCACCCACCCCGTCATAGAATGTACACTGCCTCCCCAGCACCCACCCCGCCATAGAATGTACACTGCCTCCCCAGCACCCACCCCGCCATAGAATGTAAACTGCCGCCCCAGCACCCACCCCGCCATAGAATGTACACTGCCTCCCCAGCACCCACCTCGCCTTAGAATGTACTCTGCCGCCCCAGCACCCACCCCGCCATAGAATGTACACTGCCTCCCCAGCACCCACCCCGCCATAGAATGTACTCTGCCGCCCCAGCCCCATCCCTGGGCATATAATTGTATAAGTTAAATGAAAGTAAAGTAAACCCATATAAAAACATACGCCAGGTCAAGTCGGCGTCGGGAAACTCGTCAAAATTAGACGTGTCATCAATCGATCGCACGTTAATCTGAATAGCCGCCGGCCTCTCTCTAATGTTATCCCAATCTACGCCGGTAAAAAACGGCTGCGACTTGATGCTAGCCACAGTCGGACAGTCTCTGATCCTGATCGCAGCACTAGACGCGTAATTAGGTCGCGAGCATTCTTAGAAATTGGAATCTCCGGCGGGAATACTAGCGTCTCGCGCCAGGCCATCACCTTGCGATAGGTCTCCTGAGGCCCGTTAGAACAGAATGGAGGAAAGCCAATCATCATTTCGTACATGATAACGCCGAGGGACCAGAAGTCCACGTTGCTGCTGTAGCCTTTCTGTAGAAATACCTCTGCAATGAGTATAAATTTAACCAGTATTACAATAATTATGTTCGTCAAAGATAAACAGCAAACAACACTATTTTTTCATTTTTTTACGTTCCCCTGCCAGATCCTAAGCCTGTGAGCTCTTCAAGACTGTTATCCTATCACACATATTCTATCAGCCATGTCACACCTGTAGCTTATGTCACATCTGTAGCTATCTGTACCCCTCTAGCTCATGTCACACCTGTAGCTTATCTGGCACACCTGTAGCGCATGTCACATCTGTAGCTCATGTCACACCTCTAGCTTATCTGTCACACCTCTAGCTCATGCCACACCTCTAGCTCATGCCACACCTGCAGATTATCTGTCACACCTCTAGCTCATGCCACACCTGCAGATTATCTGTCACACATCTATCTTATATGTCACACCTCTAGCTCATGTCACACCTGTAGCTTATCTGTCACACCTCTAGCTCATGCCACACCTCTAGCTCATGCCACACCTGCAGATTATCTGTCACACCTCTACCTTATGCCACACCTCTAGCTCATGCCACACCTGCAGATTATCTGTCACACCTCTAGCTCATGCCACACCTGCAGATTATCTGTCACACCTCTAGCTCATGTCACACCTCTAGCTTATCTGTCACACCTCTAGCTCATGCCACACCTGCAGATTATCTGTCACACCTCTAGCTCATGCCACACCTGCAGATTATCTGTCACACCTCTAGCTCATGCCACACCTGCAGATTATCTGTCACACATCTAGCTCATGTCACACCTGCAGATTATCTGTCACACATCTAGCTCATGTCACACCTGCAGATTATCTGTCACACCTCTAGCTCATGCCACACCTGCAGATTATCTGTCACACCTCTAGCTCATGCCACACCTCTAGCTCATGCCACACCTGCAGATTATCTGTCACACCTCTAGCTCATGTCACACCTCTAGCTCATGCCACACCTGCAGATTATCTGTCACACCTCTAGCTCATGCCACACCTGCAGATTATCTGTCACACCTCTAGCTCATGCCACACCTCTAGCTCATGCCACACCTGCAGATTATCTGTCACACCTCTAGCTCATGCCACACCTGCAGATTATCTGTCACACCTCTAGCTTATGCCACACCTCTAGCTCATGCCACACCTGCAGATTATCTGTCACACCTCTAGCTCATGCCACACCTGCAGATTATCTGTCGCACATCTATCTTATCTGTCACACCTCTAGCTCATGTCACACCTCTAGCTTATCTGTCACACCTCTAGCTCATGCCACACCTCTAGCTCATGCCACACCTGCAGATTATCTGTCACACCTCTAGCTCATGCCACACCTGCAGATTATATGTCGCACATCTATCTTATATGTCACACCTCTAGCTCATGTCACACCTCTAGCTTATCTGTCACACCTCTAGCTCATGTCACACCTGCAGCTGATGTCACACCTGCAGCTTATCTGTCACACCCGCAGCTTATCTGTCACACCCGCAGCTTATCTATCACACCTGCAGCTGACCTGTCACACCCGCAGCTTATCTATCTCACCCGCAGCTTATCTATCACACCCGCAGCTTATCTGACGCATCGTGCCACTAATATACACACCAGGCGCAATGTAGTCAGGCGTGCCAACAGTGGAATAGGCCAGCTGACGCCGTTTAGATTTCCAGCTCTCAGCTTTGCGCCTGCTGTCCATAGCGTTCCAACTGAAATCCGACGGCTCGGCCAGTGACAGATTCTTGTAGAAATCGGTTCTGTGCGACTTTTTTAAGCCGGTGCACAGGCCGAAGTCCGATAGTTTCAGGTGGCCCCGGTGATCCAGCAGCAGATTGTCCGGCTACAGAAATTGAGATGAGAAACGTGAATAGATGTGACCATCTCTTGGCTGTAGGAGGGCGTTTCATTGGGGATCTTGAATCGGGAAATCTCAAGGAGTGGGGAATCCAGAGTGGTGAGGGATCTTGAATAGGGAAATCTCAAGGAGTGGGGAATTCCGAGTGGTTAGGGATCTTGAATAGGGAAATCTCAAGGAGTGGGGAATCCCTAGTGGTTGGGGGTCTTGAATAGGGAAATCTCAAGGAGTGGGGAATCCCTAGTGGTTAGGGATCTTGAATAGGGAAATCTTACGGAGTGGGGAATCCCTAGTGGCTAGGGATCTTGAATAGGGAAATCTTACGGAGTGGGGAATCCCTAGTGGTTGGGGACCTTGAATAGGGAAATCTTATGGAGTGGGGAATCCCGAGTGGTTGGGGACCTTGAATAAGGAAATTTCAAGGAGTGGGGAATCCCTAGTGGTGAGGGATCTTAAACAGAGAAATGCTCAAGTAGTGGGGAATCCGTAGGAATTAAGGATCTTAAATAGGAAAATCTTAAAGAATATGGGAACTGTGTAATTGTGAATTTGAAGTGAATTCTTAATAGGGAAATCACAGGCAAAACTTATGCATAGCGAATGAATGTCACATGGTTTTTCAAGCTCACCTTCACGTCCCGATGTATGAAGCCGAGACTGTGAATTGAATTCAAAGCCAGAAGAGTCTCGGCCACGTAGAACTGAGCTTCGTCTTCTGTTAACGTGTCCCTCTTAATCAGCAGGGTCATCATATCGCCGCCCTGTAGGAACTCCATCACCAGGTAGAGATTGGCCCCGTCCTGAAACGAATAAAACATTTTGACAACCCAAACGTTGTCAGCTTTCACTAGGATGTCCCTCTCGGCCCGGGCGTGAGCGATCTGATCTTTCTGCAGCATGTCAATCTTCTTTAGAATCTTCATAGCGTAGATGTGACCAGTGTCTCGCTTCTGGACTAGGCGTACTTCACCGAATGCGCCTTTGCCAATCACTTTTAAAGGCTCGAAATCGTCAACGGTGAGGCGGGCTCGTTTTAATCTAAGGAATTCCGTCTCTTTTAGTGCGTGCTGATTGCGTCGTTCCTGCTTCTGTGGAAATCAATGATACAAGTTAAGACGACTTACTCTCTAACAAGCGAACCCCAACCCCCTGTCACGAGTGTACATTCTGCCTAGAATAACCCTACCCCCTGTCACGGGTGTACAGTCTGCCTAGAATAACCCCACCCTCTGCGACGAGTGTACATTCTGCCTAGAATAACCCCACCCCTTGTCACGAGTGTAGATTCTGCCTAGAATAACCCCACCCTCTGCCACGAATGTAGAGTCTGCCTATAATAATCCTACCCTCTGTCACGGGTGTACATTCTGCCCAGAATAACCCACCCCCTGTCACGAGTGTACATTCTGCCGAGAATAACCCCACCCCCTGTCACGAGTGTACAGTCTGCCTATAATAACCCTACCCTCTGTCACGGGTGTACATTCTGCTAAGAATAACCCAACCCCTTGTCACGAGTGTACATTCTGCCTAGAATAACCCGACCCCTTGTCAGGAGAGTACATTCTGCCTAGAATAACCCCACACTCTGCCACGAGTGTACATTCTGGCTATCATAGCCCCATCCTACTTTGGTGAACAAAAATCCTGTCTAGACAAGCCCTACGTAGTATAAACCCAAAAAGTCACACCACAAAATTAAAAGCCTCGATCAACCTCTATAACTTCTCCTCAAATTAAAATCTGGATCTAACAAAACCCCTCCTTTAGTGCCCACTATATTGTACTGTCTGCCTAGCAAATAATCAACCAGTAGCCATTAAACACACTCAACACATGACAACCAGTACTTATATTCCTTGCCCCGTGGTTAATTGTCCCAGAAAGATTGTTACATGCACTTACCTGATCATCGTTGAGGCCTTCCTCTTCCATCGTCTGCTCCAGCAGGCGAAATCTGTCAATCAGAAAAATTTATTGCTTTTTTGCAAATTGAAATTTTAACAAGCAATTATATTTGAGGACGGTCACTTGTAACTAAGACAAACCTGTTCTCCCGTTCATGATACTGAGCGGACAAATTGTGATAGTACGATTCCAGAGACACTTTGGCAATCTTTACTTTGTCTAAAGTGTGCGAACTAACGTTGGTCGATTCGCCAAGAGCAGACATTGGATTAGGTAAGCTGAAGCAGACAACAAATAGACAATCTGCAATAGAAATCAAAGAGGACAGCGATATAGCGATAAAAAGTCTAATTTTCATTCATAATATCACTGGCAAACCTAGACGCCAAATCAATTTTTTTACTCTGCATCCAAAATACCCTAGATTTTCTCGATGAATCGCTTTTAACTTATACAGAAAAAAGGCTTTCCCCTAGCTATTTAGCCATCCTTTTTTCCCAGGCAAAATTTGCTACTGCGCATTAAATTTGAATTGCCCTTCTGAACTGAAACGCTGAATCACCCACTAACTAACTGGGGCATGGAATACACAGCCCCATAATACAGCCGGCAAGGAATTCTAAATTACAATTCTGGATTATAAAAACTTGCCATGCATCAGTTGCCTGATTCAAATGTATCAGACTATATCAATTAAATAAGATAGACGCATTAATTTACGAGCTAGTAAGGCAAAAAGAAGTGGGAAGTTTTCGCTACAGTGTTAAGTGTTTCAGTTAAAAGTAAAACTTGCTGTCAACCTCTCCAACTAAGCTAGCGTTCGAGCTCCATGAATAGGCAATAAAATCGATGACGCACTTGCAACACGCAAGCCTTAGTTGCTTTACACAGAGAAACAAAAGCTAGAGTCAAGTGAGCGACCACTTCAACCTTCTAGCGCAGGATGAGACACTTGATCGACAAGGCAGCTACCAAATCCATTAGATTACGTAGTTGGGAACAGAAAGCCGAACGAGAATGTTGAATGAATTGAAACAAACACTCGCAGGGAGGAATGAACATGCACAACAGATAGGGACGGTTACTAGTGGCAACGCATTCAAGCTCCGCTCTCAGCCTCCAAACCGAAGGATAGCCACTGGGTAAGAAATACCATAGAAAAAACTAGGAAAAACTCATAAAATGCAACGCTCATTGTTACATTATGCATAAAGCTTTCCTCCCTCCGTCTGAATCACCCCCCCTTACCCATCATTTACTGTCGGAACAGAGGGACAACAAGCTAGCATGGGGGATGAGATGCATGGAGTTTTATGCTTACGCTGAGATGCAGAATCGGTAGCAGACAGGAGCGGGGGAGTTAGTTGAGTAAAGACAGGTACGCAAGAGAGAAATGGCTCCTCCTCAGAACAGTGGTATCCAAGGGCAACACTAAATTCCTTCCTAATCTGTCTATAGCTCCATTTCCTAGCTCCCCTTTATCTCTCCAATCCTCAACGTTTCTATGGCAATGAATTCGCCCACCACCTCACAGTAGGGGTTGAATAAGCCTATATTAGTAACAGCCGCCGGGGCGCCGCTCCACTTTTCATCCGACTTTCCGATCCCGCTTCCGTCAAGCGATTTACCGGCTAACGCACAGTTCCTTGAATAGGCCGTCCACACTAACACAATGGTAAGTAACAGAGTCGCTTCAAGTCTTCAACCCTTTGAACTTAGTCAAATTTTCACGTCCATTCCTTCATTCTATGACCACCGGATGATTGCAGCGCGAGTGCATCTCAGTCCACGTTGGTCAGGCTGGCGTCCAGATCGGCAACGCCTGCTGGGAGCTCTACTGCCTGGAGCACGGCATCCAGCCCGACGGCCAGATGCCCTCCGACAAGACCATCGGCGGCGGCGACGACTCCTTCAATACATTTTTCTCGGAGACTGGCGCCGGCAAGCACGTGCCCCGCGCTGTCTTCATCGACCTGGAGCCCACCGTGATCGACGAGGTCCGCACCGGCACCTACCGCCAGCTGTTCCACCCGGAGCAGCTCGTCACCGGCAAGGAGGACGCCGCCAACAACTACGCCCGCGGTCACTACACCATCGGCAAGGAGATCGTCGATCTGGTGCTGGACCGCATCCGCAAGCTGGCCGACCAGTGCACCGGCCTGCAAGGCTTCCTCATCTTCCACTCCTTCGGCGGCGGCACCGGCTCCGGCTTCACCTCCCTGCTGATGGAGCGCCTGTCGGTTGACTACGGCAAGAAGTCCAAGCTGGAGTTCGCCGTCTACCCGGCCCCGCAGGTGGCCACCGCCGTCGTGGAGCCCTACAACTCCATCCTGACCACCCACACCACCCTGGAGCACTCCGACTGCGCCTTCATGGTCGACAACGAGGCCATCTACGACTATCTGCCGGCGCAACCTGGACATCGAGCGCCCGACCTACACGAACCTGAACCGCCTGGTCGGCCAGATCGTGTCCTCCATCACCGCCTCGCTGCGCTTCGACGGCGCCCTGAACGTCGACCTGACGGAGTTCCAGACCAACCTGGTGCCGTACCCGCGCATCCACTTCCCCCTGGCCACCTACGCCCCGGTGATCTCCGCCGAGAAGGCCTACCACGAGCAGCTGACCGTGGCCGAGATCACCAACGCCACCTTCGAGCCGGCCAACCAGATGGTGAAGTGCGACCCGCGCCACGGCAAGTACATGGCCTGCTGCATGCTGTACCGCGGTGACGTCGTCCCCAAGGACGTCAACGCCGCCATCGCCACCATCAAGACCAAGCGCACCATCCAGTTCGTCGACTGGTGCCCCACCGGCTTCAAGGTCGGCATCAACTACCAGCCGCCGACTGTGGTGCCCGGCGGCGACCTCGCCAAGGTGCAGCGCGCCGTCTGCATGCTGAGCAACACCACCGCCATCGCCGAGGCCTGGGCCCGCCTGGACCACAAGTTCGACCTGATGTACGCCAAGCGCGCCTTCGTGCACTGGTACGTCGGCGAGGGCATGGAGGAGGGCGAGTTCAGCGAGGCCCGCGAGGATCTGGCCGCCCTGGAGAAGGACTACGAAGAGGTCGGCGTCGACTCCGTCGAGGGCGAGGGCGAAGGCGAGGAAGGCGAGGAGTACTAATGCGAAAGCTACCTAAAACAAAGACTTCAATGACTAATCACTAACCAAGTTAGGCTATTCACACTAAAATGCAACCCAACTATATCTGACGCACAAAAATTAGGCATATCAGTAAACGATCACAAACAAAAATTTTCTGGCACCCGAGTGCCTTTTAAAAATACAGCACATTAAAATAACAAATAATCAACTTTTTGATCAAAAAGACTCCGACTTATTGTGTTACTAATCTAACCTTAATTTTAAAACAAAATAATAAGAATTGAAGCCAGTAAAAGTGTCAACCAAGAGAAAAATGCTTATCCACTACTAGCAGATAAGCTTAGTTTAGTCTTTGTTCAGAAAATGAGTTGGCCAATTCTAAACAGATCGATATCCGAGACTGATTACTCATCGCAGGCTAAGATCATAGAAAATTAGTAGTAAGTAACGAAGTAACAAAAATTCACATTTTGATCGAAATCAAATTAAAAAAACGGGGACAGAGAAACAAAGACTATTGAATAAAAAAATGGCACAGCAAACACCATTTGCCTAACTAAAGATTAGATTTTGTTATCTAACAGCCGTATTGTGATAGTAGATAAACAAAGCGACTACAATTACGCAAATTTGTTTTTTTGGCAAGAGTAAATAAAAGTTCACAGCCTGCACGCGAACCACCATAGCACGATGCGCATTATGTTACACGTAATTAGTGGACAAAGAGCACGTTAACTATATAAATACTGGCGCATTCGTTACAATACCGTTAACGTCAATCGTTAAGTAAACAAATCATAAAGACTAAGAATAGGCAACAAATAGATTCATACGATGCCAATAGTAAGCACTACAAGACAAACGTAGAAAATGACAAATCCGTAAATTTGATAGAGAAATTTTATCGACAGGTCACAGCTACATGTTAAACACTATTAAAAATGTTAAAATTAAACATTTCTACTTTGGAATTTCGATTTCTGAAGGCACATATAAGGCGGCAAAAGTTTGTTTGAAGTAACCTTTCTGATCATTAAGCTTGATTACATACAAGTTTAATGCGAGTTTAATGCAGGGTGCTAATGTACACTAGGATAGAGGTTGATCAAACTCAAACCCGATAGTGTACAAGCGGGTAGGGATTTAGTGTACATTCAAAATAGTGGAGGGCCAGTGTGTACAGTTCTAGATTTTATCAAAGGTGTGAATTAGCGAGGGCATAGTTAGGTGCAGATTTGATGCAGCACGCAGATAAAAAATCGGTAAACCTTAGATTAGATTAGAAAATGAACACGTGATCTGGGGAAGAGATGATAAACACGTGTGGCATTGATAAAAACCTGGGAGAACAACGCAAGGCTAATGATAAAAATATTAACAGCTATAGGGAAACCTTAATTAAACAAAATGAATAAAAAGACTTGGCACCTAAGCAAAACTGTAATTTAAACACACAGATAATGTCCACAAATTTTAAGAGAAAAGTTAATGCCATAAATAGTGATAAAATTTTATTGAAAAAGTAGTGGATAGAACAAGTCACAGCGTGTGTCATGAGCAATTGATATAAAGAGAAGTTTATCAAATTGACAACCCAAAAAATTACGCAATGTCAGTGGGTGGCTACGTAACAAGCATAAAACAGTCTGTACAAAAGTAAACGAGGAAGTGGCAAAAGGGGAAGACATTAACCATTTATAATAAGGTTAAAAAAGTAACGCACTAAATAGGCTATAAATATCTAGAAAAAAATTAAGTGGCACAACTTTTGGAAACACGTACTTTCGTACTTAGTAAGAAAAATTCAGTACGTTAAAAAACATTTGGCTGGAAGTTAAAATAGAAACCAAGTCTAAAAGTTACGGAAGGGCAGAATAAAGATGGCTAATACAAGACCATTTTGGCCATTCGGCAAGCTATTGCTAATAAACTTCAGTAATCCAGACGTAATCCCGACAGCGAATGATGTTTAAAATGAATAAAAATTTCCTGGAAAATAGTAAGAATCCTTAAAATTCCAGCTAGGCTTTTCTCTCCGAATTATCATCGCAATAGAATTTATGACAGCGAAGCTCGTGCTTCTTTCTATTGCCAGCCAGAGTGAACAACTTGGCGCACACGCGGCAAGGAAACTCGCGGACGCCGCGGTGCGTTATCAGATGCTGATTGAGATTGTTCGATTGGTTGAAACTTTTGCCGCACTCGTCGCAGCGGAACGGCTTTTCGCCGGTGTGGATTAGCCTGTGCCGGATTAGGTGCGTCTTCTGGACGAAGCCTTTGCCGCAGTCGGCGCAGTTGAACGGCCTGTCGAGTTGATGAACGCGCTCGTGTTGTCGCAGGGCGGCTTCAACTCTTTATTAAAGAAAATATTTAGAAGAGAAACAAGGATAAGAAGGTCGTTGGTTCGAACCATTGAGCTGAATCCCAACAATGCTTCACTAACCCAAATTTGGCAACAGATTTGTTAAAATGTTTCATCAACAAATAATGTTTTGGAGGAATATGAGAGGAGTCGTAGCCTAGTGGCTAGGGCGCCTGCCTCATGACCGGAAGGTCGTGGGTTCGAGTCCCGGCCCTAGGAGACAATTTGTGCCCTTGAGCAAGACACTTAATCCCGCATTGCTTCAGTCCACCCAGCTGAGATCGGGTACCAGTTTGAGCTGGGTAAATTTAGTGTGGGTGTTGCGGCCCCTCCAGCCCGTCAGGCTGAAAGCTGTACACAGCACTCGGATGCGCCGCGCAACTAGCTGCGGCTGTGCCTTGGGCTGTACATCTGGTCGAAAGGTCGGGTGTCTAAATTTATTTATTATTTATTATTCAACAACAAAAAACAAGACCCACTTACTTAAACAGCCTGTCGCAGTAAGCACAACGGTAGGAAGCATTTCTATCTACAGTTTTCACTGTAACTTCGTTATCTGCGGCATCGCGCGAGTTTGAGCAAGCTGTATCCATGCTAGATTCTACATCAGCACTATCGGTAGGCTGTGCAACTGATGCATCAACAACATCGACAGAGTTCGACGGCGCGCTAGTTGATGCAGAAGAAGCCGATGCCGCTGCGGCCGTCAAAGTTGCCGTCCTAACCGATTGGCTCAAAGCGGCAGTGAACGCGGCCAGAAGCTGCCGATTGTGATCGCGCATGTGCCGGTCGAGGCTTCGCCGACCGCCATTCACAACAGCTTGGCAGACAGTGCACAGGGCGGCTGACACCGGCGCCACTGCTGGCGCTGCTGCTGCTGCTGCTGCCGCCGCATTTTCGTCAGCAAATGCCAGCTCACCGTTGAGCAGCTCCGAATTTAACGCAGCGAATGTGCCGCAGTCATTTTCATTGTCATTGTCGGCGTCTGTGCGACAAAGACTAGACATAGCTTGATAACCGCTAGCTACCAGTGGAAGTTCATTTACAATGCGACCATTTAAACTTTTTTTTCAACTCTTCCGACAGAGAAAGTGCTGCAAGACGAAATTGGGTCGCCGATAAATATCTTATAAAATATTTAACGCAATTCAAAAGTTTGCCACGCTAGAGCTTGTAGACAGATTATAGAGAGACTGTCCTGGAAACATTTGCAGAGCTAAACGCACCTCCCTAAAGAAGTGCATTTGCATGATGACTGATGGACCATCTGTCATAGTTGGTCAGCATGGAGGCTTGAATGCCCTTATGCGGAAGCACCTTCTGAATCTACTCCAGCTCAACAGATGTTGCCTACATAAGTTGCCAATGCAAATCGAGCTGCGTGCGATAAATTAGGCCGAGATGTACTTGACATCAACGGCGAGCTAAAGTTCCCTGTTTTGCATATGCGGCCACTGAACGATTCTCTAACCTGTCCGATATTTTAACTAAAGAGAAGTGTCTATTGATGCATGTTTGCTTGTTCGTGGCAACTTAAAGAGCAGCAATGAAACTTGCAAATCATTTCAAATTACTGCAGGCTTCAATGCACATGCTGCCTGGCAACAGCGACTAAAGAACCAGCGAATAGAAGATGAGGCCAAGGCTTGGGAAGCTGAAAAAAATGGTATCTGGCTGAAGACGTTGCAAAAGAGATGAGAGATTGTACCAAATTCACAAAGCTAAGACAAGAAGAAAAAGATCTATCAAAGTCAACGTCTGAGCTTGACAAGGAGTCACAACGTGCAAGTCTTCTAGAGGAATATCAGAAGAAAGTGGTGGCCATGGATAAGAAGCGGAAAGCTTTCGACATGCAAACTGACCGGCTTCAAGTGAAAAAGCGAAAAGCAGCTGATGCAGCCGGGGTCGCATCATAACGCCAAAAAATCACAACGCCTAACTTTCAAATTGCAGTATCCTTTAGGCATTATGCATTTTAGGCGTTGTGAAGGGTAGTGCTTTTAGGCGTTGTGATTTTTAGGCGGTGTGATAGCACCCCATGCAGCCTACAACGAAACTGTTGCTAAATTAGCAAAGAAGTAACTCTATTGATCCCCCAATAAGATAGAAAATATTCCCGAGCAGTTAGAAATCCCCCAAGATTACAGAAAATCTTCTTCGGCAATAATAACATCTCTCAAAGCTGAGAGAAAATCCCCTTTAAGTAGTATTGTAGTAAGAAATCCCCCAAGCAGTTAAAAAGTTTCATTCGGGTATTTGGAAGTCTCCCAAACAGATAGAAAATTTTCCCAAACAGTTAGAAATGCTCCAAACAGACAGAAAAGTTCCCCGAGCAATTAAAAAAGTCCCCGAACAACAACAACAGTAGTTAAGAAAATCCCCCGAGCAGCGAGAAAATTTTGAGCAGTTAAAAAATCTCCTTAAACAGTTGGGAAACCTCTGAGCAGTAAAAAATACTCTTCGAGCAGTTAGAAATCCTCCAAGGCGAGAGATAAGGTCCTCGAGCAGTTTAAAAATCTACCTGAGTCCCGAGCAGTAAGAAAATCTGCCCAAATAGTTAAAAGTCTCGGAGCAGTTAGAAATTATCCAATCAGATAGAAAATCTCACAGAGCAGTTAAAAACCCTCTCCGAGCAGGTAAAAAACTCCCCAAGCAGACAGAAAATCTCCCCAAGCAATTGGAAAATCTTCCTAAGCAGTTAGAAAATACCCTTTGGGCACTTAGAAACCCCCCAATCAGATAAAAAATTTCTGCGAGAAGTTAGAATTTCTTCAAGAAGTTAAAAGTAGGCATTGCATATTATCAAATTTTCACTTCTATATAGTTGGAAGAAAACATGCATGCATTACATACATTAATATATTATAATTCTTATACAGTATAGGGTCAACTTTAACAATATTTAGTATCTAATAGACCTAGATAGTGTTTTGAAATCACTTAGCTACTTCTACTAGTTACAAACAATTAAATATTATCACCATTGAATAAAAAAGGTATCATGTGATGGCTATAAGTGAATAGCAACTTATCTAATCAAAAAGTAGCTAGGCAATTCCAAAGTAATACCATAAGATAGGATTAGTCATAGATTAATACACATGCTGTAAGGACTTAAATGGGATAATAAGAGGATGCTATTAGGTTCCAAAGGACTTACAACTTATGCTTACAAAGCATGGGTATTACTATTATTATACAATAGAAATATTGGACTAAATACCATTTGATTTAAATGTTATCAAAAAAGTCCAGGCAATAATTCATTATCTGCTTGCAAATTGGGTATAAATTGGTCTATGGTCATTAATGGGTATAATTTTTCTGTTGGATAAAAAGATCATGGTGCAATAATATTAACATATATACATGGTCATGCTTTGATAAATACACTTTTCAAATATGGTCATTTTTGAAAAGCATTGGCTTGGCCGACTGTTGCGCACATATGTCTCCTCTAAATCTTCACAAAGTAGGTACATTTTTGCCATTTTGGTCTATTATATTAGCAATTTTATACCACTTGTGCACCAAAATGCGCCAAGACCCTTCATGTGCGCCGCACTTATGTGCCAATGTGTGCCAAGACCCTTCATGTGCACTGCGCTTGTGTGCCAATGTGCAGCAAGACCCTTCATATGCATGGGAATTTTCCCCCAAAAAGGCCACCTTCCTATGGTTGTGGAGTGCTAATTTCTATATATAATGCTATATACTAATATTTGTTTGATTCTAAGCTGCATAGCCAACAGCAAATAGTTCTCTCTATTTTTGAAGCAAAAAACAATAGTAGTTATCTGCACAGTAGTCTGCCTATCTTAGTAGTGTTTCATATGGATAAGCAAAATATTATTCCAAGCACGAAGCACTGACTTTTACAAAAAGTAAGCAAAAATAAACAGAAAAAATCCTTTAACTCCATATCAATAGCACTCATGTGTCATTTGTATAGATCCATGGTATTTTTCCTATTATAAGCCTAGGTTGCATAATTGATTTTTTGTAGCTAATTTGTAGATAAGACAATTTAAGAAATAGAGCAGCATGAAATCATTGATATCCCACTAAAAGCCTATTTCAAATCATTAGAGAAAATCCATAGGTTTGGCTAAAATATTCCTGCAATAACTAATAAGATACCATGCAGCATAATGCTTGCAAATACATTGTGGCTCTTGAACTTGCAATGCTCGCAGCTCGTCTGGATTAGCTATTACTGAAAATATTTTGACTATAAATATTATATAATTTCCTTTTTAGACATGAATTAATTCGCAAACATTTTACTGCAATCTGGATAGACAAATAAGAGCAGAGAAATGGAGCTAGGCTTACTAGCAAAATAAAAGCACAATCAATATCTCATCTCAAACGGACGGAGGAAAATTGGGTTTCATGGAAAACGCAAACGGGAAGTGTTTAAATACACTAATTAGTATAACTACGCGTTTTAGGCGTCATTTCAAAAGGTATAATGCCGCGTGTTTCCTAAAAATCAAAACTTAGCTAACTGTCCTGCTGTTAAAATTATCGTTTGCGATTGTAAGCGTGATTAAAAAAACATATGGCATCAAGGAATATCTACAGTGCGTTACTATATATCATAGAACGTACTCTAGACAGACCACGGATAGTAATTTATGCAGCTATTTATTAAAATTAAAATTTTCTGTTGCTAACGCTTACGCACAATTTTATACATCAGTTGCTCCAGTTTTGGCATCAGAAATTCTTGTCTCGAATAACCCACTCACTTCCTCGATAAGTCTGCGACCAAAGAAAACATAGTGTTAATGGATAAAGTCACGCGGTAAGGATAATCTATAGTAAGATCGTAAAGTTATGTAAGCTATTTGGAAAGTTGTCTTTATTACAACGAACAATACGTAATTTTATTGATTAAGATTGAATAAAACGTATTACATCGTGTGCAATTAGAGTCATAACAAATTTTATTGGCAATTCGCTACATAAAGGCCAGGTTTTTTTATTCAAGTGAATTCTAACTGTAAAAGGAAAACGTTAGTAATTGAATAGATAATTTTTTTACTGTTAACAAAAAACTTAACCGACATTATACTGGAAGATACGAAGATAAGTATTTATTTTCAGAGTCGACTTAGCAGGTAATTGTAACACGATTATGTTAATATTAAGTTTAATATTGAGATACACACACAGATGGCACACGGTCGTGTGCACACGCTCACTATACTACAGCTTTACACTAAGATCAATTCCCACTAAAATAATTTTTTATCGGAAGAGAAAAATCAGTGTAGTAGAAATGCAAATAATCTGAAGTTGTTGATCAATCAAGAGAAAGCGTGCCAATTAAAAGGTAAAGCTGATATAAATAGTTACTCACATTATAAGCACAAGTCCTATAGAATAAATATTGCTAGCGATATTGCTGGCTTATAACAGTTAAATTCATAAGTAACACCATAGAAAATGTCTGCACCAGAATAAAATGGAATGCAATCATATTTTATGCATAATTCGACTGATTAGTAAAAGAACTATGCGCAACAAAAAAACAGAATGACAGATAAAAAAGACAGTTAACGACGGAATTAATGGAATTGTAAAGATGCCATAGAATAATATATACAGTTACTAGGAGTCACAGTACTCTAGTTACCTACTTGGTCAAACAA
This sequence comes from Macrostomum cliftonense, assembly GCA_950096795.1. Taxonomy (NCBI): domain Eukaryota; kingdom Metazoa; phylum Platyhelminthes; family Macrostomidae; genus Macrostomum; species Macrostomum cliftonense. The sequence continues at coordinate 1,359,104 of CATNEM010000287.1, read as the reverse complement.
TTTTTAAATCACATTTTAAAGCATGGAAGACAGTAAAAATAGAAGCAAAAATATTTAGGACTCTGACTTTGAAAGCTAAATAAACCAAATGATTGTTGATTTAGGAAGACGAGTGACTATGAAATACTGACTTTTACTTTAAGGGGGCTCAAAAAGCTAAAGAATGAGCTCAACAATGGCTTTCATTAGTTAGCGAGGCAATCAAACAATCAAAAGAAAAACATAAAAAATAACGGAATGAAAATAATGCTGATTTGTGTCCAGTATTGCTAGCATATTGGTCCCGTTAATAATATAATGGTCATTTTAACACGCGTAACCATGGCAACATGGCAGGCAGCAAAATAATTAGTCTGTTGGCGGCAGATCTTCAAACGAATAGCCTTCGTGACCGCGATAGGCGCGCACAATGTAGACCAGGTAGTAGACTGAAAGTGAAAGTCATTTTAATTAATTATGGACGAATTAAATATAATGTGCAAGAGCAGGTTAAAAGTACAAATAAAACTCACTTCCAGGCACAAAGATCACTAGGCCGCCAATAACAAAGACCAGATTGTACAGGGCACTTGGCTGTCTGGCAGTCAGAGCAGTGCCAATGCTGCATAGTACTGTTAGAAGAGAAGGATTTTATATAAATATTAACTAATGCATTATTGAATCCCAGATTTTGAAGAGGGAAGGAGCTTAGGAATCAAACACTTACTAATACCGAATACGCAGAAGAAGGCCGATGTTAAAATAATTTTTTTGTGCTTTTGTACATCCGGATTGGAGAGGCAGCTGAAATTATGAATATGCAGAACGATGTGTCACATTATCAAGCAAGAAGTTCCATAAGCCTGTTGACCTACCTGGGACCCACTCGCAGTATCCATGCGTTCACTTTATTCAATTTCTTATCGCCCGAGCACGATTTCCCATTTGAGTCCATAGTTGCCGCTCGGTTAGTTGCTGACGAGGTGGCTGCTCTGTTGATGGAAACAGGCGCGTCTCCACGTCCTTGATCTCTGGGTGAATCCGATGCGCATAATACATAGTGCATCGAGACATGTACATTTAATTAGTTTATTACGTAAAGAATAACATAGTAGGTCATACACACCTTTCCGACTCAGTTAAAGGCTGCGATTCACCATTCTCAGCGGGCTTAGGCTTAGGCACAACTGTGATGGACGCGTGAGGCCTCAATTGTTGCTGGATGATTGAAAGGGCAGTAAGAAATTCGGTTTAAAAAATGGATCAAGAAAAAAGAAACTATCTTTAGGGGGTTATAGAAAACGCGTTTACGAATATTTAATTCTTAAATAAATTAGTAACGAATTTATAATCTTAGGCCCCCTAAAGATTTCAGACAGACAGATAGACAGAAAGACAGACAGCCAGATAGACAGACAGACAGCCAGACAGACAGAAAGACAGACAGCCAGATAGACAGACAGACAGACAAACAGACAGACAGACAGACAGACAGACAAACAGACAGACAGACAGACAGCGAGTCAGTCAGACAGACAGACAGACAGACAGACAGACAGAAAGACAGCGAGCCAGTCAGACAGACAGGCAGACAGAAAAACAGACAGAAAGACAGACAGAGACAGACAGACAGACGGACACAGACAGACAAACAGACAGACAGACAGACAGACAAACAGACAGACAGCCAGTCAGACAGACAGACAGACAGATAGCGAGCCAGTCAGACAGACAGACAGAGACAGACAGACAGACGGACACAGACAGACAGACAGACAGACAGACAGACAGACAGACAGACGGACACAGACAGACAGACAGACAGAGACAGACAGACAGACGGACACAGACAGACAGACAGACAGACAGACAGACAGACAGACAGACAGACAGACAGACAGACAGACAGACACAGACAGACAGACAGAGACAGACAGACAGACGGACACAGACAGACAGACAGACAGACAGACAGACAGACGGACACAGACAGACAGACAGACAGACACAGGTCTTACAAACTGTAACCGATAACACAGCTAACAGCCGCAGCGCACACCTGAACTCCGTCGGGTTGTTCAACAACGCTGACCCTATCGCCGACAGAGCCGTAGTCGGAGAGCCGCGGCGGCAATTGTCGCGAGTCCAAAGACGCACCCGACGGTTGCATAGGTTCCAATACTTTTGGTTGACTGTTATTGTGGACTTTGCAGATGCCCTTTTAAACGCGGCGATGCTATCCCTAGATATCCCTAGATGCTAGATACTCTCTGCAATACAAGGGAACGGATGCCAGATGCTGAGGCTGGTGATACATAACGATTCATTTTTGAGCATTAATGCAAGACTTCTTCATTAAATTGCCACTAGATTTGGCATAAGTATGAACGCAAAAAAACTAAGCAAGCGAAGAAACAGATATGAAGCAAACTGGAGAATTGAGAGCTTATAGAGGGACACAGAGAGAGGAAAAGCCAATCAGGATAGTGGATGTAATTCGATGCATTCAAACACTATTTTTTCCAAGTCCTACTTTAAAGTATGCAAAAAATGTAAGACGTCAGCACGATTTTTCATTCAGTAAGATAAATTTTGCACGTACATTATTTATTTATTGTACTGTGTTAAACTTGCAATTCAATCAGACAACAAAATATCAGTTAGAAGAGATAATGTGTCAAGACAAGCAGAAACACTCACTGTACAGCATGTTACCCACTGACAAAGCTACATATGCACGCGTACAACAAAGTAGTACTATAAGGACAGAGTTTTAAAAATATCAGCAACAACAACACTGCGCACTGTACATGACTGACATATTTACATGAAATTTGATCTATTGAACAATAAGAGAATGGTAACAAATAGAAGATAAAATGCTGCGAATGCACTATAATAATCAGCACATAAGACATTCGCTATGCAAAGAAAGAATAATTCAGATGATTAACAAAACCTGCGCGTTAAATAAATATAAATAAAGAATAGACAATCGTGGAAAAGCAATCAGAAAATTAAAGCGGTATAGTACATTTATCAACAACGTTAAAGTGCATCTATACTATTAATGAATAAATAAAATTTGTTAAAAATTGCAGTGTTATTAGTGCAATTAGCAATTAAAAAAACAAGATCAATGCTACAATTAGACAGTAAATACAAATTACCAGGGTCATGTAGGGATAAAACTAAGCCCTGAGCACGGTGCCAACCATCTGTTGTTGCGAGCCGGTGCGCACGCTGTTGCTGCTAGGCAAAGCTCTGACTGGCGTATTGGGCACAGGCACTGAGCAGACGTTGCTCCAACGGCCGAATCTATTATAAACATCGAGAGCTCGGACGGCAAAGTGGAACATGCTGCCGGGCTCGATCTGGGTCAGGCTGCACGACATCGGCAAGGGCAGGGCTTTCACGTCGCCAACCTTGGCCCAGGGACACGACGGCGGCTGTCGGCGACGCGGATGTCGATCGTCAAGCGTCTCGGAGTAGCTCCAGATTTCGTAGGCTTTCACCCCGGCGTGTAGATGGCTAACGTCGGCCAGGTCCCACTGCAGGGTGACACCCTCGGGCGTGCGTTCCAGGGTTAGGGTGGCGCGCGACGGCGGCAATTTGCTGGTTGACACGGCCGACACCGGCGCCGGGGTGACGGGCAGCGGGGCCGGCAGGCTGCGCTCTGTCGGATTAATGTCGGCGTTTTAAATTTTATCGACAATTATAGCCATGTGGAAGAATAGAATGTCGATACATATCGGCGTTTTAAATTTTATCGACAATTATAGCCATGTGGAAGAATAGAATGTCGATACATATCGGCGTTTTAAATTTTATCGACAATTATAGCCATGTGGAAGAATAGAATGTCGATACATATCGTTGCGTTAAATTTTAACTACAATTATAGCTATATGGAAGAACAAGAAGTCGATACATATCGGCGTAGTAAATTTTAGCGACAATTATAGCCATATGGAAGAATGGAATGTCGATAAATATCGGCGTATTAAATTTAAGCGACAATTAAAGTATGGAAGAATGGAATGTCGATAAATATTGGCGGCAAATTTTAACGATAATTATAGCCATACGCAAAAATTAAATGTCGATACATATCGGCTAATAGTTTAAACGATCATCATGCAACACAAAAAATAAATTGGACACATATCGTTGACTTAGTTTTTTCAGATGCAGGGTTAAATTTTTAAGTAGGTAAAAACTTAGCAGGGAAATATAGAGAATATCAATAGACTATTAGGCATGGTCAATTTCGAGATACAATTTGAAATTACCCACCTCTAGAAGCTGCAGAAGCTGCATTGCTGCGCGATTTCCTACGCTCGGCTCCAACCAAGCTACCGCCAGCAGACTGCGGTTCGTCTTCCGAAGTTAAATCTATAGTAATAGCGTTGCCGGATGACAACTGGCGTTGTGACGCTGCAGGCGAACGATTGTTGCTTAAACCAGTTGGCAATGTCTGCTGTGCTGACGGCTGATGATTCAATCGGAGCTGCTGGTACTGTTGCTGTTGCTGCTGCTGCTGTACCTGGTGTTGGTGCTGGTGAACAGGAGCTTGAAGCATCACTACAGCCGGCGGCTGCTGCTGCTGATGCTGCGCCAGATGCTGATGGTGGTGAGCGGCAGAAGCAGCTGGAACAGCAGCCGGAGTCGCATTATGAACAGCCGACTGAGCTGCAACACTGACCCCAGCAGTTGCGCCAACACTCTGTGGCCCCATTTGACCGCCCTTTTGTATTCTAATTTCGGCATCTAATCGTCGATTGATGGTGAGCAAGGTACGCATTTTAGTCTGCTGTCGGTCAATTTTTTCCGTTAAAAATTTCACATCGCGTTCAAGACGAAATAGCCGATTAGACACCATGCTGGTGACCTCGGACAGTGCCGGCAAAGTGAACGGCGGCACGTAGATTCGGCCTTCCTGGCTGGCCGATTCTAAGACAGCGTCAAGGCTTTGTACAATAGAAGGGTCGCTGCGACTGCGCTTCGCGGACGATTCGCTATCATCCTGGCGCCCGTCAGCAGTGATGCTACTGGTCCTATCAGTGCTGGCAGAGACCGGAGCTGCCGCATTGGTAGACGAATTATCAACGGAACTTTCTGTAAGAGACGTCATAGCTCCGGAAATAACAGCGGGTGGTCGTTTACGAGAATTTGAAGCTCTAGTAGAACCGTTGCCGTCCGCTTCATCGTCACTTAAAGTTAGGTCAATCATTTGAGAAGTGCCTGGAGCGGGCGGCCTGGCACGAATTGGCGGCGGGAGCTTAGAAACGGTTGACGGCTCTTTCGCTGCGGCCGAATCCGATATCTTTTTATCCTGGATTTGTTTTGCAGATGTTGTAGAGTCTTCTTTAGTGTCCTTTTGATTGTCTTCGGGCTTATTGCCTTTTGTACATTCGCTACTGTCATCATTCTGTTCAGTGCTAGGCAGTTCAGCATTTGTTTCAGCAGGATCGGAAAGTTTCTTATCTGAATTATTATCAGCATCAGAATAAGGCTTATCAGTCTTGTTTGGACTACCCTCGGGAAGGCTAATTGGCGGCACTTTCTCTTGATCGGCTTGCTTGGAATCGGCGTTTTCTACACGTTCTAGTTCGCCAGTCTTGTCTGCCTCGGCTATCTCCGCTGACTTCATCGCGTCAGCGCAGTCTCCGCCCGAACAGTCCAGATTAGATGATTCGTTAATGTTGAGAACAAGCCCGGATTCAGAGTCAATATTGTCAGATTCTTGAGTTTCAACTGGTGGATCGCTTGCCCCACTTTGATTATTGGGTTCGCAGGTGTCGATTACTACAACTGAGGGCATCGAGTCGGCAGACTTAGCAGCAGTATCAGCAACAGACAACTCTTCATTTGATAGCTCGGCTGCAGGAACGCAATCAGATTCAAATTCACTGCTTACTGGAGCTTGTCTATCTTCATTGCCGGCAGCTTCTAGTGCTGGTGAGCTGGTTGTTTCAGCTTCAATTAGTGCTTCTCTTGTAGAAAACTGTGGCGCACAATCAGCAGCTGGGACAGAATCTATTTTATCTACTACAGAGTTTTCATTGGTGTTGTCTTTTTGCTGATCACTATCATGCTCCGATACTATTGCAGCTGTATTAGCCACATCATTTGAGCTGGCCTCTCTTAATTCTTTATTGAGTTTGCTAGTTTCAATCTCATTATGACAACCATTAGATTGTTGAGGCAATTCATCCATGTGATTTGTAGGATTAATCAGACCTAGTAGAATTGGTAGAAATTTTGTCTTTCCTATTTTGAATTAAGCTAAGCTGAAATTAAAAAAGACAATTGTAGTTTGTTTAAAGATCCATAGTATTATAATTTGGTTATCACCTATATAAACAACATAAAATTATCTGCATGAAATTAAGGGATTTTTTCAAGAAATTCAAAATAAATAGTTTTTATCTGCATCTTTGAATATAATTGCAAAGAAAAAATCAATAGTGTAGATTTTTATAATTTAACCTTTTTTTCTTATAATATAGGATTTTTGTTTTATTTCATAAACTTGCAATTTGATTTGGACAATAGCAATTGGCAGGGCAGTCATAGAGTCTATGGCTATAAAATGCTGTTTGCCAATTGAATTTATGACTTTGCCACTTTATTTTGACTTTCTACTTAGAGCAAAATCACATTATGAGAGTAGGCTAGGGGTATTAGTGGGTGAATATCTATGACCAAACCTTCCATAGAAATAAACTAACAAAAATGAATATGTCTAACAAGTTTATTGATATTAACTTGAAGACATTTATAATATTTTGTTTTTCTTGCTTATATACTATGTTCTTAGGCAAACTAGAAAATCTTGCTAATAGCTATGCTTCTTTCTTATTCCAAAATGCAAAATATATCTAACTTAAGATTAGGATTTTATAATGATAAACAATAATTTAATACTAAGCCTAAAATTAAAATAATCATAGATAGGGACTTTAGCGAGCCGCGGAGAAGTGTTACACGTACACATAAAAGCTGAAAAACAGTCAACTTCACATAAAAAAACAAGGAAGGAAGCTATATTTGACAATGTATGAATAGTCATTGGAAAGAAGAATTCTTCCTCTGTCCAATGCAAAAAAATCAGGACAAAATGTCATAGATGAAAAGAGGTGCGTGGCTTCAAAGGTTGCCATGTTTATGTTTATTTGAAGACGTGAAGTCAAAAAAGGGTCCTCACTTTAAAGCCTTCCCTTGAAGAGACATTCATTGAATTTTGGCATGTGATACCTCGTTAGAAAGAAGAAGAATATAGCTATAAGATGAGTTAATTTTATTTGTATTTGGTTATTTCTATGGTAGAAAAAAACTCATGTGAAAACTTTGCAAAGCTGTAGCTCTGAATCTATATAATTATCCTACAATTATCCGCCGATACGTTTGTGCACAATTTTATGGAGAAGAAGGTCTGCCATTCAGTTTTTTGTTATTTGCTTCGGAATTCTTCGGAAAATGAAAAATGTAGAGTACCCCCTGTCACTTATGGCTACAAATATGAAATTCACAAGTGTATCCTGGTGGATGCAGTCTACAAATCGATTAAGTGGTTGCCTAATCAATGGGTTAGGTGTGTATAACTATATTACTCACCTTTGATTAAGGTTAATCATTGTTAAGTGCCAAAGTATCATCTTAATGTAGAGTGATTTTAGTCTGCATTTACCAGGAAGTAAAAGTAACAAAAAACAAGTTTTGGGATGTAATAATATAATTTTAATTCTAAAAAAAATACTAATCAGTAATTTTTCATAACAATTCTATTAAGAAATGTAACTTCTGCTTGTTAATTAGGAAAACATTGTTATAATTTGCGCACATTAATCACGTAACGCGAAATGAACTTTTTAGAAGTAAAACAAAGCTATCACAATACACGAAAAGAAAAAGTAAAAGGCAAGTTTTCTTTCAAATATATATTGTATTTTTTTATCTTTCTGAAGAACACTTTAAACTACAGTTTTTACATATATATCATTTTGATTTGGATAACTCAGAACTGTACTCGTGGTCACAGAATAGATAGGAAAAAATACACTAGATTTCACTGAACTTTGGAACACAAAAATTGGTATAACTTTTTTTCTAATATACCGATCTTTTTGAGCTTGGTATCTTTTTAAAGTAGACAACAAGACTTATCATAGTAAACAACTTTTGTTTTATTTTACTAACTAACTAACTAACTAACTAACTAACTAACTAACTAACTAACTAACTAACTAACTAACTAACTAACTAACTAACTAACTAACTAACTAACTAACTAACTAACTAACTAACTAACTAACTAACTAACTAACTAACTAACTAACTAACTAACTAACTAACTAACTAACTAACTAACTAACTAACTAACTAACTAACTAACTAACTAACTAACTAACTAACTAACTAACTAACTAACTAACTAACTAACTAACTAACTAACTAACTAACTAACTAACTAACTAACTAACTAACTAACTAACTAACTAACTAACTAACTAACTAACTAACTAACTAACTAACTAACTAACTAACTAACTAACTAACTAACTAACTAACTAACTAACTAACTAACTAACTAACTAACTAACTAACTAACTAACTAACTAACTAACTAACTAACTAACTAACTAACTAACTAACTAACTAACTAACTAACTAACTAACTAACTAACTAACTAACTAACTAACTAACTAACTAACTAACTAACTAACTAACTAACTAACTAACTAACTAACTAACTAACTAACTAACTAACTAACTAACTAACTAACTAACTAACTAACTAACTAACTAACTAACTAACTAACTAACTAACTAACTAACTAACTAACTAACTAACTAACTAACTAACTAACTAACTAACTAACTAACTAACTAACTAACTAACTAACTAACTAACTAACTAACTAACTAACTAACTAACTAACTAACTAACTAACTAACTAACTAACTAACTAACTAACTAACTAACTAACTAACTAACTAACTAACTAACTAACTAACTAACTAACTAACTAACTAACTAACTAACTAACTAACTAACTAACTAACTAACTAACTAACTAACTAACTAACTAACTAACTAACTAACTAACTAACTAACTAACTAACTAACTAACTAACTAACTAACTAACTAACTAACTAACTAACTAACTAACTAACTAACTAACTAACTAACTAACTAACTAACTAACTAACTAACTAACTAACTAACTAACTAACTAACTAACTAACTAACTAACTAACTAACTAACTAACTAACTAACTAACTAACTAACTAACTAACTAACTAACTAACTAACTAACTAACTAACTAACTAACTAACTAACTAACTAACTAACTAACTAACTAACTAACTAACTAACTAACTAACTAACTAACTAACTAACTAACTAACTAACTAACTAACTAACTAACTAACTAACTAACTAACTAACTAACAGATATTGACCTGTCGCTTGACCCACCCTAAAATGATTCGATTTAAGCGGCTAAGGTCCTTTACTGTACATGAGGTTCATTTACTGATGGGCCCAATGAGTTTTAATCGGTAATTCTGTGGTGCGAAATCCGGGCCGGCAACCAGCCTTTTGTGAGAAAAGACTCCCTGAAGCGGCTCCCTAACTGAACCAGGCTCCTACGAGCGTAGACGATGGACTGGCAGCTTTAGAATGTTCTAAAATATTCTTCGACAGTCACAATTGTTCCTACAGTACTAAACCTGCTCATTTACTTTACAACCAGATGTTTTCACAGTATCTCAACTAACCTTTTTGGGTGCTAATTATCCTACATGTACATGTACACGTTTATACAATCTCTTCTAAAAAACTTACACAGTTTTTCCTAATAATCTGATATTAAAATAACAGACATACTCGTAGATCGGATACTTAATCTTCAGGCATCAAATGTACTCGTAAAGCGAATGTTTAAGGCATGGACGAAGTAGTTAATCCCTTCACCCTTAAATATTTGTAATTTAAGCTGGTTCTATCTCATAGTTGAAAATTCTGCATGCTTAGATGCATTTGACAAAGTGTCTATAGCAACAGGAAAGTTTATTCCCCACCAAAAAAAATTATTCAGTATGCACGCGTTAAGACCTGAAATTTGAATAAATCTATCCGGTATCTATAGATGTGGTAAGTGTTTTGCATTGTATCTAAATGTGGGCAACATTCCAGAATTTTCTGTCCAAGTGAAATTCAACATGTAACTTAAAATCGAAATAAAAGGAAATTTAATCGTTTTTATCCTCAAAATATTGATAGAACCTCAATAAAACATCACAATTTTTTTAAGGATGGGACAGTGGAGCAGCTAATTAAGTTTGTCGATTTCAAAGTTTGTCTTTAGTGTTGGTCCTTTCACGATCGAAGCAAATTAGTAAATTTGCTGCGATGCATTCAGAACGAGTAAAACTGGATTTAACTATTGTCGGTATTCCCTCGGTATTGTCGGTATTTTCAACTCAGCGACAAATTTTTTACTCCACTGTGAAGTTTCAGCCAATCAGCTTTTTAATTAAATGGCGATACACATTCGCACAGAACGGACGACGAAAGAAAATTATCGTTGAAGTCGGCCAGCCCTTTCAGAGATGAAAAAAGAAAAATCGCGTTCTCATTGCCACCATCGTTATTCGGCTCTGTACGGTTCCAAAGGCTGCTCTCCACAGTTATGTTGCAGCCGACCCAGTGCCAGCCGCCATTCGGCTCGGAGCTACCCGGATGTTGATAGCCACCGAGCCAGATGCTACGATTTGCCACTTGTTGGCGATCCAGTGCACATGGCTCAATTCGGCAGCGTCCGTCACGTCGGCCATGATCACCAGGCCGCTCTCCGACTCGCACTTCTGCCTGCTGGGCCACCACTTTCCGGAGCCCTCAATAACCTTGTACTTCACTCCGCACAGGTCGTCGACGTAGCCAGACGGACACAGCGCGCCCGCCTCCAGTCCCGCCTGCTGCTTCACAAACGGCTGGCCTGTCCTGGAGCAGCCGCAGTCCCTCACCGACTTGCTGCACTTGTCGAACACGAACAGCTGGCACGGACCGTCGGCCAGGGAGAAGGCCTGGCAGCGCTGGTTGCGGTTGCACATGAGGGCGCAGCGAGTGACGGTGTTGGAGCCGCTCGGAGTCTCGATAAAGTCGCTCCTGACACACAGGAATCCCGTGATCAGGTTGTAGGCGTCCTGCATCGCACTTGGAAGCTGCAGGGCCAGCAAGACCAAGGCGATGCTGGCTTGGACTCCAAGTTTTCTCATTTTGCCGCGTGACTCGAATTGCGAAAATTAACAGAATTCCCCGCTTCTTTTTGGTATAGCTCACCGGCCTTTATAGAACTGCTGAATTGTAAACTCATATCAGAAGCCCATCTGAGGCCACTAAGCTGAGTAAATTCGATGTCAAGCACCCTTGGACCGAATGGAATTATGCAATGGATGGAAGAGGACGAGCAACGGAGTTTGGAGAAAGCGAAATTTATTGTAAGTTTATTCGACTAAAAGCGTCCTGTTTTTACAGAGTGCCTCAAAAGTGTACACAGTGCCTGAAAACACTTGCAAAGCTTAGATGACTTTGAGTGTTACAGCTAACGATTGCAAGCAGTTGGGGCAGAGCCTTTTGGAGAGCAGTTATGGCATTTCTTATTTTAGAATCCATTAATGAATGTAGAATACTTGTTGATTAATTTTTGGCATTAGCTAAATTTATGCAACTCTTCAGAAAAGACTATTAGTTTAATGTTTTTTTAATTCTCCGACGCAACTGCAAATAAAGTAAAACAAAAATAGCTACCCACTGCTAAAATAACCTGCATCGTCAACATACAGCTTTCGGATGGCAATTATCCCGTATCAATTAATAAAGTGCTGACAATTTGAATTCTAACCGAACAGGAAAAATTCTGTGCAGTGAACTGATTTACTCGTACTTGTTCTTTGCTTGTTGCTCGAAGTTAAATTTTTTTCGTGAATTGTCTTATGATTTTTCCCACATAAATATAAAACTGTTCTTAAAACATCAGCACTTCGCACGACTTTAACACACAAATTGAACTCTGGAATAGGAGCTCGGACCTTTGACCTTTCGTCGGTTGTGCTTAAATTACGCTCGTAAGTTAAATTTCTATTCTGTATGGACACAAGCAGCCCAGACACAATTAAGGAACGGCCCAGGCCGAAAAACTCTGCGGAGTCCGACACGATTCGGCTGAGGCTTTTAGCCCTCTCTATATAGAAACGAGGTGTGGCCAAAAAGTAACGAGAATTACTGTTTAAATCTAAAAATACGAGCTTTTACTAAAATTAATCGATGTCTCCTTGAAGCTCAGCTTCTCAGTGTTTATACCGGTAGAAATCAATATTTTGCTGAAGTGTTTTGTTTTTCTTTTTTAATTTTTTATTTTTTAAATTATTTTTCCTTACAGCTGTCACACTGCTGTGTCACAAAATGAACAACGAGCAACGAATTATCATCAAGTTTTTGGTGAAACTTGGCAAGAAGCCATCGGAATGGCTCCAGCTGCTTCGTGAGGTGTACGGAGATGATGCTATGTCTCAGGCGAGGATGTATGAGTGGCACAAGCGATTCCGGGATGGACGGGAGAGCGTCGATGACGATCAGAAGACTGGACGACCCTCAACTGCAAGAACTGATGAGAATGTGTCCAGGGTGCGAGATTTGGTTCATGCTGATCGATGTCTTACCATCAGAATGATCTCCGTTGAGTTGGGCATGGCCAAGGAGTCAGTTAGAAACATTCTTGTCGAAGATCTTAGCATGAGGAAGGTGTGTGCGAAGATGGTACCAAAGTTGCTCACTGAGGCACTCTCAGTGAGACAGTTTTTGGCCAAAAGACAGGTCGCAGAGTGGAGCCACCCACCTTATTCACCGGGCGGGTATGGCGCCGTGCGATTTCTGGCTCTTTCCCAAGGTGAAGCAGGTACTCAAAGGATCCAGATTTAAAGACTTGGACGCCATCAAGGAGAGCGTGACAGGGGTGCTGAGAGGCATCACGAAGGAGGACTTCTAGGGCTGCATCAGGAGCTGGCACCAGCGATTGAGGCGATGCGTTTAGAGTGGCGGCAATTACTTTGAAGGCTGCAGTTGACTGAATTTGCAATTTTTGTTCTGAAAGTTTTTGTAGCTGAATTCTCGTTACTTTTTGGCCACACCTCGTACGTCGCTTAGGACTCATAGTCGCACTGGACTTGAGAATTACAGAAGAACTGCATGGTTCAAGCAGATTTAGGAATGTCCAGAAAGATTAGATTTTCGAAACAATTAAACGACAAATTATTGTACTTTTCTTGGGGCGAGTGGTTCGGCGGTCTAGCGCGTCTTCGTTGTGTGCCACTGGTCCAGGTTCGACCCCGCGTTGTAGGTTGAGTTTTTTCCCCAGCGCGGTTTCTTGTGCAGGGTCACATTTATTTGGGGCCTTGTGCAGGAATTGGTTGGGCCAGTTGCGCCCCAGGCATCGAAGAGTGTACATTCCTGGAACCGCCGCTTGTACACCCTATGTGAGTGCGTGACTGGGTGCCGGCCTGTGTGTGTCTATGCCTGTCTACCGTATTTAGTGTGACTGAACGCGCTTCAGGAGTCAGCGCAATGGACAGTCATGTCCAGTCGCTGGTTGTGGGACGATGTACAGCCGTCCTGAAGATTTAGATTTTTTAGTGTGCGTTTCCGAAGGAACTTGCGCTTATTATCTTAAAATATTTTGTGGAAACACGAATACACTACCTTCAAAGCAATTCGCGTATTTGAGGACACATATCGGCTCCGAAGACATTTACGTTGCGTGCATGGCAGTGTTGGGTTTCGGCTTTGTCGTTTTACCGACGCGGCCTCAGAGCGCCGATCTTATTGCCTATATCGACAACTCTGGCCTCCAATTCCCGATCTCGAGGTCAGCCCCAGGGGTAGCATGATGGATGTGGCGAGCGGCTAGGTCCTATGCTAGGAGAAGACAGCGAGAGACAGACACGGAGATAAAGAAAGGTAGAGAGCCGCCAGCCCCAAAGGGAAGCTGACAGCCCCGCCGCCACCAACTTGTGTGGACTGCATCACCAAACAGCCCTGTCGAAACCAAGTTCCCGACTAATTGAGGCCTGATTTCCACCTACAACTAGTGTCTTTTAGCTGTCAATCTCGAAGTCATAGCCGACTAAGGGACACTGCAGGGACTAGATCGCATGACCAAGGCAGGCTCAGAGAGGACTTGTGCAGGGGGTTCTTGCATGGATCGGATTATGTGGACTCGGAAATGCACTGTTATATTACTAAGAGGAGTGGATAGGGAATATCCCAGCTTTTAGCCTCGATGCTTCAACCAACTGCCGCAAAGCGATGAAATGACCTAATTAGCCTCTTCCGAAAGCGCGCCCTAACTACTCTAAAGATTACATTAAGTTACATTAATAATTTGGCTGCCGCTGCGTCCCGAACTGCACTAAAGTACAGCCGAAGCTGAGTCCTCAATCTGGACTCTGATCGCATGAATTACTGACTGACTGGCTGCATGACTGGTCCGCCTTTGGTCCACCATGGCCGGCGCCAGCTAATTTAGCTGCTCATCCGAGCCAGCATGGCGAATAAATAAGGAGATCAAAAAGCGATTAACTGAATGATTTAGCCTTCACACCTAATCACTTGACTGCCTATGATCTTGGAGCACTTTAACTACTATTGGCAATATATTATGATTTAAACTCTTACTGCCTCAAGTTAGCACAAAGTAAGCAATAAGCAAATACGCAAATCCCTATTAAGACGCTAAGATGGGGACCGATAGAGACTATTCCCAATAAGGCAAAGTCACGCGATCTCTCACCAAAACCAATCAGATTAATGCACTTTCGATGCCTTCGAACTCCACAGTGGCCGAGGTAGATCTCGTACTCGACCGTTAGTACTTGTCGATCTCGCAGGCAAGGGCCTCTGATGACCTGTCGCTTCTCGATAACTCTTAGCTGATGCTGACACTAAGGCTGATGTTATTCGCCGATGACTTAGGGGGAGGTTCGCAATCTAAAGGGGAAGATACTTGTAGAACTAGGGGCCGTTTGCTCAGTCTCACTGAGGTTCCGGGACGACAAAACGTGTCCGAGACAGCAAAGCGGTCTGAAGATGGAGCGCGCTCGACGGCGCCTTTAAATAGGCGCGAGAGGCGCCGATTTGTTAGAATGATCGCCGAATTTTGCGATTGGTCCAGCCGCATTTGTTAAAACGATCGTGCATTTTTCTGATTGGCTGGCAAGCTAGTCACGTGACCCAACCCCACCAGGTGGTCTCACCAGTCTACCCGGGATCATAAAAAAGATGACAGGTGGGGTCGTAAATCAGCGCAGATGGGGAGAATTTACGAGCAAAATGATTTATGGGTTTTCGCAGCAGGAGGTCCTATGACTTAATAAAAATATGCGCGCAAATCAGCATGAAGAGCAGAAAGTGAAGAAAGTGAAGAGGAAAAGATAATCCTAAATCCCAAGGTACTTTTAGGGGTCGGAAGCTGAGCTGTCAAGAGTTGACAGGAAAAAAGCAAAAATAGAACAATAGGCGGGCTTCCTGAACCCCTCCAGATGTCATAAAAAGAGGCATAAAAAAAGTGGCAGACACGTGACTCACAGGGCGCCATCTGGTGCCGAAAACTGTCAGTGGCAAAGGTCAGACAGTCTGGCGCAGAAGATTTATAGCCTAAAAATACCTAGGTACGCGCGTACGGGGGGAACTTTAGAAGCCAGCTAAGATGAGAAAAATTCCCTGCAGGAGCGTCATACTACTCCTGGATAGTAGAGGAAAAGAATCTGCTGTGGGGGAATCTGCGGAGTGAGCGACAAAGTGCGTCCCCATCATAGCCCCCCCTTTCTTCTGAGTCGAGCGTAGCTCGGCTCATAGAAAAAAGAGACAAGGGTGCACTGAGTTGCGAACGTAGCAGAGATCCCTTTAGCTCACATTTAGCATTATTAGGGGACCTAAGACCGATTAGATTAAAAGTACATTAGACATACATTGGGGACATCTACAAAAACAGATTATTTTTTAGAAGGAATTTAGAACAAAACTTGCAAAGTTTAGACCCAAGAAAAGAAGACCCAAAGTGAAGAGAAATTGGAAAGGGAAAATAAAAAAGGTGAAGAAAACTGAGCAGTTAAAAAACGAGATAAAAGATTGACTTTAAACAGCAGGGGGCCTGCGCAAAAAGATCCTAAATCAGTTTTCGCACGTGGTGCGCGGGATCGACTCCGCAGGGTGCCAAGCGTTACTGGGGCTAGAGACAGCATAGACAGTTCTTATCAGTCAGTTGGGAAAACAAATTGCGCAATAGTTCAACTCATCCGGGATGGCATCCAGTCTCGCTCGAGGCCTCGGGCGTCCACGCGCGCAGCAGGGGGGCGAGGAGATCCGGGAATGCGTACCGCACCCCTCTCTCAACTCTAGCCCTCCCACAGTAGACCTCGGGGATCCTCGCCAAACGGGGAGGGGCCTCTCCAGAGCAAATCGGAAGCCCCCTGTCGACACTGGGGATGATCTCCTCTGGCCGATGATCCTATGGCCGTTTGGCGTCGTGCTGAGCTGGGGTCCAAAATCCCTGATCCGAGCGGGGTGCAGGAGCGCCACCTCAACCGCCGGAGGCGGGAGGCTGGGCCGAAGGGCTACTTAACTTGATACACTGTCCGGGCGAAGAAAAGAACAAGTTCGCTCGCTCATTGCCCGCTCCACTGCACCTCGCTACCGACGCCAGGTCTGCCTCGTGCCACCGCCGAATCCGAAGACACCTCCAGGTAAGAACCTTCATGATTCTTGGCAATCAACCGCAATAACCTCACCGCATCGGGCTTCGCCTCTCATCATTTCCTTTCTCCCAACATCCCTCAAGGAACTCTTGCATCCGCCATATTACTCATAAAGTGCTAACTTCGGACAAGATCCATTTGGGATCCTGACAGAAACTGACGGAACATATTAGCATGAATTTGGAAAAATGAGGCAGCAACTGCACTTAATTACTATGGTTAAGTTTTTTTAAGACAAATAGTTAAAATGCTCCGCCATCACATTCCTACTGCCGAATTTTAAAACTTACTAAGCCAAGGTTTTATTTTACATAAGACGCTACTACTTTAGTCTGGTAAGTAGGCAGAATTGCGCATGGCTACACTAGTTTCACCTTAACGACCAAGTTCCTAAACCGGTCCGACATGTAGTGAAATATTTAGTTCAGATACGAAAATACATTAGTTTTTACGTTAATCCTATTTAATAATTAGATTTTAATCCTAATATAAATTAGAGATTTTAATTGAAATTATTTAGTTATAAATTTTAGTTACTTAATTTAGGATTCAAATGGCACTTCACACAGATCTTAATTCATCACTAACCATCGCCAGAGAGAAAACAGAGACTCAATCACTTCATTCGATCACACTCACGTTCAAAGTCACTTATGCGCTCGTTTATTGTGAAATCAAATCATTCACCAAAAGAAAATAAAAAGTACAAACACACAAAAAAGGGGCACAGGAAAACACCAGAAATTATAAGCAGAAAAATACAACACTGAGGGAATAAATATTTTAAAACGCAGAGGATAAATAAATTCACAACACCAAAAATTAGCTATGTACAGGTTCAGCAGCATATTGATAAACAAGCATACAACCATACAAATAGTTAGCAGCACATGAAAAGAAATGAAAGGAACAGTAAGCCATACACACACACCTACAGTATTTAACGCATTAAGGAATTAGAATATTTACACAAAAAAAGAGGAAAATACGGTATGCTAGTAATGAAAATAATAGGGACATAAACACTCGAGGAACTACTACAAGTACGCATATAGAGGGTAACGCTAGCGAAAATAAACATGAAGGAAAATTGACAAAAAAGGAAAAAGAAGAGAAAAACGAGCACCTTCAGCGCCTATCTCCACCTTGATATCAGTCTTTGTCCTCTCTCCGACTCTTTCACATATTGAATCGCTCATGTAGCAACACTACCGCCAGCTCCGCCCAGCCGCGGCAGATATCCACGGCTGTTTCCTCCTTGAGGGCGTGGCGGCCGCCAGCCGGGCTTCGCTCGAACTGGGCAGGGTCAGTTAGGCGCACGATATTCAGTAGCGAGAACTGTGATTCCTGCAGGAGGGCGTTGAAGAGGGGTGCCAGTCGTTTCGTCTGCTGCATGTTCGTCTGCTCAGCAGACGAAAAGGAAAACAAGTTCGTCTGCCAGCCAATCAAATCTAAGAGGAGGTGGGTCACAATGTGTTAGCGGACGAAGAGGAAAATGAGTTCGTCTGCCAGCCAATCAAATCTAAGAGGAGGTGGGTCACAATGTGTTAGCGGACGAAGAGGAAAATGAGTTCGTCTGCCAGCCAATCAAATCTAAGAGGAGGTGGGTCACAATGTGTTAGCGGACGAAGAGGAAAATGAGTTCGTCTGCCAGCCAATCAAATCTAAGAGGAGGTGGGTCACAATGTGTTAGCGGACGAAGAGGAAAATGAGTTCGTCTGCCAGCCAATCAAATCTAAGAGGAGGTGGGTCACAATGTGTTAGCGGACGAAGAGGAAAACAAGTTCGTCTGCCAGCCAATCAAATCTAAGAGGAGGTGGTCACAATGTGTTAGCGGACGAAGAGGAAAATGAGTTCGTCTGCCAGCCAATCAAATCTAAGAGGAGGTGGTCACAATGTGTTAGCGGACGAAGAGGAAAATGAGTTCGTCTGCCAGCCAATCAAATCTAAGAGGAGGTGGTCACAATGTGTTAGCGGACGAAGAGGAAAATGAGTTCGTCTGCCAGCCAATCAAATCTAAGAGGAGGTGGGTCACAATGTGTTAGCGGACGAAGAGGAAAACAAGTTCGTCTGCCAGCCAATCAAATCTAAGAGGAGGTGGGTCACAATGTGTTAGCGGACGAAGAGGAAAACAAGTTCGTCTGCCAGCCAATCAAATCTAAGAGGAGGTGGGTCACAATGTGTTAGCGGACGAAGAGGAAAATGAGTTCGTCTGCCAGCCAATCAAATCTAAGAGGAGGTGGGTCACAATGTGTTAGCGGACGAAGAGGAAAACAAGTTCGTCTGCCAGCCAATCAAATCTAAGAGGAGGTGGTCACAATGTGTTAGCGGACGAAGAGGAAAATGAGTTCGTCTGCCAGCCAATCAAATCTAAGAGGAGGTGGGTCACAATGTGTTAGCGGACGAAGAGGAAAACAAGTTCGTCTGCCAGCCAATCAAATCTAAGAGGAGGTGGTCACAATGTGTTAGCGGACGAAGAGGAAAATGAGTTCGTCTGCCAGCCAATCAAATCTAAGAGGAGGTGGGTCACAATGTGTTAGCGGACGAAGAGGAAAATGAGTTCGTCTGCCAGCCAATCAAATCTAAGAGGAGGTGGTCACAATGTGTTAGCGGACGAAGAGGAAAACAAGTTCGTCTGCCAGCCAATCAAATCTAAGAGGAGGTGGTCACAATGTGTTAGCGGACGAAGAGGAAAATGAGTTCGTCTGCCAGCCAATCAAATCTAAGAGGAGGTGGGTCACAATGTGTTAGCGGACGAAGAGGAAAATGAGTTCGTCTGCCAGCCAATCAAATCTAAGAGGAGGTGGGTCACAATGTGTTAGCGGACGAAGAGGAAAATGAGTTCGTCTGCCAGCCAATCAAATCTAAGAGGAGGTGGGTCACAATGTGTTAGCGGACGAAGAGGAAAATGAGTTCGTCTGCCAGCCAATCAAATCTAAGAGGAGGTGGTCACAATGTGTTAGCGGACGAAGAGGAAAATGAGTTCGTCTGCCAGCCAATCAAATCTAAGAGGAGGTGGGTCACAATGTGTTAGCGGACGAAGAGGAAAACAAGTTCGTCTGCCAGCCAATCAAATCTAAGAGGAGGTGGGTCACAATGTGTTAGCGGACGAAGAGGAAAACAAGTTCGTCTGCCAGCCAATCAAATCTAAGAGGAGGTGGTCACAATGTGTTAGCGGACGAAGAGGAAAACAAGTTCGTCTGCCAGCCAATCAAATCTAAGAGGAGGTGGTCACAATGTGTTAGCGGACGAAGAGGAAAATGAGTTCGTCTGCCAGCCAATCAAATCTAAGAGGAGGTGGTCACAATGTGTTAGCGGACGAAGAGGAAAATGAGTTCGTCTGCCAGCCAATCAAATCTAAGAGGAGGTGGTCACAATGTGTTAGCGGACGAAGAGGAAAATGAGTTCGTCTGCCAGCCAATCAAATCTAAGAGGAGGTGGTCACAATGTGTTAGCGGACGAAGAGGAAAATGAGTTCGTCTGCCAGCCAATCAAATCTAAGAGGAGGTGGGTCACAATGTGTTAGCGGACGAAGAGGAAAACAAGTTCGTCTGCCAGCCAATCAAATCTAAGAGGAGGTGGTCACAATGTGTTAGCGGACGAAGAGGAAAATGAGTTCGTCTGCCAGCCAATCAAATCTAAGAGGAGGTGGTCACAATGTGTTAGCGGACGAAGAGGAAAATGAGTTCGTCTGCCAGCCAATCAAATCTAAGAGGAGGTGGTCACAATGTGTTAGCGGACGAAGAGGAAAATGAGTTCGTCTGCCAGCCAATCAAATCTAAGAGGAGGTGGGTCACAATGTGTTAGCGGACGAAGAGGAAAATGAGTTCGTCTGCCAGCCAATGACAGAATGAGAGGAGATAAGCGATCGTGGCTATTTTTTGTAACAAATTCCAAAAATTTAGAGACATCTAAATCGCCGACGACCGATAATCTAGTATTATATCGAGAATTAGAATTTTCTGAATTAAAGTTCGCGCCGTAAACACAGCCGAAACTAACAAACGTTGGGGAGTTGTCTTCCAATGCCGGCTTCCCCAGATCCAGAGAAAAGATGAGCACAGTAGCTAAATTTGGTAGTTCAGCTGTCTATAGGCCATGGCTTAAATTATATTATAATACTATCGACGCGCGGAGAATTTTAATTTGTCTCTCCTGCTGTTGGTCCCCCGGATCTTCCTAATTTGAAGGCTTTTGGGCCCCGATCTTAGTAGTTTGCTATTAAACTGGAAAGTATGAAGACTCAATGTTTTCGCGGTAGACACCTCTGGTAAGGGAATTGAATTCTCAGACTTGGACAAAAGGTTTGACTCATAACATGGCCTAAGTTACAGAAGAGTTTGGGGCTCTCCCTATATAGTAATTGCTCGCAACAGGGGAGCTCAAAAAACAACTCAAAAAAGAGCTCAAAAACTGACTGGTCAAATAAACAAGTTGTCTACGTCTTAATTTCAGGGTGGTGTAGTCGCAAGAGACGGCACATTAATACTGTTTTAAGAATGGTCCAGTCCAGATGAAAATACGTTATCCCGTGGCTGACTGTTACTCAGTGCATCACCGAATCGGTCTATATTATACAGTTACATGTATCAGATGCATCATGTATCGATGCATATGTATCAGATGTATATCTGAAGCACTCGCGGGCTTCGTGCTTCGCACTAGCTAATGAGATAAGAAAGCTACACTGTATTCACTCGTAATTTTTCGGAAAAAAGGCATTCGGAAAAATGATCGCTCTCCACGTAGAGATTGTTATGGAGTCTCCTGGACACCAATCTGTTTTATTGTCTCTGACATTTCTTATACAGTAACTTTTGTTGCTTTTGGTTGCCATGCCAGGTTATACGAGCGTAAAGTTTCTTATTCTTCATGGTTGAATTAATATTCTTATAAAGTGATCAACAAACCATTTATATAGACTGCCAGGATTAAAAACAAAGTTATTATTTGACAGTAATTATAGTTGGTAACCGGGGGTTGTACGCTCGTAACTTACAAGACAATAACGTTTGACTACTCATAGAGTGTAATAATAAGAGTGTGTTACGTCAAAATTGAATATGCATTTATCAATACAATACAGCTAGCTATAATTATGCTCCTAGCAGAAGAGGTTGAAAGCAAGTGAATTGCGCAATCTCGCAATCTCAATGGTATCCGGGTGTTACTTGTCACTGGTATGGTAATTGTTTATTTGTTATTGTATTTACAGTTATTGTTCGAGTTTGATTACGGCATCACAATTCTTGCATCCTGCACACTAACGCGACATTTCCTGAATTAGCTAGTGAGTTGCATGCATCATAATAGTTAGCTGGAATAGCTACAATATATTTTTGTACATGAGCAATTACGAATTCTAGGTTTCGGCTAACAATAACAAATGTGGAGGATAAGCATGGTCACAGCAACGAGGGGGATGCAAACTCTTAAAAGCTGAAGTCACTGCATGTGGGAGATGCAAATCTCTCTCGCCAGCCAGCTGTGATGGTATAGCTAATACATTACGCGGAAAAAGGAAAGGAATGGAAGTTTAAATGGAATAAATTTGGGAATAGCACTTTTATACATCTTAGGGTTTTTTTCATGAAGCTACATGTATATACGAATTACGTCTGAGCAGTAAAATATAAAGCATAAAAAATTCGACTTAAAATATAGAAGACAGAAAGGGTAGAAAACGTTATCAAAGAGACAAAAAGTTAAAAAAAAATAATAATATGCATGTAAGGAGCGACAGAAGACGCTATCTAGTCTGTAGCATATAAAATAACAATGCAGCCAAGAGAATTTTTTAAGTTCGCAACTTGTTTTCTAGCACTCAGAAGGTAGGCAATTTGACGAACTTGGCCGTAAGTTCGGCGCAGAAACTCAAAAGATTCAAGATGTCCTCCACCTCCTGAGAGCTGCCCTCGAACTCGCGCCAGGCCGAATTCAGCTTTTTCTCCCGGCGCCTGTAGACGGGTCGCACTCGCCTTGCGGCCCCACCCGAAGCTTCCAGCTGTTGAGCCTGCAGGACTGCCAGCGTCGCTTGCTGCGCCAAAAGGTCTGCCAGGGCATAGAGATTTAAATTGCCCTTTCTAGCTCTGCGATTGAGGGCCAGATGCCAGCCCTCAACCGAGTTGTTTGTGCGCTCCCTTTGGCGGTAGACCGTCAGCTCGTCCAGACTCCAGACGCTGCTTGACAGCCATGTCTGTTCGACGTAACGGCACAGCAGCACCAACGCTTCCGTGTTCGCAGAATCCACTAGAGCTGCAAATGCTGTGTAGATGTGCTGCGCCGGCAGGTATATGAGGGCCATCAGTTTTTTGCAGAAGAGTCGTGTCTCCTTGTCGGCTGCATAGGACGCGGAGAGGCCAAGATCTTGCACTTTTCGGAAAATGCTCTGCGCGAAGTGAAACGAGCATCCTTGCAGCTGAGCGTTGGGACAGGTTTGATGTAGAGCCTCCCACATGGCTGCCTCGAAGTCAAGGACAGCTGCAGAGGGTCGAGTTCCGGTCAGCTCGATCAGCTGTTCCAGTACCTTTACATAGTCGTGCTTCGATTTTCCTGACATCAGGATGAAGCACAACGGCACCTGCTTGTCCTTTTCACCTTCGCGCAACAGGCCGTGAACTGAAAAAATAATATGATTGATACCGTTGTAATTGTAAATTTCATATTTTGTCATAAAGAATGGCATATTGCCATGCACATTTTCAACTCTGAATAAAACATTTAACCATTTAATTCAGTCCGAAGCTAATTAAGGAGAACACTGAGAAAGGGGGAAAGAGAGAGAGAAAGAGAGAGCAGTGGCGGATTCAGGGGGCCAAGGGGGCCATGGCCCCCCCAGTGGTGAGAAAAAAATGAGTCAACGATTTCACCCAAATTTGCATTGGACATTTTCAACAAAAGTCAAGAAAAAAGCAGTTTTAAAGCCCTTTGTCAAAGGACAGGGTGAAAAATTGAGGTTATTTTAGTAGTCATTTGGCTTGGCCCCCCCCTCAAAAAATTCCTTGATCCGCGCCTGAGAGAGAGGGGAAAGGGAAAGAGAGAGAGAGAGAGAGAGAGAGAGGAGAACTTGTCGATGGACAAATAAAAAATTAATTCGATGTCTCTCACTCACCGGAATAAAGTTGCATAAATGGACTCTTCACAACAAAGAATGTTCCGTCCAGGAACCATTGCTTTGTTCTTGCCAGTATTGCTAGTTGCTCGTCGGTGGCGAATATCAAATGGCGCTTATGAGTTCTGTCTACTGTGACATCCGATTTAACAAAGTTGACTGGAAGCGCATGCTCTTGTAGCTCAAATCGAAGATCATGTGGGTGTGGGGGCTGACTTCCTGCTCGAAATCGATTGGCATTTCTAGCCAGCTGCTCAACTGTTGGAAGACTAGCACCCTGCTCACCTCGCAGAGCGCGCGCTATTAGGGCGCTTTCAGCAATCTCCGCCGCTGGTTTGAATCGGCAACGCTTCGCTTCACTCTTTACATCGCTCTGGATCTCTCTTTTGATGGCAGCAGCCCTGTCAGGCTGGCATACATGTGCTCGGCTTACATGAAAAGAGCCATCCACACTCTGTTTGACAGAGCCATTGCAAGTCAACGCGTCATTTCGAACGATACATTTCCAATATATGCAGCCACCTTTACCTCCATTTCTCCCGAGAAGGTAGCCATGAGAGGACACCAATAAGTCACCGCCACGTTTACTAATGCCAGGCTCTAACTGGAACTGCTCTGGCTCCACCTGCAACTGCGGCATTCCGGCGAGAGGAGTGGAATCATGGAGAGTGTTGGCAGCGTTGGCAGCTGCTTGCGCATCGGCGGCGCGGCCGGCGTTGACAGTTGCTGGCGGATCAGCGGCGCGGCGAGCGTTGGCAGCACTGTTGTCTGCCTGCGAGTGTTAAAAGTATTTTTATACACTCTAAAAACGCGAACAGACCAGTTTAGGCCACGCACCCCACGCCCTCAACACAGTTCACAAATTGATACTCTCCGCACATACGCTTTTTCTAAAAAGGTACATGTACAGCCATATAATGCAAAATAATACTATATAGTGTGCACACTCACCAGATTGTTTCCACTGCAGCTCGAGCAAAGCCAGTTAAAAGAAGAATTCATCATCGCTCGATATTCTATCTGGCTGATGCCAGTGCCACAAAGTCGATGCTGCCATGATTCACAACAATCGCATTGCAGGGCCTGTTGTCGAAAACTTACTGGCTTCTGACAAACTGCGCACTTGTCAGTCATTATAAATTTTGCAGGTAATTGTGATGGATGCGACAGTGATATGAATTACGTTTTCAGTTGTTGTAATCAGAAATAAGATTAACTATAACGATGTCCCAAACCTTTAAATTTAGTTAAGATCTTAAGGGCAGAAGCTGGAGGCTGTAAACCCCTCAGACGTGGTGGGGGAAGTGAGGTGGGTGCGTGGGGTGGGGTGAGTAGAGGAAGGGGAGCAAATTTCTGGCTTGTTGCTATTGGTTGCGCCGGCAGACGAACTGTTTATAATGTGAAAGTCATTTCGTCTGCCCAGCAGACGAACTGGCGGCAGACGAAACGACTGGAAACCGTTGAAGAGGTGATCCCGGTCGTGCTGATGGGGTGAGGGAGCCGGCAGGTGGTCGGGGAGCTGCGCCACCAACAGTCGCGAACGCAACAGCTCGATAGGCGGGAGGGGCAGCCCTCAGCGACTGTTGGCCGTCGACCGCCTGGCGGGCATTGTCTGGCAGAGCGTAGTGGGATTCACCTTCCTCTCGAAACCTCGTCGTCCTCATCGCCCAGATCTTCGCCCTCTTGGCCAGTGACATATCATCCAGCCGCTCGAGCTTCACTCTCGGCTCCAAATGCTTCCTACATTCCAGATTGTCGCCGATGTCTAGGCGCACCGCACTGCCAAGCCCGCCGAAGCTGGTTGGACTCTGCGCCCCGGACGACTCAGGTTGGTCCTCACTGATATGATTCACTTTGCATGATGCCATTTTACTCGATGTAAACAAAACTTCTTGATTGTTGAGTTTTGTCGCTAATTTAGTCGTCGCGTAGCAGTTGGTTATTAAACACACCCGGGCTCAAGGGCCGCGCAAGTATATATTACAACGGGGCGGGGGGAGGCACCACTACGGACAGGTACATCCTAGGGCACCAACCCCGATCCACCAAAAACTTACGACAAATGACAAGCCTTCATTCGCCAAAACGCAAAGGGGGGTTACACTGAGGTTGTCAAATTGACAAGGACCAAGAGTCAGGTGGGTTGAGAGGGAGGGAGAGATTGGGGCGAACAGACTGAGAAAAGGAGGGGGGGAGGGATAGAGGGTTGACAGGGGGAGGAGGGGAGAAGGCGCGCGAGGGATAGGGAGGGGGATAGGGAGATTCTCCCAGACTGGCAGGCGTTCCAAAAATAGCCTGACTCGAAATGCCTAATCCTCAGGTTCCCGCTAAGGCTTTGACGCCAAACCAGTACAAGGCTGAAAATCAGATGATCCACAACCCCGCTGAAACAAGAAGGTCCCGAAAAGCTAACCCCTAGAATTTTAATCCCTTTTTTTTTGAAATTCTTTCTATGAAATTAGTTTATTCTGCTACTTTTCCCTGCAATCCTACCCTAGACTAATCCTAACTTTCTCCTCACTCTATCCTTAACTTCCATTCCCGCAGATGCGGCACTAGTCGATCACCAAACGCTGTACTTGAACTGCCGGGTGTCAGGCGGCCAATATGCTGTCCTGGCCGCTGAAAGTCGCAGGCGCCACGACGGCCAACGCATAGTGCGCCCGCGCCGTGGCACCCGCATCCCTCTCATTCGCGGTGTCAGACTGCCGCCTACACCTGCCGCTCAACCAGCCGGCCATGCGGCTGCCAACCAGGCACCGCTCAATTCTACTAGCCTGTCGGCTTCAACATCCGCTCCGAGCTCATCGACGCCCGCCAACCACGGGATGGGCGGCCACCTATCTGGCATCACAGCAGCCTCTACCAGCGGGTCGACGCCACAACCTCCGGCACCGATGGCCTACAGCCCGCCTAGCTTCGCTGGCGCTGCTGCCGCGGCCGCCAACGATCAGGGAGGTGAACCACTATCGACATCTCTGCTGCAGCATGCCGCAGCCCTGATGGCCAATGTGGGCGAGAGCCCTCAACGGCTGCAGACTGTGCAGCTGCTCATTCGGGCAGCTCAGCGGCTAGAGGAAGTGGGCTTCTAGCCGACTTCGACTGCCATCACAACTGACATTGCATTAACTAGTTTTTCCTACCTACTCTCCTGTCTTGCCCTGACCATACCAATAAATAAAATTTTACCCAAAAGTTGTAAATAGTTGCTATCTAGTTGCCCCCAGTTACTCGTTCTTTTTTATTAAATTGCTACTAGACTTCATTTTATGACTTTAGTTGTTTTTTATGCGAACCGGTTGGAACTTGATTGCTAAAGTTGAAACAAGCGAACAAAAGAAAAAAGATTTGAATGGTCCATGATCCGAATTCGAAATGGGGGGCGGTGATAAAGATCTTCACAACGCGCGCGCTGGTCATGCCTGGGCGATTCAGGGTCAGACTCAAAATCCTAGTCCTAACAAAAAGGCAATAATTGTCCCAACACAATGAGGCTCCTCGAATGATAATCCAAAACTGCAGGGGCGGCCGCTAAGAAAGAATTTCCTAATAAAGCTTTGGTCCCTGGGTCTCTGGCTACCAAGAAAAGAACGGACATAGTTTCTTCTCCTAAAGTTACTAATAATTTAGTTTGTCCCACTATTTCTAATCTGTGCCCACTATACGAATAAATCGAAACTGTTGGGGGGTCTAATCTACCTAGATCATTATTAGTGGCTAAAGCGAAATCCCGAAAAGATAAGATGGAAACTGCAGACCCGGAATCAACTAAGATGCGAATCGGCAATCCTTCAACTAAAACTCTAACATACACATCGGCTCTAGACTTTCCTAAGGGGAGAGATTTCCTAGGTATAATAAAGTCTGGCACTAAATTCGCTCTACGCTTAACCGCACTAACACCTTCGCTTGCCCGAGAGTCACCAGGTATGGGGTGGGTGTGGGCATCACTCATCCCAGTCCCTAGTTTCCCGAGTCGCTTGAGCCCGAGGAGATGAAAAAGCTCGGTCTCTGGGCACCAGGGGCAGGAGTTGGGGGAGGCAGGGGCCTCTCAACTTCGTCCAAGGCTTCGCCAGCGGCGGGCAGATGCAGGGGTGGTGGCCTATTGGGCAAATTCTGGCGCAGATGGGGCGGGCGGTACGTGCCTGACCGTGGCGCAGGGGAATTCACCCTAGACTGAGTGGCGGCGGCGCCCACGTTAGTATCTTGGCGCATGAAGGCAGGTTTGGAATAGGCAGATTGGGAGGAGGGGGGATGGACACTCGCCTCAGGCGGCTGACTGGGGTACTCGCTACTCTCAGCCTGCGCGCTGTCAAACTCCCGCTGACTATAATTGTTACAACCGGTCTGGTCTATTTTTTCAACAACCTGGTTGACAGCGTTGTAAATCTTGCCTATTGTTCTGTCTAAACTCTCCTGCCTCTGTTGTAAATCTTCAATCGCTTCCACTACAGTTTTATCTCCCTCATCTGATTCGAGCATGCGCACCCATCGGCGCTGGAATCTCTCTTCGTTCGGGCGATCCCTATCTCTCTTATCTCGGTCGTCCCTGTGCTCGTGATAGGGGCGAGCCGCAGCTAACCTGGCGGCAATCTCTTCTGCCTCTTGGAGATTTTGCTGAGCAGTCAAAACATCCTCAATCCTAGCAAACTGTTGCCCCAACAGACATTTACGAACTCCGGGGGCAATATTCGCGGTTTCTAGGTACACAAACACCACCTCTGTTTCTAGTTGCCGGGGACCCATGTCTGGGTAAGCAGAGGCAATGACACTTCTGACCATAGCGGCGTACGAATTGTAATTCTGACCCGCCTTCTGCTTCAGATTTCTCAGCTTGTTTCTCTTGGCCAATTCTGAACTAGCTTCTCCTATCTGCCTTCCCAACGCCTCTACAAACTCTTCGAAATCTAGGCGGGGGTGAATGGCAATAGCAAGGCTTTGCAGGTCCGGGGGCAGGAGGGAGATCATCGTGTTCCTACGCTGCTCTTCATCCTCAATGCCTTCTGATCTGATCTTAAAGCGGACTCTGTCGACCCATTGGGGGAAGCAGGACTCGTTTGGATTGAATTTTTCGACTATTATTTTGACATTTTGGGCTTCTCTGCCCAGCCCTAAGTTGCCTAAAGCCTGCGCAAGCTGCGTGGCTATTTCGCTGGCGGGGTTTTGAGTCGGGGGATGCTGAGTGGGGGTGCCACACCTAGATTCTCCGGGGGAGCGAGATCCCTGGGATGAGAAGTCTAAGCACTCGGCGGCTGCAGCGGCAGCGGCGTTCTCTCTAGCACTCCTACCTCTTCTAGTCCTACCACCAGATCTAGGGACACTGGAATTACTTGTGGCCATAGTTCGGTCGCAACACCAGTTGCCGAAACAGAGCTCTAAGTCTGAGTCGGGAAGGAAAAAATGGAATGAAGATGGGTGTCCGCTTCAGAGCTGGACAATGAATCGAATGAATCACGGGGGGAAGGAAAGAAAGGAATGGGGAAAGGGGGACGAGGGGGAACAAAAGTCACACAGGGGGACAAAATTACGCAAGCAAAAAATGGGGGGAAGAGTTCCAAGCCTTGGAACTCAATACAAAAACAATAAACAAGCAATAAATACGCAAAATACGCAATAGGCGCACACTACACTGACTGTACAGAGTGTGCACAATAGAAACGAGGCGCCCGCTACGATTATAGCAAGCGCTGCAAATACGCAGAAAATAAATACGCAATTGGCGGACAATTCAGCCACCTCAACTTCACTTCTCACTCTCTCAATGATCTCACACACACACACAGCTCACTGGCGATGAATGAAAATTCACTAATTTCCTAAATGGCAGGGCCGTGGCTTCCCTCAGGCTTCACAGCCTTCAGTCAGTCTTTTTCAATTCATTTTCTTTTGCTTTCCATTGGCGGCAGAATTTTTTAAATTAAATTGGGGGAATTAAATATTATTTGCGCTTTCTTGGATTCTAACTAGCTCAATTGCGGGCGTCATTTTTGGGCGCCCCATATGGGATAAGAGCTTTCCTGCGTGGTAGCTACTGATAGAAACTCTCCCGTTGTCGCCATTGCTGCCTCAGATTCACAATCCCCGTCGAGGTTGATCTCTCAATAGAACTTGGGCGGCGGCGACCCCGGCCGGCCAGAGGTTCCTCTGTGCAGGGTTCACGACACTGCGAGAAAGGCGGATTACACCACCAGCATCTACTCGCGAACAGATAGATTAACCCAAAAGGAACTAAACTGATTTTAACTGCAGTGTTTGCTCCGCTACTAAACCATAAGGCACAGTCCCTAAGAATTTTGATCATAGAAAAAGCTACGGGTAACAGAGAGTTGCTTCACATTATGAGCCTACATTATCAGCTCGGGGATTTATATAGCGGCGGGCCATAGAAGACATCTATGTCTTGGGGCAGGAGATCCATCCAATGAAAATTGTGACCCCCCTTCCCTGGCTCACAATAGCAAGCCCACGGCGTTTCCTCCTCTATGTCGGATCCTTAGCCAGATTAGTAGCTGGAAAAGACTACCATGGCACCGTGTGGTAACCCAGCTCCGCTTTCCATACAGTATTTAAATTAGATACCCGCCTAAAAGTACATCTAAACGGATATAAAGGCAACCTCAACCCTAATTCTGCACCAGGAATTTACAAGTGCACTGGCAAACTGTACTAAAAAGCACCTACAGCCTCCTCAGGCTCCTAGGCTAAGCAGATGGTAAATGCGTGAACTTGAAGAATCCTCAGACCCCACAACCCTGTACCCAAACCCGATGTGCGCGGCTGCATCTCGCGTTCTAGTGACCGTCGACCCTAGACATCTTGTTCAGGACTTGGACGGCGGCGACCCCGGCCGCCCAGTGGCCCATCGAGTCAGCTTTGCCATAGTAAGCCGGAATACCGAGAGCTGCGGTGGAACTCGGAACCTCCGTTGCCATTTAAAGCATTTATAGGACCCAGGCTTTACTGGCGGTCATTAATTCAGGAAGGCACTCAGGTAGTTGCCTCAGATAGAATCTACTGTTCTACCCAAAACAATCTACAATCACACAGTAAGCCAACATGATTAACCCGGACCAATATGCCCAAGCTTATAACCTTTGGTTCCTCGCTCCGCGGGGCCCTGCATACGAAACCAAGTGCCTCACGCATCCAAAAAGCTGCCTGATTCTAGATTATTCAAACAAGTCAAAAACCTTGCGCGTAGTTGAAATTCTAAAGGGAACATCTTGGCCGAGGAATCACCATCATTTTGACAGTGGCCTCTCGTCTACCCGACGAAAATTAATGATTGAATTTTGAACGGCCAATTCAAAACTATTAATCCTAGTAAAAGTACAAATCCTAATCCGAATCCGAAATTTTTAGCATGGGGAATCCTATTGGGGGAAGGGACTGAGCGGACAGAGTGAACAGAAATTCCAGCTGAATCAGTATAATTTTAAAGGTTTGATTTTTTTTGTATGCTCTGGCTTTTTATAATTTTATAAATTTTTTTGGTTAATTTTTTCATAATAATTTAATAAGCAATTGGTGCAAATTGATACGGTAATATTTTTGGTTCCAGAAGCATAAATTTTTTGATACTGAGATTCAGACTTGAAAAGCTATTCTGAACTGCCTACTCATAGTAATACTACTAGAAAATTTTGAAATACTAATTAAT
This sequence comes from Macrostomum cliftonense, assembly GCA_950096795.1. Lineage (NCBI taxonomy): Eukaryota > Metazoa > Platyhelminthes > Macrostomidae > Macrostomum > Macrostomum cliftonense. Next base: position 1,327,532 of record CATNEM010000287.1, on the reverse strand, counting down.
TGCGGCTAACCACCATTTGTTGGTCGCTAGCGCCTAATCCTAAATCTGAAGCTAAATTAAGGATTCCAGCGGCTCAGCCTAGAGCTGCGCCGTTTTCCAGATTCCACCGACCTGCCACCATTTGTTGGGTTTCGGCTTTGTCGTTTTACCGACGCGGCCTCAGAGCGCCGATCTTATTGCCTATATCGACAACTCTGGCCTCCCATTCCCGATCTCGAGGTCAGCCCCAGGGGTAGCATGATGGATGTGGCGAGCGGCTAGGTCCTATGCTAGGAGAAGACAGCGAGAGACAGACACGGAGATAAAGAAAGGTAGAGAGCCGCCAGCCCCAAAGGGAAGCTGACAGCCCCGCCGCCACCAACTTGTGTGGACTGCATCACCAAACAGCCCTGTCGAAACCAAGTTCCCGACTAATTGAGGCCTGATTTCCACCTACAACTAGTGTCTTTTAGCTGTCAATCTCGAAGTCATAGCCGACTAAGGGACACTGCAGGGACTAGATCGCATGACCAAGGCAGGCTCAGAGAGGACTTGTGCAGGGGGTTCTTGCATGGATCGGATTATGTGGACTCGGAAATGCACTGTTATATTACTAAGAGGAGTGGATAGGGAATATCCCAGCTTTTAGCCTCGATGCTTCAACCAACTGCCGCAAAGCGATGAAATGACCTAATTAGCCTCTTCCGAAAGCGCGCCCTAACTACTCTAAAGATTACATTAAGTTACATTAATAATTTGGCTGCCGCTGCGTCCCGAACTGCACTAAAGTACAGCCGAAGCTGAGTCCTCAATCTGGACTCTGATCGCATGAATTACTGACTGACTGGCTGCATGACTGGTCCGCCTTTGGTCCACCATGGCCGGCGCCAGCTAATTTAGCTGCTCATCCGAGCCAGCATGGCGAATAAATAAGGAGATCAAAAAGCGATTAACTGAATGATTTAGCCTTCACACCTAATCACTTGACTGCCTATGATCTTGGAGCACTTTAACTACTATTGGCAATATATTATGATTTAAACTCTTACTGCCTCAAGTTAGCACAAAGTAAGCAATAAGCAAATACGCAAATCCCTATTAAGACGCTAAGATGGGGACCGATAGAGACTATTCCCAATAAGGCAAAGTCACGCGATCTCTCACCAAAACCAATCAGATTAATGCACTTTCGATGCCTTCGAACTCCACAGTGGCCGAGGTAGATCTCGTACTCGACCGTTAGTACTTGTCGATCTCGCAGGCAAGGGCCTCTGATGACCTGTCGCTTCTCGATAACTCTTAGCTGATGCTGACACTAAGGCTGATGTTATTCGCCGATGACTTAGGGGGAGGTTCGCAATCTAAAGGGGAAGATACTTGTAGAACTAGGGGCCGTTTGCTCAGTCTCACTGAGGTTCCGGGACGACAAAACGTGTCCGAGACAGCAAAGCGGTCTGAAGATGGAGCGCGCTCGACGGCGCCTTTAAATAGGCGCGAGAGGCGCCGATTTGTTAGAATGATCGCCGAATTTTGCGATTGGTCCAGCCGCATTTGTTAAAACGATCGTGCATTTTTCTGATTGGCTGGCAAGCTAGTCACGTGACCCAACCCCACCAGGTGGTCTCACCAGTCTACCCGGGATCATAAAAAAGATGACAGGTGGGGTCGTAAATCAGCGCAGATGGGGAGAATTTACGAGCAAAATGATTTATGGGTTTTCGCAGCAGGAGGTCCTATGACTTAATAAAAATATGCGCGCAAATCAGCATGAAGAGCAGAAAGTGAAGAAAGTGAAGAGGAAAAGATAATCCTAAATCCCAAGGTACTTTTAGGGGTCGGAAGCTGAGCTGTCAAGAGTTGACAGGAAAAAAGCAAAAATAGAACAATAGGCGGGCTTCCTGAACCCCTCCAGATGTCATAAAAAGAGGCATAAAAAAAGTGGCAGACACGTGACTCACAGGCGCCATCTGGTGCCGAAAACTGTCAGTGGCAAAGGTCAGACAGTCTGGCGCAGAAGATTTATAGCCTAAAAATACCTAGGTACGCGCGTACGGGGGGAACTTTAGAAGCCAGCTAAGATGAGAAAAATTCCCTGCAGGAGCGTCATACTACTCCTGGATAGTAGAGGAAAAGAATCTGCTGTGGGGGAATCTGCGGAGTGAGCGACAAAGTGCGTCCCCATCAGCAGCAAAATATATTCCTATGTATTCCACTCTGCCTGTACGCCTTGTCTATCTCGCTAGTGTTTTGCTAGCGGAGATTTTTACTAAGTCATCTCCGCTGCCATAGACAATATATAGGAAGCGGAGATTACTTATAATCTCCGCGAATTGAGTCAATAATCTCCGCTCCCTGCATTCGTGAAATACATTTCAATATCCAACTGAAACTCGGAAGAATGTCTATGGCAGAACCTCCTCGGCTTCGCCTCGGAGATTCTGCATAGACATTCTCCTCGTTTCAGTAGGATATTATATATGTTGGGAAGTAAACGAATAACTAAAAAAACAAGGCACTATTTCTATAATCTCGTTGCTTTCCTTTCTCTCGTTGCAGGTACTTAGGAAAATGACGTCTTAGCTGGAAATGGCCAGCTACCGAGCGACTCAAAGCTCAAGAAAACATAAAGTGGTCAAGCTTAATAACCAGTGAAATTTTCATGTTTAGCTTAGATTTCTTGTGTTTCCAAGATAGCCTACTGGCAGTATGATCTAGCGATCTAAATTCTTCACTGTGCGTCGAATAAGTTTTTCAGTATCGTCAGAGTTGGCTGTGACTCTGAATGTCATCGGATAAGCTTGGCTCTAATGAGCCAACTATGAGCTTCTATGAGCTACTGGACCCCCATACGAGTGCTCCTGCACATTCGTGTCGCAATTCAATGGCGCCAGAAAGGCTGGCCAAAAAAGGCTTGACGCTGTTGGGGGGGGGGGGCTTGACCAGTAGCTTCCGTTACTGCCCTGGTGAAATTAAAGATGCGATTGAAATAGTGGTGACAGGTGGTTAATTCGCTTAATCCACCAGTTTTGAGTTGTTGCTCAGGGGTGGATCTGGTTAGATTCGGTCCAGGCGAGATTAATGATCCAAACGATATTTTAAGTTAACTGTACGAATGAAACGGCATTGAAAAAAAATTTATTCAACTGCGCCGCCAATGCATTGGTTATTTTTTGACTACCACCAGCTCGGAACAATGCAAAACTGCCGAGGCATTAATCAATTTTAACTATTGATTCCTAGAATGGCGTGCCGTCTATATCAACAGACGTTTTGTTGTAGCTTGGACAAGGCAAACTCAAACTGAGTTTAATTCAGCAAGCTCAGCCATTCATAGTCAGGAAATTTCCAAAGGCAAAAACATGGCCGCAGCCATCAGAACGGTTTATCTGCTATTCGTAGTTTTGCTGCTGACTTTTTGCAGTAATTTTCAGTTTTCCAGTGGAGCAGCCGTGCGCAGTCCCAGTGTATCTGGTAAAAATTGTAGTCTTTTGCAAATCAGATACCTGAAGGAAGGAAAATTCAACCATTTTTTGCTATTTCAGAGTCAACCGTGCACCACGTGATTGAACATCACGTGCACCATGAGACCAGCGGCCAACAGGTGGGAGGTTCCGTAGCAACAGGTGCCAAGCACATCCGAAGCCACTCAATCGAAGAATTTGTGGACCAATTGGGTGAAACGCATAAAACAATGCTTCGCGATGTGAACAGAGCCCTGTTATACCAGCTTCGCATCTATCGCATTAAAAAGCACGAGCAAAGCTTGTTGAAACGCTTGAACCGACTACAAAAGCAAAATGCGGTATTGGGAAAGCGGATTAGCGTCCTCCAGGCCAAGCAATCCGCTCTGAATAGCGAGCAGGCTAAGACAATTAAGTCGAGAAAGCCTCGTAAGCTGTCCAGTTTGATTAGCCGTCTTCAGAGCCGGAGACTGCAGCTCCAGCGTCGCATTCAACGCATTAACATCCGGAAGGAAACTTTTCGAAGACGGATAGCCACTCTTCAAGAACGGACTCGGCTGCAGCTGCCGGACATAATTACGCGGTACGGGCCCATAGCTAAAGACACAAATCGGTGGTACTTCTTCGACCTGCAGAAGTTCGCTGATTTTGCCAAGAAAATGAAATCATTTCGAGGCAAAAAGCCAAAACAAATAAAAAGCCGAAAGGAATTGAATCGAATGACGTCAAAGCTTCGCTATTATATTCGAGAGTTCAAGACACTCACCAGAGTTACGCTGATTTCTAAGCGAAATGTTGCAAAGATCAACAAACAGTTGGTGCAGCTTCAGGCCAGGGTCAGCAAGGATGGCAAGACAGGCACAAAAAATACGGCGAACTTGATCAAACGGCTAAACATACAGAAGACTAGCGAGTTGACTAAGCAACAGAAAATCGAGCCAAGATTGCATCAAATCGCGGACAGGATTTTGATGAGTCTTGCTAGCCACGGCCTGTACGACGTCAACAAAATTTTTGAGCATCCACCGAAGCCGAAAATTCAAACTACTAATGGCGCGAGTAAAAAAGTTCTGACGAAGCGAATCGACAAGAGGCTGAATTTCTTTGATACGCAGCTGCAATTTGAAACTCGAAGATTCGACCAGATCAACAGCCGGGTTGGTCATATCAGAAATCGGCAAAATCGGCTGCGTCAAAGGCTGCAGCGGCTTCGACTGAGGCGCCGATTGCTTGAAAAGCGAATCGACACCATTGAGAGTTCTTCAAAACAGGTAGATGTACCGTATTCCTTCTAATATTCTAGCATTTGATTCCAACCAGCTGAGATCGGGTACCAGTTTGAGCTAGAAAATTTACAGAGGGTGTTGCGGCCCCTTCAGCCCGTCAGGAGTGGGAGTCTGTAGATTTTTATAAATGGTTTTTTAATATTATGAGCATTGATAAGAAGCTTTCATTTACCAATATGGCGTGCAAAGTAGAGATTTAGGGTGGGAATAATACGTAGACATTATATTGGACTGAAACGAATGGCGATACTGGGTAGAAAAATCAATTTAAAATCAGCGAAAAAAGCATTTCATTGAAATAACTGGTACTATGAGTAATGTACAAGTAAATTAGCGAGGTAACCAATCTTCTATGTGTATTAATATCTTAAGCTGCGGCTGTGCCGTGGGCTGTACATCTATCTGGTCGAAAGGTCGGGTGTCTCAAAAAAACCATAAGCATTTGCCCCTGAAACTCTACAGAATACCAAAGAGTTAAACCGATCTTAATTGTAGAAAAAATCTCTCGTAAGTCTGAGGCGTCAACGCAATCGTGTGGTTAGCCGAATCCGAGCTATCAACAAGAAGAGTCGGCGTCTAGCCGAGAGGCTAATTGGAATTCAGTGCAGAATTCGACTGCAGAAACGGCGCCTCAATCGACTGAGACTGCGCAGGGCGAGATTCCTTCGCAAACTCAAACGCAACGGGCTCAATAAACTATCCACTGTTGGCTGAATGCTGCACCGGAGCTGAATCAATATTATAACTCCATTATTTTCCTTCTTGAAATGACCAGAAAACAATTGTTTTAATTTCAGTTTTGAAATGGTTTAATTGTTTTTTTAGGTGAATGGAAGACATTTTCGATCAAATTTAAAGCAATTTTTTTCATTTTCAAAAAAGAACAAAATTGGACTATTTAAAAGCTTTCTTTTACGAGCTATTAAACATTCATAAATATACGATCTGACACTAAAGTGGTTTGGTTACTCGAAGTTTACTATTGAAATAACTTATTGAAAACAACTTTAAAAGATTAATTTGTTTACTTCTTTTTTTCCTCATAGCACTGAAAAGATCTATGCGTACTATTTTTCTCGTTTCTGAATGCTTGGCTATGCATTCAGGGCCATATATAATTCCCTGGAATATATACGCTCGTATAGTTCAGTTAATTCAATTATTGATTAAATCCATAGTCCAAGTCATATACAGTGCAGGGGCTCATTGTTTATGAAGGAGTAGCCATATTTCTTTGTATGTAAGTAATCCTTTTATCGTTTTTGTTGTGTCCTCGATGGACGGCAAGTCAATGCTTTTGTGCGGTTTTACATATAGCCGGCTCCGTGGCCTTTTGGCTTCTAGCCTTTCGGGCTTTTTATTTTTATTTTATCAAGATCTCTTCGAGCCCTGTTACTCTAGAGGAGCTCGAGAGTCTATGGCAAAAGAATAATCGTACTTAATATCGTAATTACAACAAAAGTTCACGCATAACACCTCCCTTCTTCACAAAAGAGTTCTCCGCCCTTCCGCAGACATTACTCTTTATAGTCGATCCGCGGTTTGACCTGTAGACGAAGACTTTTGCGAACAGCTGGCTCCGGCAGAATCTTTTGTGGCACCGGAGCAGGTTGGTGGGTGTCGTTACTCGTGTCGGGTGTTGGCCTTGGTGTTGTTACCGGAGGTTCCGTCACTGGAGCTTCCAAACTGGGTGGACTTTCACCTCCGCTATTGGTATTGGGACGCTCTAACCCGATGTCGTCTTGCACAGGGCGAATCCGTTGAAGCTGATCCAAGTGGGCTTTCTTGTACTGGTCTGGACCCACCTTAATGGTGGCCGTATTCGAGCCCGTAGGACATATGAGCGTGGCTTCTTGAGTCTGTGAACCTGCTCGATAGACAAGATTCTCGCCTGGCGCCCAATTGATTCTCCCTGCGAGTAGTGGTACTCGGAGCTTCCTGCCAAGCAATAGCTCGGCTGGCGAGGACCCTGTGTTTCCAACAGATGCCCGGAAGAACAGCAGATAACAATCGATGACCGCTTGACTGATGCCATTTGCTCGAATTGCCTCCTTGATGGTGCGTACAAAGCGTTCGGCTAATCCGTTACTTTGCGGATGGTACGCTGGAGTTGTAACCAGATTGCACCCAATTTTTTCCAGCCAGCCGCGCGTCTCCTCACTGACGAAAGATGGTCCGTTGTCCGATACGAGCTGATCAGGAACGCCAAGTTGAGAGAACGTTCTGCGGAGTCTACTCACCACTGTTGATGATAGCATGTCTCTCGTCAGGTGAACTTCTGGGTAACCCGAGTACGCATCGACAATTATCAGCAGGTACTGACCCTCGATAGGTCCTGCGAAATCAACATGCACTCTAGACCAAGGTCCTTCAGGTTTGGGCCACGCCATGCGAAAGTTCTTGTTCTGTGGTTTCGCCATTCTGCAGACTCTGCACCCTCCAACGTACGATTCGACCAGCTTGTCAATCCCAGGCCACCAATAGTGCTCGCGAAGCAGCGACTTTGTTCGCGCGATTCCGAGATGTACGCTGTGCGCCGCATCCAGAGCTTTGTTCCTCAGCGATATCGGAAGAACCAGTTTGGTGCCTCGGATGATCAGTCCGTCTTGGATGGAGAGTTCATCGGCTATCGGCTTGTACGATCGAATTGCGGGGTTGTTGAAAATTCCACTTTGAATGGCTTTAGTCAGAACCTTCAGCTCCTTGCAATTCAGCGTGTGGACCAGTATCTCTCGGTGATGCAGTAGAGTCCCTTCGCTCAACGGAATTTTACCAAGATGATGGGTTGTCACTGCGTTGGTCGGAGTCACAAGTCTGGACAGGGGGTCGGACCTCATCTCGGCTGACTTCCGGTATGCTATAGAATAGTTGTATCCAGATAGGGTGATGGCCCACCTTTGAAGACGAGCCGACACTCGCTCTGGCAGCTGGCTGTCTTGTCCGAAGATGACTGTCAGCGGTCTGTGATCAGTGACCAATGAGAATTCCCGTCCGAAAACAAAACGATGACAGCGACGTACCGACCATACTATCGCTAGAGCTTCTCTCTCTATCTGGGAGTACTTCCTTTCGGCTCGCGATAGTATCTTGCTGACATAACAAATTGGCATTCCGTCCTGGCTAAGCACTCCGCCTATCGCCACTTGCGAAGCATCACACTCTAGTTCCAGCGGCTTACTTGGGTCGTAGGTTGCCAGCATTGCCGTCTCTGATAGCGCTGCTTTGATCTTCTGAAAGGCTAACTCTTGTGCATCGGTCCAACTGAAATCGCAGTCCTTGCGCCTGAGCCTCGACAGCGGTTCGATCAGATCAGCCAGGTTCTTTATGAATCGGCCGGAGAAGTTGACCAAGCCTAGGAAAGACTCCAGTTCTGCGACGTCCTTGGGAGCCGTCATCTCCTGGATGGCTCTAACTTTCTCTTCATTTGGCCTGATTGTGCCTGACTCCAGAATGAACCCTAGAAATTGGACGCGAGTCTTCGCTATCTGGCACTTTGCTTCGTTGACCTTGAGATTGTGACGTGCCAGTTGAGCTCTGACTGCTGATTCCCGTAAGCTGAGTTCCTCCTTGGTGCGACCACCGATAAGGATGTCGTCTACATACGCCACTGAACCTGAGATCCCCTGAATGACTTCGGTGATGAATCTCTGGAATATACTGGGAGCTGTTTTGATGCCGAACACCAGCCTGTTGTACCGGAAATTTCCCAGAGGGGTGGCCATGACTGTCACGTCTCGGGACGCCTCGTCAAGCTCTATTTGATTGTAGGCTTTCTTCAAGTCTAATATTGTGTAGATCTTACAACCTGAGACCGCAGCAAATGCCTCCTCCGGCGTCGGTGATGGGTAGCTGTCGTTTACGAGCTGTGGGTTCACTGTTTGCTTGTAGTCAACGCACAACCGGAGACCTCCATCTGGCTTTTGAATCAGCACAATTGGCGACGCCCACTCGGAGAACTTGACCGGTTCTATGATCCCGTCTCTTAGTAGCTCATCGATTTCCACCTTGAGCTTGTCCTTGAGCGCGAACGGAATTGGGCGTGCTTTTATGTACTTCGGTTTGGCATCATTCTTGAGCTGCAGGTGCGCCTTGAACCTTTGCGGTGCATCGCCGGTTGGCTCCAGTCCCGCTTTTAGCGTCTGGGAGTGCCCGATTGTTACTGCACTGAAGTCAAACTGCACCACATCTCTGCCTAGTAAGGCAAAGTTTCTGCTCGATGCCACGACGTGGAACTTGACTTGGATATGTTTCCCGTTCCAGCTTGCCGGCACAGTCAGCTGACCTAGCAGGTCAAACTTATGCTCATCGGTATAGCCGATCAAAACTGCCTTGCTCGGCTGCAATCTCGGTCTACCGATGCTTTTCCATAAGCTGCTGGACATGACCGAAACTGTTGCACCCGAATCAAGTTGACACCTGATCTCTTGCTCACGGCCGTTGATGAAGCACACAAGGACGACGGTCTGACAGGGCTCATCATTGGATGCCGCAGCGTGCACGACGGCCAGAATATCAGCCGATTGCTTGAATTCTGCCTGCGTCACGTGATGCTGACCGCCTGCTTTCGACTTGCACAGCTTCTCAAAGTGGTTTAGCTTACCACACTTCCGGCAGGTTTTACCCATGGCAGGACACTGGCCTTTGTCTTTGTGCTTGCCACCGCATCTTGGACACTGCAATCCAGGGCCTGGAGCAAAGCCTGATGTTGACCGGAACTTTTTGTTTGCAGGTCTGCCTTGCCTGGACTGCTGTCTGCCCACGTTCATGACTGCATCTGCCCGGGGCGCTGCAGCCGATTGCATGATCTTCGTGTCCTTCAATGCTGACACCGCTTCAGCTTCTGCCACGGCCATTTTGAAGGTCAGCTCCTCGTGGTCCTTCACCAGCAATTTCGCAACTATGGTCTTGTCGTTCAGGCCGAATATTAGTTGGTCTCGAAGCCGTTCCTCTCTGTTCGTGAACAAGCATTTGTCAGAAGCTTTCAGCAATCTTTCTGCGAACGATCTGATGGACTCGGTTGGCTCGCGCTGCAGACTTTGAAACGTGAATCGCTCCGCCAGGGCATAAGTCTGAGGCTGTAATATCTCTTGCAACACAGTTCTTAGTTGTTCAAACGACTTCGAACTTGGCAGATCCGGTGATAGTTGATCCGCCAGCACATCATAGAGAGATGGTGACAGTCTCATCAGTAGAACTTGCGCCATATCTTCGTCGGTCCAACGATAAAATCTGGCAGCAACTCTGAAGCGATCCAGCCAACGGCTAAATTGTCTTCCATCTTCCAGCTTCTCTATGTCGGCCATGCTGGTGGCAGCTCGGCTGGCAATTCCATCGTGAAGTTGCAGACTAACTGGTGACTTCGTAGGTGCCCCTGTTATTGCTGCAGTCCCGGAAACCGTCTTGGCAGCCCCTCTGGCAGGTGATTCTGCTTGACCGTCCTTGCTGGGTTGGCCATCCTTGCTGGGTTGAGCTTTGCTCATTTTTAGACTGCTTGAGCGACGCCACTGTTGTGTCCTCGATGGACGGCAAGTCAATGCTTTTGTGCGGTTTTACATATAGCCGGCTCCGTGGCCTTTTGGCTTCTAGCCTTTCGGGCTTTTTATTTTTATTTTATCAAGATCTCTTCGAGCCCTGTTACTCTAGAGGAGCTCGAGAGTCTATGGCAAAAGAATAATCGTACTTAATATCGTAATTACAACAAAAGTTCACGCATAACAGTTTTAATGACCTTTCTTATCATATTTTTTTTAATCTTTGTTTAATTTCAGCATACTGGTATCATTAATATTCTGAATGGTGTTGACAGAGTCCACTACATAATGAGAAATGAGGATGCGAAAATATGCCACCTTATTCTGGGACCGCGAACGAGACATTAACAGTCTGAAGACAAGTGTTTTCTTCAAACTCACGGTTTGTCAAACCCACGGTTCTTCAAACTCTGTCTGATCCACCGCGACTCATTCCATCTAAAACGGACTTTCAAGAGAGTGGTGAAGTCCCAGTTCATCAGGTACGCCCGGCGGTGCTCCCGGATGGCCGACTTCGACACGGGCCACGGCCTGCACCGGGCTGACTTCGAATCTGGTGCAGCACCAGGGCTACAGCAGGCGCTTCCTTCGCGACATTAAGTACGAGGTGATGACAGAGCTGGGCTTCTACCCGACTAGACGGTGGGAGTTCGGCTTCCCGCCGTGCAACGCGGCCCGCTTTTGCAAATGCTGCCAGGCGCACGCCACCTTCACCTCGGTCTGCCTGGGTTAAGCGGCCACGACCGTCAAGAATCATAATCAGTCAGAGGATCGACTACAATATACCATGAACACTGTCTACACCGTGTTCTGCCGCCGATGTGACTGCTCTACGTCGGCGAGACCGTCAACAGCATCCGCGGTCACATGCTGGCGTACCTCGGCGACATGAGGCACGCACGCGACACTCCGGTAGCCCGCCACTTCACCAGCGATGGCCACAGTCTCGAGGACTTCGCCTTCACCGGAGTGTGGACAGGCAGTGACTCTGGACCAAGAGCCAATTCAGAGCAACACCCTGAAGCCAAGCTGATCGGCGTCCTGAGGAATCACGTCCAACATGGCATCAATGAGTTGTCAAGCGTGCTGCTCAACCCGGTCATTCCCGGCCTTATTCTGCCTCACTGCGCCAAGTCACATGCACTGATGTGGCTAGGGTGAGGGGCGGCGTGGCATGACACTGTGATGCGCCGGTACTGCCAGCCTTCACTAAGGGCAGGAGCCTTCGCGAGCTGCTCTGTCGCAGCCGGCTTGAGCCGGTTAAGATTGACCATTAACTGACACCGGGCACGGTGCACTTTTATTATTATATTTGTTGTTATCACATTTTGTGCTCTAGTTAATATTGCTAATTTTTTTTCCTTATTTTCTGCCTAACTTTTGAGGCTCACCAGAGCCCACGTGTGTTCTACGTACGCTTGCTTGCTTTAGCCACCTACCCAACGTTATCCTCAATTAAGTTTTGTCGGTTTAGTCGGTCGTTTTCTTTTGCTGTGTCGTAATAAATACGCTACGCGCCAACACTTGCGCCTACTCAGCGCCATTTAACTTCATTAGCGCCTCTGCGCTTTTGGATAACATCTTAGCCTTATAGCTCCTAGTCACCTTCTTTGACTTGATAGAGACTCTCGATAAAGATCGAGACCAGATGAAGATCCGTGATTTAAAGGAGGATTATTTATAAGACTCGCGCTAGATTAAAATAATAGTTCCTTCTCCGCTAATTAGCGGTGGTGGCAGCGACAAGCTACTGAAAGTAAGCCCTACACCAATCTACTACCTAAATTTATTCAAATCGTCAAAACTCGCGCAATTAATAGTCCAAAAAAGGCAAATTAAATAATCGAGTGTCAACTGAGTTCCTAGCATCGATTGATAGAGTTTGTGCCGTCGAGACCGCTCAGCTACCGCTCAGCTACCCTGCTCCCGGACTTTAAGGAACCGGCAGGGGAGTTCCCCCAATATCAGCACTAGTTTTGTTAATTCGCGGTTTCAACTGCTAACTCGGAGCGCACAAATTTTATTTTCATCACTCCCGACAATTCCTTAAATTTCCAAACCCCGGCCCTCATTTGTAATTCGACTTCCAACGGCTTTTCGTCATCACTCACGGGGAAATTTTTTTGTTCCAAACACCTGACACCTGCATCGCACTCGAGTATGCTACAGGATGAAGGCATACACCCCATTTACCAGTGCTCCCTTAATTGATAAGTAACATTCCTTTACTCAATTACTTGTAAAGTAAAAGTTTCAAAACATTTTACTTCGAAAATTGTAAAGTTTCATGGCATCATTTAATAGTGAGCAATTTAGCCTTTAAGATGCAAGAAGAGTAAAAATCTTCAAGTTAAATTATATTTTTTTCATTTTGTTTGCAAAGGCTTTTTAGAAGATTATGGGCCTGGTCATAAAAATAAAAGCATACACATGCATCCCATGCTTTTATTTATGTCAATCAGTGGCTAAAACAACAGCATCCTACATTTTAATAAGAAATTTATTACAGTGTTATAACCTTGGCTTTGTTGCATCTTCTAGTGCAATTTTTTGTTTTGTGTCTGCATTACTTGATTGGAGTACTTATAGGCATGGCAGCCGTGTCAATAATGTGACAGCTTAAAGACACGGCAGCCATGTCTACAATGGGACAACTTAAAGATACGGTGGCCATTTTGATAATGTAGTCAGCTTAAAGACATGGTGGCCACGTCTAATGTGATGTTGGAGCTTATTAACACGGACAATTTAGAGACACGGCCGCCGTGTCTATAAGCTCCAATATTATAGACACGGCAGCCGTGTCTGTAAGTATGGTCCTAGTCAGAACTTGCAGACACAGCTGCCGTGTCTATAAGCTTTTGCATTATAGACACGGCCGCCGTGTCTATAAGTGTGGCATTACTTGATTGATTGCATAAATTTTTATTTTAATTTCTGTTTTTATTAAAGTTTAGTTACTATGCCCAGTATCCTTGTTTAATATTTGTAATAGCATACTATTTTAGACTAGAACTATAATAGTAAATAGGTCTAACTTGCAATATTGTTGTTATAAGCATCCATGTATGGGCGCGACCTTGGGAATCACCTGGCCATTTCCATTGGCAACACACACATGTATGTCACTATTGGTTCATTGCTGTCACGTGATAGCCATTTTGTCCAATAGCGACGTACCTGTGTGTGTAACTATTGGAAATGGCCGGGTGATTCCAAAAGTTGCGCATGTATGTAAGCATCTAATTAATGCAATATCTAGGCCTAAATAATGTTGCACTTTTAATTTAGGCCTAAAAAACTTTGTCTTTCTAACTACTACTATACTTTGATGATAATAACTCATTACTAGTACATAAATTAATATATAGCTAGCCTCTTTTTTAGTAAACATTGCATACAAAATTTTGATATATTTGGTTATCCTTTTTGAGCCAATTAAAAAATCCAGATCTAGATTTTAGATAGGGCCTACTATTATAGTCAAGAATTTGAGACCATCAGTCTATTCTATTAAGTATATTACTTCTTAGGCCAATTTTACTAGCAAAGCATTATCACAATTTAGAATAATTGGATAAGATAATAAGGCATTTAAGATAAAAGACATTTATAGTTATTCCTTTTTTATTTTGAGTAACAATGCCTTGGTTTGAATATACTTAAGTGACTAATAGCTATACTCCATAGTCCAGAAAAGGGGGTGTATGCCAGATTAATCCAGTGTACACTCACAAATTTGGGTATATAGTTAGTATACTCTGGGGTACACTTATGATTTTTTATACTACATGGCATAAAATGAAAATATTTAATTACCCAAATGCATATTAGCAGAATAAACATGTAAATTTTTATGAGAATTTATGCCAGAAGAATAGAAAGTAATTTGAATGTTCGTGTTTACCTAAATTTATGGACAAAATTATAGCAAAGTTTAAAGAGAATTGTCAAATAGCAGAAATGATAGGGTAAACAACAGATAAATAATTCTTTAATTTTTACAATATATAATTTTTTTATTTATATGGTATAAAAATATGCACAAATATAATATTTTTATAAAACTTATAGTGAGTATTAAAACAAAAATTCAATAGTAGAACTACGCTCGTATTTACGTACATACTATAAAATTAGGAGCAATCCCTGAAAGTAAAATAAACTACTTCATGGTACTATATCTTTGGAATAATTAGCATTTAAAAGACAATCCCTTGGTAACCATTGAAATCTATCAATTCTTGTGAAGAAGTCTTAGTTCATTTATGGCCATAGAGCCAGGAATATACATGCACAACTATTGGAATCACATGACTATTTCTAATAGTTACATATACTAGTAAGTAGCTATTGGACAAAATAGCAATCACATGACAACAATCAACCAATAGCAACTTACATGTGTGTGTTGCCAGCAGAAACAGCTGGGTGATTCCCAATGTTGCAGCCATACATGGCCAGGAAAGGCCAATCTGCCAATTGAACCAAGTGCTATTGGACTATAAAGTAGCATCTAAAATAAGTAAATTGGGTCTAAAGATTTAGGCCTGAAAAAAAAATAAATTAGGTTATAAAAGCTGTGACCCTCTGATCCATAGAAACACCTTTCAACTAGGAATCAGTGCTTACCACTTGGCACCAGGTAAACATAGAAATCAGGAGAGAAGAAAATGCACTGTTAAAATTACAATAATAATAATAACAACAAAGACAAAGGCAAAGTGATTGTTGTAATAGAATTATACAACAGAATGTTTCCCTAGCAAAATCTCTAAAGATAGCAAGTATAGTTAAGCAATCAGCTTTTATACTGTTTACAATAACAACACAACAAAATAAGCTATCAAGTTAGTGAAAAGCAGCATCACAGGGCATCCCTCCGAGCCTGGTAGCAAACAAAGGCTGCGCCAGTACCATTGGCAGATTCAGGGGTACAAATAGACAAAACTGATAGTGAATCTTACTATGCAATAATATCAATTTCAGGAGACTGAAGAAATTCAATTCTACCTGCCAAACGGTGTCCACCTATTGGACAAGCAGTACCATCCCTCAGTACGCGTTGATGCCAATTTGAAAATTGGTCGCGAGGCGCCCAACCGAGAGTTGTACTTTTATCTGCAGCCCACTCAGTTTGCCTCAACTGGCGGCGCAGTTCGTTCCGCCCTAGAAAGCTACGCCTTTGAATTCGAATTGAGCTGTTTGAAAGGCTTTACCGTGTTGAGAAATCCTAAGCAGGGCGCGCCTAACATTACCTTTCATCTGGACG
This sequence comes from Macrostomum cliftonense, assembly GCA_950096795.1. Lineage (NCBI taxonomy): Eukaryota > Metazoa > Platyhelminthes > Macrostomidae > Macrostomum > Macrostomum cliftonense. Next base: position 1,312,003 of record CATNEM010000287.1, on the reverse strand, counting down.
ATGGTCAGAAGAAGGGACCATTGTACATGGACGATGCGAATAATTTGCAGCGACTCACTGACCACCTGGCCGCTCATTTTGTTATCTCTCTGTGAGTTTCATCGTACGGCTTTATCCAATTATTATCCCATTCTTAGTGTAAGAACCGCCTCATTTTTCTAAGGATCGCCTCATCTTTATTCTAAGAGTCGCCTCATGGTTATTCTAAGAATCGCCTCATTTTTTCCAAGAATCGCCTCATTTTTTCCAAGAATCGCCTCATGCTTATTTTAACAATCGTCTTGTTTATTCTAAGAATCGCCTTATGTTTATTCTGAGAATCATCTTGTTTATTCTAAGAATCGCCTCTTGCTTATTTTGAGAATCGCCCCATTCTAATTAAAAAATCGCCTTTTGCTTATTCTAAGAATCGCCTCATGCTAATTTTAAAAATCCCTTCATGCTTATTCTGAGAATCATCTCCAATTTATTGTCAGAATCGTGTCATACTTTTCCTAAAAGTTGCCTCCTGCTCATCATTATCTAGAATCGCCTTTTGCCTCTTGCTAGAATGAAAACCACCTTTCTTTCGCATCCCAAGAATAATATTATTTTCTTAACTTTAAAATCGCCTCTTGATGATTATAAAAGGTTATTTTTTAAGTGACATTTTATTGTAATGCTGCCCATATCAATTTTATTCGCTAAACCGACTATAAAATGTATAAATCAGGGTGGACGCAGCGTCGCACTTCTACACAACCAAGCTGCACGATCCCGACGCGCTTTACCAGTCGCTAGCTGAGCTGAATTTTTTCGCCCCGACCCAACCAAAGAAGCCGTCATTTTTTCGCCGGTTTTTTCGCGATCCCTACAACACTGGGCTGAACGAATTGGGCAGATTTGCCCGCACCGCCCAGGACATTGCTGGCTACGGCTCGGCCCCCATGCCGTCCGAACCCTATCGGGTGCCGTCTTTTCGTCAGTTGCATGATGACGCCCCTGAACCGGCTGACCCGATGGTTCTGGCTTCGTCAGTAGACGATGGCTTCGAAGTGTTCAGCAAGCCGACTGTCCTGCCAGCTCGCCAGCCAGTCAGCCGTGGACCCGTACTGTCTGAAGCTGAATTTCAGCTGCATCTCGACCCGGACGGTCGGGTGCTACGTGTGGACGAATTAAAGAGAAAAATATTTCGCGGCGGAATGCAAATTTCGCTGCGTAAAACTCTGTGGAAATATCTGTTGGGCTACATACCGTGGGAGGCGTCTGCTCAAGAGATTAAAGGAATCTACGAGAAGAAAAAGTGAGTTATTTTGAAAATAATTAAATTTAATATGTAGCTGCCGAGATTTACCGTAAAAAACTATACGTAGCATAAATATTTGCAGCGGAAGGATTGCCGATATGTAGCGTAAATAACTAAACGAAGCATAAATATTTGCAACAGAATGGTTTGGCGATATGTAGCGTAAAAAATTGTTAATGCCTTTTATTTTTAGTTGAACATCTGAGTTTCATTTTGGTAAATAATAGACTGAAAATCAATGGTAATTTATCTATTTTTTTAAACTACAGATCTGACTACTATCGGATGAAGCAACAATGGAAAACGATCAGCGCCGATCAAGAAAGTCGTTTTTCTATATTGCGCGAGCGCCGTTGCCTAATCGAAAAGGACGTGCTTCGAACCGATCGTACAGAGAAGATTTTTGAAAACGAAAAGGACTTCGGCTTGAAATTGCTTACTGACATTCTCAATACTTACGGCATGTACAATTTCGATCTTGGCTATGTCCAGGGCATGTCCGACCTACTGTCTCCCCTGCTAGCCATTATGGAGGAAGAGGTGGACGCCTTCTGGTGCTTTGTCGGCTTTGTATCGAAAGTTGAACGCAATTTTGATTTAGATCAGGCCGGTACTAAACTGCAATTTTCGCAATTGCAACTGCTAGTGTCGCTGCTACTACCCGATTTGTCAGCCTACCTTGACCAGCAGGTATGAATGCAGAATTCAATTACCATTTTGTTGCATTAAAGTTCTTAATAGAGGCCTTTTAGTATTTGTTAATGATTGTGAACTTATATTTATAATCGGTAGAAATCGAACCCGGGACGTTTTCTTTAGTAGTGCAACGCTTTGTGCGATTGTGCCACGAGTCAACCTCTGTGGATATGTTCTAATTAGCCATTTATTTATATGTATCCTATTTATCTTGAACGTGCTTGCAGGATGCCTCCAACATGTACTTCTGCTTCCGATGGATTCTGGTCTGGTTTAAACGTGAATTTCGATTTGAAGAAGTCTACCGCCTCTGGGAGGTGCTGTGGGCCGCGCCGCCTAATTATCACCTGTTGTGCTGCTGCGCCTTGTTAGACTCGATTAAGAATTTTATAATCCATTCGCGGCTGGATTTTACAGCGATTTTGAAGCACATCAATGATACGGCCTATCATATTGAGCTGGATGAGATGCTGTGCACTGCTGAGAGCATGCTGCAACAGTTGCACGATTTAAGGCAGCTGGGCGGTTTGCCAGATGAAGTAATCGAACTGCTGGGCATGCCAGCTGGACGTTGTTGAGCAATCCGCTAGTCGATCAGTTGCAGGAGAGACCGCGTCAAGTTCGAAGCTTCCAGGTAGCGTCCTGCGCGTGCAGTAAAAGGTTTTGCGCTTAATATTTGTGCTAATTACGTAACTAAATCAGATGACTTCGGAAAAAAATTGCTGTTATACCTGCTAACTACTAATAGTAGGGTAGGCAAAAAGCTACTATTTTTATCAAAGCCCTACCTTTCTCAGTTTGGATTCCGTATTGATATTTATATAAACAAGCTAATTGTACATTTACGAGCGTATTTGTGATTTTTATTTGTGATTGAGGCACTCAAAGACGTTTACGCCTAGACATATGTGTTTCTAAAATGGAGTCACCTGGTTAATTTATTCGATTGATTTTTGTTTATCGGTTGAGAATCAAATGACGTTACTGCTGGGTGAAAAATCGGCTTATTTTTTGTCAAGACCCACATAACTGAGTAAGAAAAGTCATTGAATGGCTAGGCACCCAAGAATGCTATTAAATGAGTCAGTTGATACCTTGATCATTGCAATTCTACCATACAAAAAAAAGCTTTTAAGCTTCCATTTATGCATATCGACAATTAGGGAAAGAAAGTAATAATCTATGCTAAAATTTTATGTATTTTGCGATTTTCATAAATCATAATGCTATCCTGTGTATTTTTGTCATATAAATATTTTTGTGAAATTTTATTCCGGCTTGTGCAAATTAACGAGTCAATACTCATTTTAACTACTGTAAGTAGGATAATCGTTAATTTGTTAATGGTACAGATTATTTTGCATATTCAACTTTCAAGAAGTTTCGCTATTTATTTGATTTATCGTTGTTATTTGTTAATATAAGTCGCTAAATTTATTATTATTCAGTGTCAACTAATTTCAAAATGTTTGGGTTTTGTTAACAATACACGGTTTCAGCAATTGCTCCAGCCTGCAGACTGCAGTGGTGAGTGGACGCAGATTCCGGATGCAGTGCAAAAGCATTTGATAGGGCGTTTTTGAACGCATCTGAATCTTTTGAACGCGTTTAATTCATAAATCCAGAAGATTGTTTATCTTTATTCTTTTTCAAACAATGCTACGTAAAAATTGTTAGTAATTGAGTCAGTCAGCCGATCGGCTGTCGACACAGTAATTTGTCTGGTAGAAAAAAAACTGCATTCTTTTTACCTGCAACTTCTACTAGTTGCATGCTTGTCAATACGTACGCATTCGACCCCGACCAGTCCGTCCGCCCTATCTTTGGAAACATTATTGTGGTAACATTGAATTGAATCAATTTGGAGCAGATATTGTTTATATACTTATTAGAAAGCCTGTTTGTGCAAGAGCCTCTATAGCTCAGTGGCTAGAGCACTGGTCTAGTAAACCAGGGGTCGGGAGTTCGATCCTCCCTAGAGGCTACTATTTTTTTCGAGGCTCGTCGTATTGACGAGCATGCTACTTTGTTCGGAGAAAATATTTAATGGGTAGGTTTTTTACTGTAAATCGCATTTCTTACTAAATTTTGTGCATGCTGTTGCAAAATTTATCTTATTTCCCACACGTTTAAATTATTACTACTTTTAGTAGGCGGAACCTATTCTTTCTTGCAAACATAACGATAACACCTAAAAAGCCTTCTAAAATTATGTTATATAAGACATTCAATTAATTTCATGATTTTTTATAATAGTTGGGAGTTTTATGAGTCCTTTTTTCAAGCACAACGGTTCTTTCTCAAGTCAAAAAATAAGTAGCCCCCAGGGAGGATCGAACTCCCGACCCCTGGTTTACAAGACCAGTGCTCTAACCACTGAGCTATGGAGGCCTTCTGTAGGCGTGGATCACCGCATATATTTAAAAGCCCTGTACAATAGGCCCATTCTATAAATGGCGAATATGCGAATTTAATAATGGTCCTATGCCATTTACATTTTATTGCACCGGCAACCCCTATGCCTCAGACCTCAGCCTGTCACTCCTAAACCCTGAAAATACGGGCAAAAAATGTAGAGGCTCTCATTGACAGTAGCTTTTAGATTTACGAGTATTAATGTGGAGCGTTAAATCGTAATGACGGTATGAAGCGCGCCCACCCATTTATCCGAACTTCAATTCTATGCGGGTCTATAGGGCTTGACAGCGATAGTTTTGAGACCAAAAAAATAAGGATTAGAATTTAAAACATATGCGAACAAGAATTTAAATTTTATATACATTATTATATTGAGCTTCAATTTAACTCTTCATGCAGCAGAGTATCGCGCAGAATTTTCATCCGCTCAACATCAGCAGCTCCTTTTATAGACTGTATCAGGTACGACTGTAGAAGTAAGCTGTTGACACAGAAGTATCAATAAAAGATATTAGCAGTATGAGAAAACTTGGAGTCCAAGCCAGCATCGCCTTGGTTTTGCTGGCCCTGCAGCTTCCAAGTGCGATGCAGGACCGCCTACAACCTGATCACGGGATTCCTGTGCGTCAGGAGCGACTTTATCGAGACTCCGAGCGGCTCCAACACCGTCACCCGCTGCGCCCTCATGTGCAACCGCAACCAGCGCTGCCAGGCCTTCTCCCTGGCCGACGGTCCGTGCCAGCTGTTCGTGTTCGACAAGTGCAGCAAGTCGGTGAGGGACTGCGGCTGCTCCAGGACAGGCCAGCTGTTTGTGAAGCAGCAGGCGGGACTGGAGGCGGGCGCGCTGTGTCCGTCTGGCTACGTCGACGACCTGTGCGGAGTGAAGTACAAGGTTATTGAGATTTCTGGAAGCTGGTGGCAAAGCAGGCAGAAGTGCGAGTCGGAGAGCGGCCTGGTGATCATGGCCGACGTGACGGACGCCGCCGAGATGAGCCACGTGGAATCGATTTACAACAACAAGTCCATGGACAAACTTGTCTTCCTGGGCGGCTACCAAGCAACAAATATTTCTGAGCCGACACGTGGCTGGCTTTAACACGTGGCTGGCTTTAACGGAACAAGCTTTATGGCCTTCCGCATTCGGTGCTGTGCGAATGCGTGTCGCCTTTCAACTAAAGTGGGATTGTTCGCTGTTCTGATACAGCCGAGCATGTGTGTCAGTTAATAATTTTGTTGGTTGTAAGTTATTAAATAGTTCAGAGAATGTAATTTTTTTAAGTGCTGTGCTTCGAGAGTTACAGAAGAAGATTTTTATGTTGACTATTTATTCGAATAGACAGCCAATTATTTGTGCGTGTTAATCAATGGAAGTAAAATTCAAGTTTTATTGTTTTAATCTCGTCCAAAATTTTACTGACAACTCAGCACAGAATCTAAATACAAGCATTACCAAGCAATAGTTGATTTTTTTACATTTTGATACACAACAAAAGTAAGGGATATAGCATACGATTTTCGTTTTAATATACTGTTTACGTGCTGAAGTCGTTCTGTGGCCATGTGGCGCCGAGTTGCCACAATTTAACTGCTGCATGCAGTACTCTAAATATCGCATTATTACAATTATAAGTAAGTTATACAATGCAACAAAGTTTTCAGTCATAGTCATCGTCCGATTCACTAGCCGATCTGCGCCTCTGCCGCCCGTTGCCACCCTTCTGCGGAAGATTGGGTGTTTCATTATCAACCCATATGGATTGCACGCATGAATACAGCAGAATACAGGAGCATGGTGAATCCTATGGTGCTGAGGTGAAGATAAATTTAATGTAAATGTGCCAACCACTGTGATAGTGAAAACATGCGTTTGCAGGCATAGTTCATAAATGATTTGCGGCATAGAAAAAAAACATAATAAATATGGTAAACCTGTCAATCTGATCTTCCTGGCCAGCGCTATAAAGTTGTCGAATTCCAAATGGAAAATGTTATGCACTGAGATTGACAAGGATGCAAGGATAGTGCAAACAGAATGTTCTTTTAAATAAGTGGGAGATGATCGGATAGAACAACTCACCAGTTCAAAAGGCACTGGCACAGCGAAGAATTGCACATTTGGCTGATGACCGCCAGTATCGCGTCGAGCTGCCCGACGATTCCTAGCCCTGGCGGCGCGCTCCGCCTCGTCGATTTCCTCCTGTAGGCGGGCCTTCTCGCGCTTCTGCCGGCGCGCCGTGGCGTCGATCTGCGGTGCGGGAATTTGAGTCGGAAATTTGCGGCGCTGGCTATTACTAGGGCCAATGATCAGCCAAACTGGTCTTGTAGCCCAATGGTTAACGAGTCCAAAGAGACCCCTCACTTTGGAGCAATTGGCACTGAATTCCAAATTGTCTTAGTCCAGCCAGCTGAGATTGGATAATAGTTTGAGCTGGGAAAACTTAGATTGGATGTTGTGACTCATCGAGCCCGTCAGGAATCAGGACTGCCCTCGGATGCGCTGCGAGTTCAGTATCATCCGAGTGTGACCTCGACTTAGGATCCTTTGATCCATCCTCCTTAGATGACAGCTAAACAAAGACTCTCGGAGTGTCTAAACATGACTCACCTGTTTCTCAAGCGAGGCTATTCTAGTCTCCGCCTTGTCAAGCAGCTGGTACAGCTCCAGCCTCTCTGAGCTCTCCATTCCGTTGCGCCTCTGCTGCTGGCTGGCCTTCAGCGCCGTCATCTCGTCTCTCAGCTTCCTGTTCTCCTCCATCAACGCCTTCGCCTTGACGTCGTCATCGCGACCTGCAGCGTTTCGCCTATCCCGTAGCAGGCGTTCCATCTTTTCAATGACTTTCTCCTGTTTGGCGCACGCCTCCTCGAGGCTGCGCTGCTTAGCTACGCGTTCCTGGAGTCGTCGGAGCAGTCTCTGCTGCGACTCGTGCGCTCCGGCCAGGCGCTCCATGCCGGCCGTCGATTGGTTGCCGGCGATCAGCTCGTTCTGCAGCCGGTGTACGCGGTCTTTGTACTGCTGCAGCTGGGCAAGGCTGCCGCGCAGGTTCTGCCTTAGGGCGGCTGGAATTGCGTGGCGATACAGGGTAACTTAGGCATTGCTTGGACTGGAGTGGAGATTGGAGATCGAGAACGAGCCACTGTGTCTTTTAGATACGAGAATGGAAGAATGGATAGAGGCGGGAGAGAGGATGTAATTGGAAAGGGAAATTTTCTTGGCAAGAGAGCGGATAAGAGAGCGGATGAACAAGTCATAGATGGGATAAGATGGGTGAAAATCAGATAAGAGAGCGGATGAGCTGGGTAGAGAACAGGTGAGAGAACAGATGAGCTGGGTAGAGAACAGGTGAGAGAACAGATGAGCTGGGTAGAGAACAGGTGAGAGAACAGATGAGCTGGGTAGAGAACAGGTGAGAGAACAGATGAGCTGGGTAGAGAACAGGTGAGAGAACAGATGAGCTGGGTAGAGAACAGGTGAGAGAACAGATGAGCTGGGTAGAGAACAGGTGAGAGAACAGATGAGCTGGGTAGAGAACAGGTGAGAGAACAGATGAGCTGGGTAGATAATAGGTGAGAGAACAGATGAGCTGGTTAGAGAACAGGTAAAAAAAGCGGATGAGCTGGGTAGATAACAGGTGAGAGAGCGGATGAGCTGAGTGGAGAACAGGTGAGAGAGCGGATGAGCTGAGTGGAGAACAGGTGAGAGAGCGGATGAGCAGAAAGAGAGTGGAAAATCAGAAAATTGGGGAAAGATGGATAGCACAAGCCAAAAGACAAAGCAAATTCTCTCATAACCGCACCGTATCTGGCCAAGAGCTCCGCCCTGGGGATGCCGTCGAGTTCCACGCTGTCTTGCAGAATTTTCGACGCATCCGAATAGCTGCCGAGGTCTCGCCTTAGTGCAGAATTTTCCATCTCCAACTCGCGCACCCGATCCCTTAGCGACAAAATATCCTGGCCCATTTTCCTCAGTGCGTCTCTGTACTTTTCAATCTCTCCCAGTTGTCCGTCTAGTTGGGCGATGTAGTCCGGCCCGTAGTTGTGCAGCTTCGGCACCAGGCCGTTGCTGAGCGGAGCGGCGGCCGCGGCGGCTCCTCCGCCAGGCGGTCTGCGTCCGGTGCCCGGGCCGGCAGGGAAGATGTACTCGTAGTCGGCCAGCGCGCCTGCCGGAAGGGGAGTCGAACCCGGACCCGCATCCGGTAGGTCGCCGTCTGTGATTGGCTGTTGGGTTTTGGTGATTGGGATAATTAATTTCAAGAAGGTAAATATTCGTTGGTTGTCTGATTAGATAAGGAAGTATTTGGTTTCCTTAGTGTCGGGGTACTCATATGGCAGTCCTTCTATTAATTTCCTCCTTCCATGAGCTCAGTTTCCTCCTGGTCATGGACTTGGGTTTCCTCCTGTTCATGGACTTGGGTTTCCTCCTGGTCATGGACTTGGGTTTCCTCCTGTTCATGGACTTGGGTTTCCTCCTGGTCATGGAATTGGGTTTCCTCCTGGTCATGGACTTGGATATCCTCCTGGTCATGGACTTGGGTTTCCTCCTGTTCATGGACTTGGGTTTCCTCCTGGTCATGGACTTGGGTTTCCTCCTGGTCATGGACTTGGGTTTCCTCCTGGTCATGGACTTGGGTTTCCTCCTGGTCATGGACTTGGGTTTCCTCCTGGTCATGGAATTGGGTTTCCTCCTGGTCATGGACTTGGGTTTCCTCCTGGTCATGGACTTGGGTTTCCTCCTGGTCATGGACTTGGGTTTCCTCCTGTTCATGGACTTGGGTTTCCTCCTGGTCATGTACTTGGGTTTGATCCTGGTCATGGACTTTGGTTTAGTTACTATAGCAGATATTATTATTAATATCAGCAGAATGGCACTCACATCGCTGGTATAAGGTCGATAATATAGCGTAGCCATGCCCCTGGGTCGTTCTCGGGCGGCGCTTCACCTTTTGGTCTCTCTCTTTCGCCGCGGTCTTCGTGTTTCTCGTACCTCTGTCTCAATCTGCTCAAAGCGAGGCTCAAATTAAAAAGAAATTTAAGGCGTCTAGCAGAGCACACAAACGTAGAGGGGGGTTGGTGCAGTGACTGCACTGCAAGCAATTGAAGAAAAAAAGCGATACGGTAGGTGCTATGTGTACGCATAATGTTCAAGCTCTACAGAGTCTGTGCGTACTCAACTGCCCACCAAGTGCTCACTGTTATTATGGGGGGTCTGAAAGAAATCTGAAATACTTGCTATGAAAATCTTCCTTCCAGCCTTGCTCAGCTCTCTCTCTCTCTCCGTTCTGTCACCATTGGAGACTCTGCTGTGCCCCTTCTGTCCATTAGTCTCCAAGAGCAGTGCGTGCCAGTAAACAAGCCAACACAATACGGCTCTGCATAGGGCTGTGGTCATATTAAACCACCCACTCTTCCCATTGCTGCTCGAAAATGGTCAGATTCCAGAGTGAAAAATTCCATTCGGTAAATAAGGATTTCCCCTACTTTCATAGTCAACTGAACTTCTATTTGACTACTAGAAATGAGCTTTCAGATTAAAGACAGTTCTTCAAAATCTAAATTATCCCAAAAATGTCTGAAAGTAGTCTGCGTAGCCAATATCAAGTGCCAAATTTTGAAGTTTTAAATGTTGCAAGCATAGGAGAGTCAAATGTTATTTTATCAGACTGACCAGTGCCAGCGTCTCTGCAACTCTTCGTTAATCCGCCTCTCCGCTTACTCTCCTTTGTCAGTCTCTCCGCTTACTCTCCTTTATCAGTCTCTCCGCTTACTCTCCTTTATCAGTCTCTTCGCTTACTCTCCTTTATCAGTCTCTCCGCTTACTCTCCTTTATCAGTCTCTCCGCTTACTCTCCTTTATCAGTCTCTTCACTTACTCTCCTTTATCAGTCTCTCCGCTTACTCTCCTTTATCAGTCTCTTCACTTACTCTCCTTTATCAGTCTCTCCGCTTACTCTCCTTTATCAGTCTCTTCACTTACTCTCCTTTATCAGTCTCTCCGCTTACTCTCCTTTATCAGTCTCTCCGCTTACTCTCCTTTATCAGTCTCTCCGCTTACTCTCCTTTATCAGTCTCTTCACTTACTCTCCTTTATCAGTCTCTCCGCTTACTCTCCTTTATCAGTCTCTTCACTTACTCTCCTTTATCAGTCTCTCCGCTTACTCTCCTTTATCAGTCTCTTCACTTACTCTCCTTTATCAGTCTCTCCGCTTACTCTCCTTTATCAGTCTCTTCACTTACTCTCCTTTATCGGTCTCTCCGCTTACTATCCTTTATCAGTCTCTCCACTTACTCTCCTTTATCAGTCTCTCCGCTTACTCTCCTTTATCAGTCTCTCCGCTTACTCTCCTTTATCAGTCTCTCCGCTTACTCTCCTTTATCAGTCTCTTCACTTACTCTCCTTTATCGGTCTCTCCGCTTACTCTCCTTTATCAGTCTCTCCGCTTACTCTCCTTTATCAGTCTCTCCGCTTACTCTCCCTTATCAGTCTCTCCGCTTACTCTCCTTTATCAGTCTCTTCACTTACTCTCCTTTATCAGTCTCTCCGCTTACTCTCCTTAGCTCTAAATTTTCCCATCTTAAACTGGTACCGAAGTCAGCCTGGTGGACTGAAACACTGCGTGATTAAACTAGTTGCTTAAGGGCCAAAATACAGTCAAAAATACAGCAAAAATAAGTCTGTAGAAGGAAGGCAAGATTTTTTGGTTATTTAGATGATTTTTCTGGTTTATCTGATTAATCTGATTGATCTGATTTATTTATCTGTTGTATATTCTGTTGTCATAAAAAGTGATGCAAGAAATTAAGAAGCCTCGTTTGAATTAAATTCTGATGAATACATGCTCCATGCTACGCGTGCACAATGGTTAGTTGTCTATATGGTTTTGGAGTTTGGCTTCGCCACTCGTGACAAATTTAATCATTGTCTATGGCAAAACCATATAGACTGTGACAAATTATACGTGCATCGGCGTGGTGTAGCAGTAGCAATTAACACGGAATGCGATTTGATGCGAGCTAGCACGAGTATTTCGTCCTTTATTTATTGAGCGTAGAAACTGGCCAATCAGAAGAGTCACGCGCGTTGGGCCAACAAACGTCATACCAGAAACGAATTCAAATTCAACTTATATATACTAACAACAGCAATTATTATAACAAAATTACGACAAATGTGTATACTGTCCAAATGTAGGACTGCATAATAATAGGTGAGTAGAGTAAAAAGTAATTAGAAGTATTTTTTAGAATTTTACGCTTAACTTTGAATTAACAACATCGTCACATCCGTTTCCCTTCCGAGAAAACAAAGAACGAAGCAACCTGAAAGAATTCGAATTAGCAGGGATAAAAGCGCAAAGGAACAATTTGTGAACGATTTTGAAACAAGGACATCTTGAATTTGCACGAACGGATTAAACAGTTAAGCGAAAAAAATATTACAAAAATTTTTTTGAATCAGGAAATGAAATTACATTGGCATAGCATTATTCTGCACTAAGCATGAAGCGTAATAAATTAGGCATATTGAAAGTTTATAACTGCAGTTTTTTTTCTTTTTAAACACCGTAGAAAGTATATAGAAATATTATGGATACCACCGATTCACTTGGTCGACTTAGAAACCAGAGCGCTGCCAGTAAAAAATGCAGCCAAGGGTGTTGCAAGCGGGAGACGCAGCCAGGGTGTGTTCTGTAGGGAGGCTTGATCACTCGGGCGCTGCTACGACAGATTGCTGCAGCCGTATGACATCAACCACCCAGCAACCGCGACAGGGCTCGGACCCCGCCACGGGACTCGAATCCACCAGTGAAAACCGCAGCCAGCGCTGCCAACGAAGGACTATGCCAGATTGCTGCCAGTGAAATGCGGTCAGGAAACCGCGCCAGCAGAAACACAGCCAGGAAGCTGCCAGCGGGACACAGCCGTCGCAACTTCTCCCCTCCACTCGTGCCAGCCGAAACTGCGACGCCAAGCCCACAACCAGCCAACCACACAACAGCAGACAGCCAGACACAACAGCAGACAGCCAGACACAACAGCAGACAGCCAGACACAACAGCAGACAGCCAGACACAACAGCAGACAGCCAGACACAACAGCAGACAGCCAGACACAACAGCAGACAGCCCACAGGGAAAACCACGAGGCCAAAACAGAGAAGAAAAGGACCAGAGAAGCGCAGAGCACAAAAAGACAAACAACAATCCACCCCCAACACTAGCTAACTACCCCCGGGAAGACCCCGAAACTATTGAGACTGAGAATCGGAGCGCCTCTTCTTCGAGCAGCGATTGATGAAGGCCTCCAAAAACCTAGCCGGTTTGCGCACGACACGACCCGACCTGGTGGTAACAAGTGGGGCAGTAGCAGCAACACCAGGTCCTGACGACTGAGAGCTGGAGCTGGCCGCAGCCACCTCAGCTGCAGAGCTGTCACTATTCGGCTCAAGCTTGATATTGCTCTCCGGCAGATTATCAGACTCGGACTGCTCATGACTCGCGTCTATCATTGGGACCATCTGCTTCGATTCAGACTGATCTCCATCTTCTTCCGGGCTTTGACGACTGACGGCGCTATTCGCTGCTGCCTCCGAAACGGCGATTTCTTCAGCGGTGGTCATCTCCGCGGATCTTCCTGGGGCTTCCGACTGCTCATGGTGCACTGAAGCGCAATCAGAGCTTCCATCGTCGGTCCCGTCCGACTCCTGATGGACCGTGCGTCCATTAAGCGAGCTGTCAGATTCTACATCTAGCGCCTGTGATATTTCTGATTTTCTGTCCAGCTGACCCTCCCATGAGGACTGGGGCTTCCCCCGAGCTGAATCGAGTCCGAATCTGTCAATAAAGTCGATGTACGCCGGCTTTCTCACACAACGCTTCACTCTGTCAATGTTATAGACATTGTGCTTTGGGTTGGGTGCTCTTTCATCCGATTCCGGGACCAGGCGATAGTTTCTATCGGATATCTTCTCGACGATTCTGTACGGCCCAACCCACACAGCAGTGTCCAGGCCTTTGTGGTCTGGGTTCCAAACCCACACGAGTTCACCTTCTTTGAAGACGGCGTGACGAGTTCCGCGGTCATAGTAGCGCTTCTGGCGCTGTTGAGCCTTTCCTCTAATCTGTCTAGCCACTGCGGACACACTCACAAGGTCGTGATACAGTTTATGGGCGAACCTGTCAGGCTGGTACTGATCGTGAGCAGGCGGCCCATATTTCAGGTCAAGCGGGAACACGAGCTCCCGTCCTAGAAACAGACGCGCTGGCGTGAACCCGGTGGACTCAGCCTCAGTCGCCCTAATCGACAATCCGACCAGACGAGCTGCCAGCGGCCAGTCACACTGCTTGTCCAAACAGACTGCACGTATTTGACTCTTGATCGTTTGAATCACCCTTTCCACCTTACCGTTGGCCTGAGGTCTGCGAGCCACTATTCTAACCTTTTCTATTTCTAGGAGATGAGTGAGCTCTTCGAGCACGTTATTCACGAAGGCTGTGCCGTTGTCTGATACGAGTGCTTCCATTGCTCCCCATCTGACAACCCACTCGGTCAGGATCGTCTGAGCTGTGGTCTCAGCACCTATGTCCGGAACTGGGATGATCTCGACCCAACTGGTAAATCGGTCGATCAACACCAGCAGGTACTTGTTACCACTTTGCTCCGGAAACGGCCCGGCATGGTCTACATGGACTACTTGACCTGGGTAACCAGCAAGTGTCGGCTGCATTGGCTGTTTATTTTTCCGTTTTCCTTTTTTAGTTCGAGCGCACGTCTCACACTCCGAAATAATTCCTTTGACGTGGATTTCCAGATCGCTAATTTGAAACCTACTTTTTAGGGCCTTAATCGTCTTCGACACTCCACAGTGATTCAAAATCCGGTGATAGTTCCTAACAATCTCGTCTACATCCGCTGTTTCCGGGATGACAAGCAGCGATCGGGCAGACTTGCCCTTTTTGGCCGGCTTCTCAATGTACAGCACTCCTTCCTTGAGCACGAGTTTTTCAAAATTGGAATATAAAATCCTAATCTCACGGCTGCAGGACTGAATCTCTTCATTATTTGGCTTCTCATTATTCTTTACAGCTTCTACTAGCCTCATCAAATCGATTGATGACTTCTGAGCTTGCCTAGCCCAGTTTTCTTCCTGCTGATCAGACCATTCCTTTTCGGGCCCGCTGTCGGTGCCGCATGAACTGACTTCTACTGCTTGAATCGCAGGGGCGTCTGCATTTGTCTGACAACTGCTTTCTGACTGTTCTACCCTAGGTGCAGCCTCTTCGGTCTTCTGGGTTCCTCCGTGGTGAACCTCAACAAGTAGTTCCTGAGTGATTTCTGTCTGGCACGCGACTGAGCAAACTTGTCTAATTTTAGCACGGGTCGTGCGCACGACCACAGGTTTTGTTTGGCCGGCGAATTTATCCTTGAACTCTGGAATTTTGCTACAAGTAGGGCAATCGTGGTGATCGGCCCGGAACTTCGGGTTCCTACTGAGAAAATCCGCATTTAAGTGTTCTTGACCAGCTCTGTGCTTCACTTCAAAGTCGTATTCGCCAAGACGCTCCAGGGGTGTCTGGTCAATCCTGAAGTCGTAGGCTTCGATGGTAGCAAGCCACTGAGCCAGCATCCCCGTCGCATGTTTCTTAGCATGCAACCACTTCAGGGCTGCGGCATCCGTACGCACAATGAATGGACGGTCAAGCAAATAGACACGAAAGTTCTCAAGCATCAGAACGACTCCTAAGAGCTCCCTCATCGTGGCACAATAATTCCGTTGTGCTGAGGAGAATTTTTTTGAAGCGTAGCTGATCACTCTTTCCTGTCCATCCGGACCTTGTTGAGACAAGACAGCACCTACACCCTCCAATGAGCTGTCACAATCCAACGTAAAACGACCAGCATTTTGTGATAGGTCCGGGTAGGCAAGGACTGGTGGCGAGCAAAGATAGGTCTTGAGCTCAGTGAAGGCTTTGTCGTGCTTATCAAGCCAGATAAATTTCTCGGCTCCTCTTGCCAAGGCGTACAGCGGAGCTGCGATCACTGAAAAGCGAGGAACAAATTTCCTGTAATAATTACAGAAGCCCAGGAATGATAGTAACTGCTTTTGGTCACGTGGTGTAGGCCAATCACGGACGGCTTCAGTCTTTTCCGGGTCTGCTTCTATGCCCTGACCGGACACAACAAAACCTAAGAATCGCACTCTGTCCTTAAAAAGCTCACACTTACTTGGTTTGATCTTTAAATTCGCTTTTCGCAATCTCCACAGAACTAAAACTAGGTTGACAATCATCTGGTTGTTATCCTTCGCTTTCACAATAACATCATCGAGGTAGATCAAACTGACCTTGAGAAGCAACGGCTGGAAAACCCGATGCATTAGGCGGGCGAACGTTGCCGGGGCCGTCTTTATCCCAAAAGGCACAACTTTCCATCTGAATGTACCTTGTGGGCAAGAGAAGGCTGTGAGGTTGCGGTCTTGCTCTCGGACTCCCACCTGCCAATAGGCAGATGTCAAATCAAGGCTTGAAAAAACCTGTGCACCGGCAAGACTGTCAAACGATTCATCGACCAATGGAAGCGGGAAGCTACACGGCTTAATGACTTTATTCGTCTGACGGTAATCTACACAAAGTCTCTGGCTTCCATCTTTCTTTTTCACCAGAACAATTGGAGAGGCCCATTCTGAATCACATTCTTCAATAACATTGCACTCCAGCAGCTTGGCAATATGCTGATCAAGGAACTCCTTCTGGGCTGGCGTGGTTCTTCGGGAAGGTTGGAAGACAGGTCGACAGTTAGGATCCTTCAGCTCGATTGACATTTCTAGCAGCGGTGTCTTACCAAGGTCGGTGTCAGTCTTGGATATTTGGCTACCAAAGTAATTCAAAAGCTTGATGGTCGTAGTCATCTGCTGAGCTGACAGGTTTGACTGCTCAAGACGGAATTGGCTTTTTAGCCAATCAGCTGTTGCTCTGTCAGGGTAGGGCAGCTTCTCGATGAGCTTCCCCAGCTTGTCAGCATTGTCTATGGTAAAATCCCGCTCATGCAGCTGTGTGGTCGTCACAACCTCATCAGCGCCTACTGCTTGGAACGAGGCAACCTCCTGACCTTTTTTGATCGAAACCGGATGATCTTCGCTATTGAGAAGCCGTACAAGCACGTGGCGACCTACGCTGACACTGTCCAGCGATCTGGCCACCAGGCATTCACCATCGGCATGGAACAGACGAGGACCTAGGACACCTTGAGCCCCTGGGTCTGCCTCCAGCACTCGACTGGGAACCAAAGCTTCTGACCGAGGTGCCATCTCTATGTCACAGGCGGCTGTCACACGCCTGACACGGTACAGTCCACTGTCACCTTCAATCACTGGAACGGACTCGCCATCCACCGTGGCCTTGCCCTCGGCAATCAGCAAATTGACCTTAAAGCTCTTTAGGAAATCGAGACCAAGCAAAACATCGGACAGCTTTGTTTCCATGACAAGGAACACCTGAGTCTTCGTCAGCTTTCCCAATGAAACTTCACACCGCAAAGTACCTAGGATAGCAGTCGACGTGCCATTGAATGCAGTGGCTGAGCGGCGCTGAGTGGCTTGGGTAAAAACGTTGTTAATAGGGTCAGCTTCAACTAGCTGGTCCTTGACACTGGACCCCCATAACACTGGCATTGGCCCCCGAATCCAGGCACGCAATTATTCGGCTGTCTCCTACGCCCAACTGGACAAAGTAACTCGAGTCTGTCTGAAACTCATCGTCGTGGGTCACGGACTGTTCACAGTTTGATGGCGACGCCAATTCACACACATCTACAGCACGGTCACTGGGCTTCCCGGTGTCCGCCTCTCGGCGAAACCTGACCCGAAGTCCAACGAGTTGATGAGGCGCAGCCCTGCGCTGGAGCCCATCGTCGAGCTGAGAAAAGTGCACGAACACATTGTCCCCCATCACAGCTGACCGGATGAACCCGTGCGACTGAAACCACTGAGTTATCACACCAGTTTCCACTGGTTCGGAACCCTGTTTTCTCCGGTTTGTCCCAGCGCGACCTCTGGGTTTCGGTTGTGGTGGATGCGGGCACTCAGCAACCAAGTGGTCGTTCAAGCCACACCGAAAGCATGCCCTTGGTGGGCGGCTACGAGATGGAGCACCTGCAGCGTAATCACGATGATATGGTGGTGTTCGCTGGGGAGAATTAGACTGCATCGGATTTTTAAACTGCGATTCAATTGGCCCGTCCTGGCGCTTGTCTACATCCGATGCTTGATTTACCTGTTGGGCAAGAAGTTTCTCCAGCTCCTTAATCCGCGCCTCCAGCTCTGCCGTCTTATCTGGGCCAACGACACGGACTTTGGGCAACGTGGACTGCCCAGGGTTTAACAGCTGTCTAACACCAGTGATCTCTCTGGCCTTTTTGACGAGGTCTGCAGACGTCAGGCGCGCATCTTCGCGGCTCGCCAGTAGAAGTTTCTCAGCCAAGCTCCGATCTATCAGCCCATGGCAAAACCGGGCTCGAACCAGCGGCTCATACTCCTTTTGGGGCAATTCGGCTGCATAAGCTAAGCTAATTAGACGATCAAAGTACTCTTGGACCCCTTCACCGTCTTGTTGCTGGGCGCTTGCCAGCTCTTAGTAGCTCTTATCCCTTTCAGATACATCAGTATAACGAAGACTCAAGGCTTTTAGGGCATCAGCAGCATCCTTTTCATGCAGGTGATTGTTGAAGCAGTACTCTTGGCATTCAGGCGATAGGAGCGAAAGTAGAATGGCCGATTGCTGATCCCTAGGGATCTTGTATGCCTGCACGTAGGTGAGAAACTGGGTCTGCCACAAGTCAAACCTCATTTTCGGCGAATAAGGCTGTGGAGGCCGGAGTCGGACATTTTTAGGAACTTCAGGTAATTCAGCTTGTGGCGCAGAAGGAGCAGGCGTTGCAGAGGCGGCTGCTCGAGATAGGCTAGTTGTCAAGACCTGGGCAAAGCTTTCTAAAAAATTTTGCATCGTGGCAGCAGAAATGGCAGCCTCTCCACTAACTGGGCCGATTGGGGCTGCTGGGGCTTCAACTTCAATCTCCTGATTATGCACTGCATCATCATTGACTACATTTGCAGCTTGTACTTGCCCTTGCTGAGGCTGAGACATTGTTCAGATTCCTGCTAATAATTCGCTTTTGCTTTGGGGTGCAGCGGCAGTCACAACTCACAAGGTTTGAATGAAATGAGAGTACAGAGAGACAGATATGAATAAGAATATGCGAGCCAGGGGTGGGGGGTTGGCGGAGGGTCCGATCTAAATCAACAAAAAAACAGCAGTCAGATAAAGCCGCCAACCTGATAGGCCACACCACCCCACAGACAAACAAGGCAGGCCACTCACCACTAACACACAAACAGGCCGGCAGTGGTAAATTGGCTAACCGCGAGTACAGGGCCAGCACAGCGCAGAGAGAATTGGATGCTTAAGCTTGTAGTCCCGATTGGCTTCACCCCCAGCATGTGCAAACGCCTACTGCACAGCTATTGGCGGTTGCGCGGGCAGGTTAGGCACATAGGCAGAATGTACACTGGTAGTAGCTGATTCGCACTCGGCTTCAGTTGTTGTTGACTCAATTACGTGACGTGTAGACTTGCTGATAGTTACTTTAGCTTGACAAACAGACAGATTGACAGATTGACAAACACGAACAATCGGCGGGTTGCGTTGTTTTTTGTTGTTATTGTTGACAAACACGTAGTAAGCTTTGGATTTGGTTCGCAGTCCTGGCGCGATTATTGACTCGTTCGTGTTGATGACGGTTGCAGTTGGATGGCTGTTTGTACGAAGACAAACTGCTGTGTAATGGTCTCGGTGGGACCTCCAAAAATTATGTGACAAATTATACGTGCATCGGCGTGGTGTAGCAGTAGCAATTAACACGGAATGCGATTTGATGCGAGCTAGCACGAGTATTTCGTCCTTTATTTATTGAGCGTAGAAACTGGCCAATCAGAAGAGTCACGCGCGTTGGGCCAACAAACGTCATACCAGAAACGAATTCAAATTCAACTTATATATACTAACAACAGCAATTATTATAACAAAATTACGACAAATGTGTATACTGTCCAAATGTAGGACTGCATAATAATAGGTGAGTAGAGTAAAAAGTAATTAGAAGTATTTTTTAGAATTTTACGCTTAACTTTGAATTAACAACATCGTCACAAGACAACAATCAAGGACAACTTAAGTACTTAAGTTGTCCTTGACAACAATATTGTCTCACGACTATTAATAGACAAAAGTCGACTATAAATAGACATGCATTATCAAATATTATCAAATATTTGATAATGCACGTAGAAGTGTGACAATAGTCATCTGATCATCAATCTCGGGAATTCTACAAAGCCCTAGACGGGACAAATTAAGTATTAAGCTAAAAAGTCGAAATTTTGTATTTCTGCAGCTCTGAAATTTTTATGCAGTTCTGGATATGGGATCGGGAATGTCCTTCGATAGTTTTTTAGCAAAATTGAATAAAAAAATCAAAATAAAAAAACGGTGTATGCGCCGTTGAATGCTTCCTTTGCCAGAAGCGTCCCGGTTGTTCAAGAATAGTATATTGTAAATTTTTTACCATGTTTTTGCTAGTTCAACCAAAAATGTAAGAAATATTTTTGCGCCATTTATTCAAGTCTGTTACGTGTAATATGTTTATTGCTTTTATTTATCTGTATATTACAGCTCGTTTGAAACTTTGACTTAGCACGGGCGGGGCGATAAGGAGCCTCTTCATATTGCTGGTTCGAAAAACCGAACTGGTTAGAAGCTCTTCATAACGATGGTTCCCTTTTTGGAACACGTTTCGGAACCAGGTTCTGGTTCTAGAACATGGTTCGAGAAAATTTCTTGAACCGACTCAGAATAATTAGTTTGAGGACGACTTTTTACGTGCTTTAAAAATCGAAAAAATAGTTTTACGGCTTTAAGTCATGGAAAGAAAATATTTAACGATAATTCACTGAAATAAATGCTTTTTAGATGTATGTAAAGGTTTTAATGCACTCGTTATATTCGGTGCTCTTCATTTTCCTATCGATTCTGGTTCTGGAATGAGAATTATTCTGGTTTTAGAACCTATTTTCGTGAAGAGGCTCAAGCAATAAGAATATGCGTGCAGTGTTTTCATTCAAATTGCACCAAATACATTCGATTAAAACAATTATTGCTCACAAGTCTGGTAATTAGATTTAGCAACTGTAATATAACTTCAATTAACAATAATGATTCAAAATTATGAGCTAATAAGCAGAATCAAGCAACCGCTCAGCAGACACCAAAATTTGAACGGCAGGGACAAGTACATTATATTCGATACACAAGTTTGCCTTATTGACATTGAAGAAAAATTTTGGCTGAGAGTGAGAGCTCTAGAAAGTATAGCGTTATAACGACCACGTAGAAAAAAACAAAGCCGCGCTAGCTAAAAAATGCTGTTACTTTGTACATACAGGCTTCTGCAAGCGCAGGCTACATATCATATACGCTGTGCAGCGCAGACGCTGCGCAGTGCGGCATACGATATAATGAGTCCTTGCTAAGTAGGGAATTATTTCAAATGTACTCCTAGGGCTAGGCCTATACTATTGACTATTGACTAGTACTATTCTCTACTGAAGCCCAAGAAGCCATTTGATGTAGATGAATAGTGATTGTGATTGTGTCTTTTCTTTTTCTAGCATAGGCCTATTTCATTTTCACTTTACTTAGCTTAGCTACTTATTTTATAGGCCCTAGTGGGATGCCTTTAACTAGCTGGGCCAAAGGCAAATTTTTAGAATGGCTTGGGCCTATCAAAAAGTCTAAAATACAAATAGGCTTAGAATTGTTATAGCCTATATACAACTCATTTGGGCAATCTTTTGGTTTCCTGCTCTAAATTATTTTAACCCCTTTTTTCATTTTTTCAGAGTCCCTAAGCAATGAAAATGAGTTTTAGAAGTTCGTCAAGTAACAAGTCCTTTAAGTTTCCACTACACAGGGTAGTAGTGTGTTATCCAGTAGCAGTAGAGGATATTACTAAAGTGCCATTTGGGGAAAGCTTGGTGCCACATGAACTCCTGCAGGATTCGCTGCATTTCCAGGATCCCAACAACCCAGCGGCTCACATGAATACTGTGGAGGGAATGTGGGGCAACTGCAAGGCCAAGTTTCGAGCTATGCATGGAGCCAGTGACAATTTGTTCAAATTGTACCTATAGAAGTTCATGTGGCACCAAGCTTTCCCCGAATGGCACTTCAGCAATATCCTCCACTGGATAATGCACTACTACCCTGTGTAGTGGAAACTTAAAGGACTTGTTACTTGACGAACTTCTGGAACTCATTTTCATTGCTTGGGGACTCTGAAAATTGAAAAAAAGGGTTAAAATAATTTAGAGTGGGAAACTGAAAAATTGCCCTCATTTGTATAAAGTCCTAAAGGAAAATATTCCAAATGGTAATAAGCAACTTGCAAGCTGCAAGGATAAGTGGCAGAAATTCACCTTCTCCTATTGAATCATTTTTAGCTGGGCCTATTAATGAATATTACACAAATTTTAGTTTCTAGTTATATGGTTTTGTATATCCCTCTAATATAAACTTAACTTTCTTAGGCCTACCTTATTTAAATCCTTACTTTAGCCACTTGGGTTAGCCTATTTTAAAATAGGCTTAATGGGCCAAACTAGTTAAATATAAATAGGTATCTAGCTAAATATAATTAATAACAATCCACTTTAATAACAGCCACTTTGATAATAGCCATTTCAGTAAAAAAGATGACCACTTTGGTAATATCCATTTTGGTAATAGCTTTATATAAAATATAAAATATGAATAAATGTCAAAAACAAAAAATATTACATTAGTAAAAATAATACTTCCAATATATATTTTTAATTGCCTTATTGTTATTCTATTTATTTCATTCCTTTTAAATTTGTAAATTCTACAAATTGGATATTTTTCTAGAGAAAACAAGGTTAGGAAATAAGTGTAAAGTGAGCTTTGGAATTATTTAAATTCATAAAACTTATAAAGTTTCAAAGCTAATCCTAACTTTAATCCCAAGAATAAATAAAAACTTATTAACTTCAAAAGCTAAGATCCTAACTTTATTTAGGTAACCAATTATAAGATATTACCTGGGTTTATTTTTTGGATGGGTATAGGATACAAAAATTGCATCATGTTCTTAATTTTAGGATGCAACTTTAGGGTTTGGGATGCAATTTTTTAATAGCTAGTCCCATTTAAGACTAAGAGGTCTTTTATTGTGAAAAATTAAAAAAATCTGATGCAAAATTGCATCCTATATTGAATTTTAGGATACTATTCTCAAAGGCAAGATGCTATAAGATCCCTATTGCACAAAAAATAAACCCAGGATATTACTATAAATTCTATGCTGACTAGCTTTTTCCTCTGGATTGACTATTTAATACTGGCTTAGGTTTAAAAAAATTAAGCAAATTGTAAAACAAATATTTTTTAAATTTTTATATTATTATAAAAAGTGCCATGGATATTGTTTTGTTAACAAAATAGCAGTTACCAAAGTATTCATAACTTGTTACCAATGTGGCCATTACCAAAGTGGATTGTATTCATATAATTTGTGTGGGTATTAGGCCAATAAACCAAGTTGGCGAGAGTCAATTTTGGTAACAACCACTTTAGCAAAAAGTTAAATTGACAACAATTTTTTGGCTAAAGTATATAATAGTTTAAAAGAAAATTTTCTATATTTTTTATTTTAGTTTTAGGTATTTAAATTTTTTTTAATTTGGGCCTATTTTGGGAAGAATTTATTTACAAAGATGTTGTAGGGGTCTTTTCTATTATTCTGCTGCTGACCCCAAGTTGTACGGCTATTTTACTATTTCAGTCCAGTAGCATTCACTGGGCCAAGCGGTAAACCCAGTCCAAAATATAGGGCGTTCCCTGGATTAGAGGGTTGCAGCCTATATGTTCCTACGCCTAATACTCCTAGCCCTATCCTAAACTCACCTTTCAGTGGTCAATGTACTCTGCCTCTTACAGGTCTTATTTCTCTCGCTGTCTGGGTGGGCAATTACTCTGCTTTCACAGGTTTCCCCCTAAACTCCCTATTCCCCTTTTTCTCACCTGCTAAGGTGGTCTTTTACTCTGCTTTTGCAGGTATTTCTCCCTTAGGAGTTCTCACTGTACCAGTGGTTGTTTAACTCTGCTATGCAGGTAAGTAAATGACTAAGGCTTAGAAGACTGAATCAAGTTTTCCTCTCGAATAATACTCGAGGTCTAGAACTATCCGTGTCTGCACGCAGTTGGACTCTGCTCTCTTTGCTCCTCAGATTTCCATCTATTTATACTAAAATTTAATGTTTGTTTAATTGATCAACATTTTTACGTATTTTTAACAAAATATTATTTTCGATCAAACAAAATATTTATGGTAATTTAAACAAAAAGTTAGTGTGAATTCAAATTGTTAGTTACAAAAAATTTTATTATATTGATTAAGCTAGGCCTACCACAAAGATTTAATTTTTTTGAATTTATTTTTTGTTTAAAAGTAGTAACAATTGCCAATATTTATCCATTTGAATTTCTAAAGACTAATATTGCAGAGCTACTTAGAAAATTACTGTGTATTCTTGTATGCAATTTGCTAGTTTTGGTTTATTTTCTTGTTATAAATCAATTATTAATTATTATTGTGACAACAAAAAACAGCAACAACAAACAACAACAAAAATTGTGACAATAACCAGCAAAAAGACAATGGCAGGGAATTAAGCAAGTGAGCCTGAAGTTTCAAACTAAAAGGCAAGGGTTTCAAATGCTTAGACTGTGGTCTTATAAAAGAGAGTTCAAATAGATAATTATATGCCATATCTAAAGTTTGAATTTATGCAAATTTTTCATGCCATGCCACTCTTTAAACTAAAGCATATTTTTGGCCAAAAAAATTTTAAAGGGATGAAAGAAAAGTTGCTTTTAATTATTTTGCAACAAATAATGTAACAAATTTAAAACAAAGAACTATAATAGGAAATATAAGTAGCATCTATTTCTATAACAATGCCAAGCAGTCTACTACATATTTGCTAATACATGTGCAATACTCAGCCAACCCATATTATTGTTGTGTTTTCCGTTCTTCTCAGATGGGCGGGTCTCGAGAACTTCGACACGGGGTTGGTAGCGTGATGTACAACTTAGTAGAACGTCCAATTTCAGAAGTAGCACGTGCTGCCACCAGGAATCTCCAGGCTCGTCACCGCGGTCGGCTGAGTTGTAGGAGATTGCCAAAGGAAGAAGACTAGGAGAAGATCCTTCCAATTGCTGTCGTTAAGTCGCTGAATCCTAGTCGTAGTATTTATTAACTGATTGATTCATATATTTATTACCGGCCACTAACTTGACGCAAACGCTAAACGCAAAACGGGAGCAGAACGCGAGCAGAACGGAACGCTGGCAGAACACGAAACGAAACGCAGGCAGCACACTGTGAAGAATTCGCTGATCAGGGGTCTTGCTTATATAGAGCTTTGCCCGTAAACATGTTGACAAAGCCTTAGAGAACGAAAGTGGGAAAATGACCAAATTAGGTAATGTGACGCATAAGTGCAGTGAATCATGTGCTAAAAATAGCAACAAGGCGCAGAATGGACAGGCAGCAATGTACAGTCATACGTCATGTGCTAAAAATAGAGGCATGACTCACGCGGGGAGACAGTCACATGACATGACACTGGGTAAACAACTGACTAAAAATAGAAACTGACTCACGCGGGGAGACAGTCACATGACAAGGGAACAAGAAGTGCACGCGCCTAAAAATAGATCATGACTCACAGGGATCAGGCTGGACCTAGAGTGTGTTGAGAGACAGACTCAGGGACAGCCTAGAGAAGGATTAACATTTAAAAGTTTTTCTAAGTGCTAAGGAGTGAAGCCACGACTAATATCTAACTAGTGGCTCACTTCATTATCAAGAAATATAAAATGGCCACTGAGCAAGGTAAGTTGCAAAATCAACCCATAGTAAAAATTTGGCAGCAAAAAAGCCCAAGAAAAGAAGGAGCAAAGAAGACCCACATGGAAAGTGAAAAAAAATTAGGGCCTATAGTATGACTATAAATTATAGTATAACTAAAGAGTATATAACAAAATATAGTCTTGTTCTTACTGTACTTACATAATATGTAATATATTAGATTTTAACTAGAAATTCTCCAATAGAAAATTTTTCTTATCCTTTAACTTTCATCAAAAATGTTTCACAAAATCCTGATAGCTAATCCTTTGTTTCCAGATAGATTCCTATTGCATAACTGCCAGAAATCTAAGCTAATTACTTTTTAATTCTTATCTTTTTATGGATAATTCAGATTGAATATCTTAAAAGAAGTGATAGTGTATGGAAAAGAGATATTGATTGCTCCATCTGAAAATTCATATATAAGCTTTAAAAATCATTTTAATTTTTTTGAACTTGTATCATTCATTCAGATTGAATGTACTGAAATACATACGAGTATTAAACGAACCTAAAAACTTTACTATGTTTTCAGATAAATCATAATTTCAATCGGAAGTGAGCAGTATTAATAAAAAAGTAAAAAAATTTTCACTCTTGTGAAGCAGCTCAAACTTAAACGGCACTATGACTGTGGATGCAGACAGTGTGGATGCCCTGATTCACGCAATCACGGGTCTCAGTTACACAGAAGAAGAAATTGCTAAAAACTATGACAAGATACCGCCATATTTGAGAATATTTGAAGCAGAAATTGCCGTGAGTTTGTAAACCTGTTTATTTTCTTGAATTCAATGTTGCCACAAGCATATTCATATTAGATAATTTGTAGCTGCAGATTCTCATAAGATTCTAGAAATTATAAAATTTCTCTCAAGTGATTCTTTCTTATCCACACACAGTACATAACTACAATAAAATCTGAAGACGCTATAATAATCCTAGGATATTTAAGTTCAATACAAGCTATTTACTACTAGAGTTTCTATCCAATCTATTCGCAGGAAAAGTTGCGCGTTGTTCGCACCTTGTCAATCATTGCTGAGAAATTGGGATCCAATAAGATCAAGGATGTTCTTGTACCTAAACTAGATGGTAAGTTGTCGTTATATTCTGTCCATTTTATTGTGTTGACTAATTGCTATGAAGATTCTTAATTATGTATTGACTAGTTTATTCCCAATCAGAGGATATCGGGGATTTTTTGGGGTAATTTTTGGGTAATTTTGATTTTTAATGTCCTATTAAGAGGGATAAAGTTCCTCTGTAGAATTTGGTTGTTTTTTTATTTCGAATGCTCCGTTCACTTCCCCACCAGAGCTAATCACAGCCTCAATCAACAACGGTGAAGACGAACTGTTGCTAGAGATCTGCCTCCAACTGGGCAGCTTTCCCGCCCACATGGAGCCTGGCAGCGGCGCCTGCGTCTGCCTGGTGCCTCCACTTGGCCGGATCCTGTCCCAGGTTGAGGAAGTTGTTGTTGGCGAAGCCGCCGCCGACGCCTTAATCCGGGTGATTGCCGACCTGACGCCCGCCCAGATTGACTCGGCCTGCCTGCCGCTCATTAAATCCGTGTTTGAAGGTGATCAAGGATGCTGCGTTGCTGCTTAGAGCTGACAATGGTGACTTTACTCTCTAGCAGTATAGTGTAGTGACTCAAAAAAGCATATATTCTTAGTCTATTAAACTGTGTACTTCCCGGAGGGAATTGTGTTCTTCTATGAGGGAAATCTGTACATCCAGGAGGGAATTGTGTACTTCTATGAGGGAAATCTGTACATCCAGGAGGGAATTGTGTACTTCTATGAGGGAAATCTGTACATCCAGGAGGGAATTGTGTACTAGCAAAACAAAAGCTTCTCGCACGCGATGAAGGACTTTGTTCATTTACTCTGTACTTTTTGTACTAATTCCTTATTATAAAATTTAAACCTCTAAATCGAATTGGAGCATTACATTGCTACTGTCAGTAGTCTAAATTTTTTTTAATCCAATTCCTATAAAACGACACCAAACCATTCCCTGTCGCCAGACGACCTGTTCTGCTCATCCCGCCGCGCCGGCTGCCGTCTAATCGTGCCCTGCTATTGCAAAACGTCGGCCAGCGATCACAAATCCGAGTTGAAGACCCGTCTGCTAACGGCAGCCAGCCAGGAGGACGAGATCCTGCTAGTGCGAGAGGCGGCAGTTGGTCAGCTGGGCTCCCTGGCCCATCACGCCGCCAAGGACCGGCCGGAGATCTTAGCTAGCTTAGTGGCCCTGTCCAACGACAATCATAGGGATTTGCGCGCCGCCTCTGTGCGCTCCCTGATGGAGATGATTCAGTACTGCGCCGATAAGGAGCTGGAGGCCACCGTCATGCCCGTGCTGGAGCGCTACGCCGAGGATTCGCACAGGAATACTAGGCAGAATTTTGCCGCTCAGTTGGCCCAGCTGCAGATCGCTTATAATAAGATTGGAAAGAGTCTGTGTGAGTCTTCTCTTTTGGAAGAATCAATTAGTACGATACAAAGAAACCACTTTTAATGATTCAATTGCTTTTGGGAACCTAACTTTAACGGCCCCCGGACCTTATGACCTAAAGGTCGTGGGTTCGAGCCCCCAACTCTAGGAAAACAATTTGTGCCGTTGGGCAAGTCACTAAAGAGATGCAAGCGATAGTTTTTGTTTGAGAAGATTTTTTGAGGCAGTTTTACAAAGCCTAGATTGTTCAGTTCGTGTCAAGATTTTTTGCCATGTTTTTTTATACAGCGATTTTAGAATTCCTTTATTAAATTTGTGATTTTTTCCCCATGCCAGGCCCCCTGTTCATCCGGCTGTGGGAGGACAACGAGCCTGAGGTGCGCCGCGCCACCGCCAGCAATCTGACCGCTTTCGCCGAAGCCAGTCCCAAAGATCTCAACGGCCAGTTGGTGCCCAAGCTCAAGGAGCATCTAGTCAATGAGCACGACGAACGAGTCAGGCGCGAGATTATCGCCGAGACGGTCAAACTGTTGCCCAAATTGCGCAAAGAGGACGCCTCGGAGGTGGTGAAAACTGTGATTAGCCTCATCACGGATAGCGGCTCCGCACCTGCCAAGCACGCAGTGTTCGATCATCTTAAGGATGTGCTCAGCGTGAGTACTGACCTGTCTATTTTAGCGGGTGACTTGGCTGTGCTTATTTAAACACCTTTTTTCTTATGACTCACTAGTGTACATTCTTTTATCAATGAAACCTATGTGTACACTCGGTTATCTATGGCTCATAAGTGTACACTCGGTTATCTATGGCTCATAAATGTGCACTCGGTTATCTATGGCTCATAAATGACACTCGACTATCTATGACTCATAAGTGTACACTCTGTTATCTATGACTCATAAGTGTACACTCGGTTATCTATGGCTCATAAATATACACTCAGTTACTTTTATCTAACCTTTATGTGCACAAGTTATCTATGACTCATAAGTGTACACTCGGTTTTCTATTACTTATAAGTGTACACTCGACTATCTATGACTCATAAGTGTACACTCGGTTATCTAAGGCTCATAAATGTACACTCAGTTATTTCTAACTTCTATGTGCACAAGTTATCTATGGCTCTTTAAGTGTACAGTCGGTTATGTGTATCTATGACTTGCATGTGTACAAAAGTTATTGATGAATCACATGTGTACACCAAGTCGTCTTTGCCTTGTTTGTGCATATCTTTCTATGAACTTTCTTTGCCCAGCTGTACACGAGCTATCACCCATCCACGCAGGTTTCCTCGCCGGCCGACATGAAAGGCACCATCATTCCCAGCCTTTTGAAGCTCTACGGCGATCAGAATTGGCGCGTTCGCCTCGGCGTTGTTAAGAATCTTCCCGATCTGCTTGGGGCAATGGTTAGTTATCTATCGTAGATTTCCTGGCCAAAATCGAGAATCCCAAATACTACGCTTGTATTTATCCTATTCCCAAAGCTACAAATCCCAATTCCATGGCTAAGTTACTTATCCTAATGGGAAATATTTTGTTTAAATTGACTCTCATATAGGACGACAGCCAGGTGTCTGGCACAATACTGCCAGCATTCGTTTCCTGGCTGCGCGATCCGGCCCACGACATTCGACAGTCGGCCGCCGTCGGGCTTGGCCGAATCGCTCGCGATAGAAAATCTCTAGCCGAAGGTGTGGCTAAGAATACGGCTTTGGCGTCCCTGGCTACGGACGGAAACTATCAGTTTAGGAAGGTGTGGGTTCTGGCTGCTCAGGTGCGTTCCTGATTATTTGCGCTGTTGGCTTAATTATAGCACCAGAGGTAGCATAGATTGTCCGTCATTTAAACTGCAACCATCTGGGATGGTGTATTATTAGCTTCGGAAGTAGCATAGATTATCCAGAATTAGCACTGGAAGTAGCCTATATTGTTTGTTGATATCACGAGAAGTCGAATAGATTGATCTTCGATGTCACCGGAAGTAGCAAAGATAGATAGATAGATAGATAGATAGATAGATAGATGGATAGATAGATAGATTGATTGATTGATTGATAGATAGATAGATAGATAGATAGATAGATAAATCTTCGATATCACCGGAAGTAGCATAGATTGTCCTACATTGCCTCAATATCAACCTCAGATTAACTACAATTTGTTACAACGCACATTTAAACATCAGGAGCTCATGGACAACGGGCCGCCCTCTTGCATCCCTCTGCTGCTGCCCCAGCTAATGAAGTTAGCAAACGACAAGGTGCCAAACGTTAGAATGGCCTTGGTGAAAGCTTTGATTCGATTGGCGAAACATTTTGACGCCAGGTGAGGATTTTTCCCAAATTGTCATTTTTTATTTTTAGAAGAGGTCTACGTAATTAATGTGTTAAATCTTTTTTGTATTTCCAGTGTGGTGAAGAAAGACGTCTCAGGCCCACTAGCCGAGCTGATCAAGGACAGCGACGCTGATGTCAGATTCTACGCTGATGAAGCCCTGGCTTGTAAGCTGCGGTTGGACTATTCGACCAGACTAGATAGATACCGTAGATAGATAGATAGATAGATAGATAGATAGATAGATAGATAGATAGATAGATAGATAGATAGATAGATAGATAGATAGTTTATAGGTATACGACCTGATGCTGCATAAATCTATGTATGTATGGGTTGGTAGGTAAGTAAGGTGCATAGTTATTATTAGCGTCGAGCAAATATGCCGGAAAATAATCCTCACTGCAGGCCTGAAGAAATAAGCGGATGCGATGCGCCAAGCCCCGAGTTTGGAATCCCGAACGCCAGCGCAGCAACTAAAATAACTAGCCATCTACCTAAGTTGAGTGCAGAGCTGTGCGGCTGTGGGCCGCAATTTAATTAGTTAATTTTATTTTACTAACATTCTAAATGTCACCTTATGTGTAATAAGATTGCAATAATATTTTTTCTCTGGTTACCTTAGTAACGCTATCGCAATATATTGTAAAGTCATCATCAGTAAAATCGTATGAAAGCTACTGGTTAAGAATAATTAGTTTTGTTTTAATTAATTTCCTGTTGTTATTGCGTAATAGTGTTGTGAGTCGCCAGTTTTTCAATGT
The DNA here is from genome assembly GCA_950096795.1 of Macrostomum cliftonense. NCBI lineage: Eukaryota > Metazoa > Platyhelminthes > Macrostomidae > Macrostomum > Macrostomum cliftonense. The sequence goes on along the minus strand of CATNEM010000287.1, from coordinate 1,280,997 downwards.
TTTCTCGCTATATCAACAAGTTACACTATTTTTATCACCGCCTGGCACTGTTTTTCGTAAAAATTTATCTTAGCTTTAATAAACCTTGCTTGCTACTTGATTTCAGTGGGCTGGCTAATAGGGGTGTGCAAAAACATTTATTTATTTGACACTTTCGTTACAGATGCAAATTAAGTTAGTTTAATTTAGTGTTCTCCTAGTTGCAGCAAATCAACAAAATGCAATAAGCACTGATTTGGCCTGACATCTTCCGCCGAATTCTTGTCTTCGTCTTTGTTTTCTAATTATCATCACTATTATTATTGTTATCGTTATTTTATATTCATACTAAATTACCTATTCTTGCGTCTAGAACATCCTAAGTATACTCTTTAGTTGCTACTTAGTTGCGCCGACCCACTTGGAAGTAGTATGTTGCGAGTATAAAATTCAATTGTCGATCTATTACCATATTGAGACGCGCCCCTGTGATACTCGCTTTGAAATTAATAACTAATAATTAACTAAAGTCAAATATGTAACTAGCAATATTCTATTACTGTTATGCATCAAATTCTGCGTCATATTGATAAAAGCGACTGAAGCCTATCAAACACAATACAAATTGTTTATTTATTAATCGGAATTTAACCTTAATTAATTTAGTTTCTTATCGGCACTGAGCTATTTCTCCAGTTTTTTTTACTAGCAGTTTAACCTTGATTTGAAAACATTGTTATGGAAAATTATAATAAAATAATTTTTCCAATTGAACTAACCAAACATGTCTGTGTTTTATGCTGCCTGTACGAATGTTTTTGTGTTTTTTTACTTGTTACTTAATAATTGTTCTAATTAAATGTATTCTGTTTTTCTGGTTAATCTGGCAAACGGCTCAGTGTTTTTTTGAATAAAAGCAATTCAGAATCGCAAAAAACCAGTGCTTGCAGAACTAGTTAGACTTATACTATATCAAACATATGCAAAGCAACGCAGAGAACCCATTGGTGGCTGTTTTATCAACAATTTCTTTATTTTATTTTGTTTATTTACGACAGGATGTGTTTTATATAGACGCGTCTGGTTTTACTTTCCTAAGTTTAATTTATTAAATTTTTCTGCTCAAAACCTCGCCATTCTACTGACAAGTAGGCGCATTCGCCTTCAGTAGCATATGATGTCCTTGTCCGGTTTTGTCCGGCGATTCTGAGCCTCAAATTTGGCCTGCATTTGGGCCATTCGCTGGCCGGTCTCCGTTGCCAAGCGGTTGCCATAGTTACCGGAATCCGTGTTCGGTATCTTGTCCGAATACACCGAGGCCGATTCTGGCAGTGTTTTCTTAGTTTTAGGATTTCCCTAAAAGCGATTTAGCGCGACGCAAAATTAGGAAATTAAATTTGGATGTTAAATTAGGAAACTGAATTGATAACTAAACTACCTTGGGATCAAAATCCGCCAGGAAGCCCCAGTTCTGCTCCCTGTAATGAAGTAAAATAGAGTTTTCGGGATTTGATATCTTTCCTCTGAATAGAAAGCGTATCAGATGGAAACACAGGCCAGTACCATTGTTTATCAAGTCGCTGCTCATTCTCCAGAAATTGTCTCCAAATCTTGTCCTGGATGACGGGGTCCTGGCCCGTGTCACCAGAACTTGCATTCGCATTAGTTGGTGGCCGGTTGTTGCGTCCTTGATCCATAGCCGGTCTGCCGATGCTTTGTCTGTAGGATTGGGCCGGCTTGGCGGCTGCCGCGGGTTCGCTTAAAATCGATTAATTTAGTAGCTGAGTTTGATGAGGCAAAAGTGGGGAAGGCTTTTTTGTAAATAAATTGCTGTACGAACCAGCCTAGAGCCTATGGTGTACGCTGGTTGGAGGTGGCTTTTGCTGTTTCTGCTGCTAGGAGAAACAGCAGCCAGAAGTTAACTTTCTTCTCCTAGAAGCAGAAGCAGCAAACGGTAGCCTCTAGCAATTTGTTCGCAGACAAGCGGAGAATTGTTGGAATTGGCAAGGAGGGAAAGGCATTTTCTACTGGGAGCTTGTTCTCACCGACTGTACGAGCCTCAGCGGTTTCCTCTCTCCCTGGCCAGTGCATTCTTATCCCATTCTTTATGGCCTTCACGCCATGCGGAAATAAACTCTATTTTCACCATTGCTGGTTGCCAGATAGGTTTAAAAAGCGTTCCCAAGGGCCGTGAATTTAGAGTCCTAATGGAGACAGGATTTTTAGATTTCTTAACTGATCGTTAATTAGGACCGTGCCCGCTTAAAACGGGTAGCATGAACGCAGCATATTACTGAGATCGATGCTACGCCTAACATGTGTTAGGGATCTGAAAAAAGTGTTAGGGATGTCAAAAAGGTGTTAGGGATGTCAAAAATGTGTTCGGGATGTCAAAAAGTTGTTCGGGATGTCACATAGGTGTTATGTCAAAAAGGTGTTAAGGATGTCAAAAGGGTTTTCGGATGTCACACAGGTGCTGGGGATGTCAAAAAGGAGTTCGGGATGTCAAAAAGGTGTTCGGGATGTCAAAAAGGTGTTCGGGATGTCAAAAAAGTTTGGGATGTCAAACAGGTGCTCGGGATGTCACACAGGTGTTAGGGATATCAAAAAGGTGTTAGGGATGTCAAGCAGGTATTCGGGATGTCAGACAGGATAGCCAAGCCAAAGCAGTTGAGACAGGCATAGCTGCTCGGCTATTCAGTCTAAACGTGGAGAGATAGGATGGTTCGACTCAGCAAGAGTGAACTTTTCAGCAAGTGAGAGGACAGGCAGAATTACTCTCCCCTTTTGTTGTCATGACAACGTTTTGGAGCTATGGAGCAAGAAAAATTTTTCGCGCACGGCTGAGTGTACTTTTTAGATTTTGCAACTGGCTACCTAAGCAGAGCTGAAAACTTATGTCCTTTGTTCTTATCTTTATGTTCATGCTTGTCTATTGTTCATATAGGAAAGTTTCAAGATTGGGACTTACGAGGTGCTAAATGTGAACTCATTGGGGCAGATTATGCTTTGCTATCTAATTGAAAGCTCGTAAACCACCTGCAACAACAGTATCACGGACTGGTAGGCTATACTGCTACAATGGGGCACCTATCTGAGAAACAGTCTACACTAATGAAATCAACCCGAACACAAAAAAGTCGCCCCTCACACCAACACACTGGCCCCTCACGCCAACACACTGGCCCCTCACACCAACACACTGACCCCTCACAACAACACACTGGCCTCTCACACCAACACACTGGCCCCTCACACCAACACACTGACCCCTCACAACAACACACTGGCCTCTCACACCAACACACTGGCCCCTCACAACAACACACTGGCCTCTCACAACAACACACTGGCCCCTCACACCAACACACTGGCCCCTCACACCGACACATGGCCCCTCACACCAACACACTGGCCCCTCACACCAACACAATGACCCCTCACAACAACACACTGGCCCCTCACACCAACACACTGACCCCTCACAACAACACACTGGCCCCTCACACCAACACACTGACCCCTCACACCAACACACTGACCCCTCACACCAACACACTGACCCCTCACAACAACACACTGGCCCCTCACAACAACACACTGGCCCCTCACACCGACACATGGCCCCTCACACCAACACACTGGCCCCTCACGCCAACACACTGGCCCCTCACGCCAACACACTGACCCCTCACACCAACACACTGACCCCTCACACCAACACACTGACCCCTCACAACAACACACTGGCCCCTCACAACAACACACTGGCCCCTCACACCGACACATGGCCCCTCACACCAACACACTGGCCCCTCACGCCAACACACTGGCCCCTCACGCCAACACACTGCCAACACACTGACCCCTCACAACAACACACTGGCCCCTCACACCAACACACTGGCCCCTCACGCCAACACACTGCCAACACACTGGCCCCTCACACCAACACACTGGCCCCTCACAACAACACACTGGCCCCTCACAACAACACACTGGCCCCTCACAACAACACACTGGCCCCTCACGCCAACACACTGGCCCCTCACAACAACACACTGACACCTCACAACAACACACTGGCCTCTCACGCCAACACACTGACCCCTCACGCCAACACACTGGCCCCTCACACCAACACACTGACCCCAACACAGGACACCAACACACTGGCCCCTCACACCAACACACTGGCCTCTCACGCCAACACACTGACCCCTCACGCTAACACACTGGCCCCTCACACCAACACACTGGCCCCTCACAACAACACACTGACACCTCACGCCAACACACTGACACCTCACGCTAACACACTGGCCCCTCACACCAACACACTGGCCCCTCACACCAACACACTGGCCTCTCACGCCAACACACTGACCCCTCACACCAACACACTGGCCCCTCACAACAACACACTGGCCCCTCACAACAACACACTGGCCCCTCACAACAACACACTGACACCTCACGCTAACACACTGGCCCCTCACACCAACACACTGACCCCTCACGCTAACACACTGGCCCCTCACACCAACACACTGACACCTCACGCTAACACACTGGCCCCTCACACCAACACACTGGCCCCTCACAACAACACACTGGCCCCTCACAACAACACACTGGCCCCTCACAACAACACACTGACACCTCACGCTAACACACTGGCCCCTCACAACAACACACTGACACCTCACGCTAACACACTGGCCCCTCACGCCAACACACTGACCCCTCACGCCAACACACTGGCCCCTCACACCAACACACTGACCCCAACACAGGACACCAACACACTGGCCCCTCACACCAACACACTGGCCTCTCACGCCAACACACTGACCCCTCACGCTAACACACTGGCCCCTCACACCAACACACTGGCCCCTCGCAACAACACACTGGCCCCTCACAACAACACACTGACACCTCACGCCAACACACTGGCCCCTCACACCAACACACTGGCCCCTCACAACAACACACTGGCCCCTCACACCAACACACTGGCCCCTCACAACAACACACTGGCCCCTCACAACAACACACTGGCCCCTCACAACAACACACTGGCCCCTCACAACAACACACTGACACCTCACGCCAACACACTGGCCCCTCACACCAACACACTGGCCCCTCACACCAACACACTGGCCCCTCACAACAACACACTGGCCCCTCACAACAACACACTGGCCCCTCACAACAACACACTGACACCTCACGCTAACACACTGGCCCCTCACACCAACACACTGACCCCAACACAGGACACCAACACACTGGCCCCTCACACCAACACACTGGCCCCTCACACCAACACACTGGCCCCTCACACCAACACACTGACCCCAACACAGGACACCAACACACTGGCCCCTCACACCAACACACTGACCCCTCACACCAACACACTGACCCCTCACGCCAACACACTGGCCCCTCACACCAACACACTGGCCCCTCACACCAACACACTGCCAACACACTGGCCCCTCACACCAACACACTGCCAACACACTGGCCCCTCACACCAACACACTGGCCCCTCACACCAACACACTGCCAACACACTGGCCCCTCACGCTAACACACTGGCCCCTCACACCAACACACTGACCCCAACACAGGACACCAACACAGTCGCCCTTACACCCCAATAAGTGATCAACTCACAGCAGCAAACAACCAGTCTTACCCATTTTTATTAAAGTAGCTGAAGAGTGAACCGCTCTGTTCTCGTTGCATGATTTTGGGGGCGTTTAATGTAAAAGAATTATTAGCAGAATAATTCTAACTCAAGAATAATCTAAACCAGACTCTGAACTTTTTATCTTTTTGAATGCTTTTTTGTACAGCTTGCTTCACGGGGTTAACGAATAGCGAAGTCTGCAGAGTAGTCTAAAAACACTGTAGCATTGGCTAAGGGTGCAATAGCCCATTCGCTATGCTATAGATGAAAGCATGGCTATAATATAGCTATCTTTAGGTCGCACCCAAGAAGGCCGAGGTGGCAACGGTAAAATGGCAGGCTGCACAGATGACAATGGCCGTTAATTTGATGCCCAAGCTATACTAATGCAGAAAACTAATTAGTTTAGCTGTTGGCCAAGGTGTGAGCCGTTTTTGTGTCGCTCATTTTCACCCAAACCTTTAGGCGTTTTAATGTTTCAATTAAATAAATGCTTTATTCTGAGAAGCGGGTCTTTAGGTTTCAAAAAAGTTTCCTGAGTTACAAAAATTATTTTCGTTTTATCCTTTTGAAATAATTCATTAAAAATTTCACCAGATTTACGAGCCACTCGTACGACCCACAGCAGTACCTGGCAGTGAACAAGCAAAATCTGCAGGAGGGCTGCAGGCACTTTGTCGCTTAAAGCGTCATCGTCCCACAACCAGCGACTGGGCATGACTGTCCATTGCGCTGACTCCTGAAGCGCGTTCAGTCACGCTAAATACGGTATGCAGGCATAGACACACACACAAGCCGGCATCCAGGCACGCACTCACATAGGGTGTAACAAGCGGCGGTTCCAGGAATGTACACTCTCTATGCCTTGGGGGGTTGCCCTCATGGGCGTAAATTGCGCAACTGGCACATAGCCCAACCAATTCGTGCACAAGGCCCCAAATTAATGTGACCCTGCACACGAAACCGTGCTAGGGAAAATAGCCAACCTACAACGCGTGGTCGAACCTGGACCAGTGGCACACAAGGCAGACGCGCTAGACCGCCGAACCACTCGCCCGCCCTAGTGTACAACCTGCTCAGTCCTGCACAGTGGAGTGAGCTTACAGCAACGTTGGATAATACGCCTAGAATTGGAAAAAATGTGTCCTAGGGTTGGGACTCGAACTAAAGATCCTCCTGTGATGAGGCTACGATTCCATTATTTCTTATCTACTAAAAGCAAAAAAATTACTGACAAACTACTTCTTTAGTAGTATCAAAGAAAAATTTCCTTACATCTTATACTTATCAGTTCGGGATCGATAAATTTATTAATTGCGTAAATAGATGATACGCAACAGAATTTTTCTATGCACTTGAAAGTACGTATAACAATTAAGTAAGTACTGAAACAAAATTGTAGCGAATGGGGCTTGAACTCGAAGCAGCAAACTTGGGTTTTGCTTCGACAGCCAATCAGATTCGTAGCTGAAGCTGTCTCAGTTAAAATACACGCTTGTCTAGGCGCTTTAATACATTAGCCATTAAACTGCACCGCCAAAGTCAGCCGCATCGCTCTATTGTATATCCTCTATAATAGTCCTATAGTCCCCAGCCTGCGGATGAATCCCCTAACCGAATCATTCGGCCTTCGCTGCGACCCCGACGATTGTCGAACTCCGTCGAACAATTCGGCCAACGATTGCGAACGGAAACTGCGGCATCACCATCGTCAGCGCCTGCTGTACACCAATTTGCAAGGCTTTGCTGGTAGAACATCGGCTCACGGTTTGGGCAGATTCTTTGCGCAACAGGTGCCCTGGCTGCGGCTGCTGTGGGGTTGCGTTGTGCTGGGCGCTTTTATCGGCCTGACCCTGCATACGTACAAACAGATCAGCTTGTTCAAAGCCTATCCGGTATCCAGCACCACCCGTCTGCTCACCAATCAGTTCACCTTTCCGGACGTGACATTTTGTGATCCGTTGATGAAAAAATTTCTAACAATCAAATCCGACTCGTTGCGTCAGGGCTCGCGTGATATTAACGATTATTTCACGGCCAGCTACATGCTCGGCTACGGGTTCGCGCCGCGGAGTGCCAGTCCGTCCGACCAGGACCTGGAAGAGTCCGCCGGCCGGGTCAGGGCTATTAAGCTGGCCTACGCCAGTTTTGAGCACGCCGTGCACTCTTGGCCGCAGTTCAACATGAGCGCCGCTAGTGCCAGAATCTACGACATGCTAATCTATTGCCAGTATAATCAGGAGCGCTGCAGCGAGAGAAATTTCACCGTTTTCTATCACAGAGGCTACGGCAATTGTTTCTCATTTAAAGCGGACAGTCGCTCCATCAAATCTAGCGGAGTTGAGAAGGGACTCGTGCTCATACTGTACAGCCCCAGCGTGGATGTCAAACAGAGCATCGACTACTACAGCGAGATCGTCACCACGGGATTGGAGACTGGCGGCCTTCGGGTTGCCGTCCATCAGAAGGTTGGTTGTTGATGCTTCAGTGACCTCTTCTTGAATGCTTCAGTGAGCACTTCTCGATGCTTCAGTGACCACTTCTTGATGCTTCAGTGACCACTTCTCGATGCTTCAGTGACCTCTTATCGTTGCTTCAGTGACCACTTCTTGATGCTTCAGTGACCACTTCTCGATGCTTCAGTGACCTCTTATCGTTGCTTCAGTGACCACTTCTTGATGCTTCAGTGACCTCTGCTTGATGCTTCAGTGACCACTTCTTGATGCTTGAACAGTGACCTCTTCTTGATGCTTCAGCGACCTCTTCTTGATGCTTCAGTGACCTCTGCTTGATGCTTCAGTGACCTCTGCTTGATGCTTCAGTGACCTCTGCTTGATGCTTCAGAGACCACTTCTTGATGCTTCAGTGACCTCTTCTCGATGCTTCCGTGGATACTTTTTGATGCTTCAGTGACCTCTTCTTGATGCTTCAGTGACCACTTCTTGATGCTTCAGTGACCTCTTCTTGATGCTTCAGTGACCACTTCTTGATGCTTCAGTGACCTCTTCTTGATGCTTCAGTGAGCACTTCTTGATGCTTAAGTGTCCACTTCTTGATGCTTAAGTGACCTCTTCTTGATGCTTCGGTGACCTCTTCTTGATGTTTCAGTGACCACTTCTTGATGCTTAAGTGTCCACTTCTTTATGCTTCAGTGACCTCTTCTTGATGCGTCAGTGACTAAGAATTTCAGTAAGTATTGAAACTAAACTAACGTTTGTTTGTGTTACGAAAGTATGAAATATATTGGTAGAGATAGCTAGTATGATCAAAACAAGGTTAAATGTCTTTTAATTAGTGCTAAGGAAATTCAACATTGAGCACGTACAACTTCCCATTGTAGTCAAGGATTCAGAGAAATGGGGAAATTGACTTTCACAAATTCAACTTGTAGAGAGAAATGTTTCGTTCTGTCCCGGTTTCTTTCAAAGTCAAAAGAGCCCCCACTTGTTCAGCTTTCAATTACGAGTACTGCGCGTCTGACAAAGCTTAAAAGAGTTTTTTTTAAAAAGACTGAAACGATCGTGACCCCGAATAACTCAGCAGAGTGTGGGGGGTAGGTGCTCGCTCGCTCTGTTACAAAGGATCTTTGTGTGCTCTGTTTTAAATTGATCTTACGAGGTATTCCTTAGCTTATGTTTTCTGTCTTTTTTAGGTAGCAGATGTCTCTCGTTTCCTGTCTTCCATCTCTTCTATCTTATATCTCTAATCTACTGTCTCCTACTTACTCCTACTGTCTATTCCTTTCTACTATATATAGTGTTTAATCTTTTTTACATGTCTTCCGTCTCCTGTCTTATCTATCCATTCTCTCCTGTTTCCTAGTACGAGTATATTGTGTCTTTTTCCCTCTCGTCATTACTCTTATTCGTTATTTTTTGGTAATATATTCTTCTATTATAAAATAGAATTGTTTTTCTTGAATTGCAATCGTTAATATTGTATTTTGTGTTGCTTAGTTGAGTCATTCGCCTAACAATATATTTTAGTATGTAATATGCAATACCAGTCTCCAATTATTGAATTCGCCCCTCTAGAGGCTCACTGTCAAGCATTAGCAAGAAAAAACGTAACGGCCCCTGACTTGTTGCACGTCTTACAACAAGCGTGTCTGCCGTAATGCCTGCGGAGTCTCCGCAGCTCCGCGGGAAATCAAGTTCTAAGCGGGACAGGGCGGGAATTAGGCGAGCGGGCTAATTGGATAAATCTCGATCCAGAAATCAGAACGCAAAAATCCCACAAAATTCTTCCCCTATGGCGTGTCTGTTGGTTTAGCTACCCAGCTAATAGTATAAATTTTCGTCCAGCTGCCATCATTTCAGGGAGGGGGCTTCCTCATCTTCGTCTACGAAGTCCTCCAGGGGCGAAGAGGAATCTTTTTAGTGTGCAGTCAGAGATGTTCCCATTTGGACGAAATTTATGCAATATTTTGCATTTTCCCATAGCGACACGGTGACTAGGTTTGCAACAAATTTAGTAAGTGCTACTGAGTGATTCCACGGAGTTTTTTTTATGGTTTGATGCGTTTGCAATACGCTTTGGTCTGTCTCCAGGGTAACATCTACCCGTGTGTGTGTTTCTGTCTCCAGGGTAAAATCTACCTGTGTGTGTCTCCAGGGTAACATCTACCTGTGTGTGTCTGTCTCCAGGGTAACATCTACCTGTGTGTGTCTCCAGGGTAACATCTACCCGTGTGTGTGTTTCTGTCTCCAGGGTAAAATCTACCTGTGTGTGTCTCCAGGGTAACATCTACCTGTGTGTGTCTCCAGGGTAACATCTACCTATCTGTACCTACCTATATGGTAACATGTACTTTTACATGGTGTCGTAAGGGTAAACTATCTGTTAATAGTATTTAGTTACCTAATACGTGCGTAATTAAAATGTTTCTTCCCATTCTACGCACGCCATTCTCCAAGATTCCAAGTAACTGGTGCTTGTGTCCATGCTGCTGTAGTTTTCACATTTTACTGTCATACTTAATGTCAGACGCACCTGTTGGAAAAACTGCCCCTTACTTCAGTTCCGATTTATCTAATCTTTCTGTCTGTCTGTCTGTCTTTCGTTGGTATTTAAATCCCAACAACCAAGCTAAAAATGTCACTGACAAATATTGTGGCAAAGTTTTGTACAATGTTGCTTTTAGTTGCTGTTCGGTGGATTTTTGCGCGCAAATCGAATTAATTGGTCCGCGGACATCTTCTGCGAGGGCATCGGCCCAATGACAACCTAAGTTTTTACATTCGACTTTTAAGGGCAATTTTTTTACCTCAGCCTCCGGTCGGAACTTGGCATCAGTATGACCTATATGCCTAAGGGCAACAGTGCATTAAGCCAAGGGGTTCTTTTCTCTATTTTTATGTCTTCAATTTGTCGGCTCCTACTGTGTTTCTGGCCCTTGATATCTTCCAGCGGTCAAACTAATCTTCAGACACTGGATCTGTAAAAATCCATCTTACAGACACCGAATCTTTAAACTCCATCTTACAGAAACCGAATCTTTAAACTCCATCTTACAGACACCTAATCTTTAAACTCCATCTTACAGACACAGAATCTGTAAACTCCATCTTACAGACACCTAATCTTTAAACTCCATCTTACAGACACAGAATCTGTAAACTCCATCTTACAGACACCTAATCTTTAAACTCCATCTTACAGACACCGAATCTTTAAACTCCATCTTACAGACACCGAATCTTTAAACTCCATCTTACAGACACAGAATCTGTAAACTCCATCTTACAGACACCTAATCTTTAAACTCCATCTTACAGACACAGAATCTGTAAACTCCATCTTACAGACTTATCACAGAATCTGTAAACTCAATCTTACAGACATACCATAGAATCTGTAAACTCCATCTTACAGACATACCACAGAATCTGTAAACTCAATCTTACAGACATACCACAGAATCTGTAAACTCCATCTTACAGACACAGTATCTATAAAAATCGATCTTACAGACACGGAATCTGTAAAATCCATTTTACAGACATACCACAGAATCGGTAAACTCCATCTTACAGACACAGTATCTCTAAAAATCGATCTTACAGACATGGAATCTGTAAACTCCATCTTACAGACACAGAATCTGTAATCTATATGTTACAGCCACAGTATCTTGAATAATCCATCCTACAGGTATAGGATGTGTAAACTCGATCTTACAGACACAAAATCTGTAAACCCCATCTTACTGACATGCAACAGAATCTGTAAACTCCATCTTACAGACACAGAATCTGTAATCTCCATCTTACAGACACAGAATCTGTAATCTCCATCTTACAGACACAGAATCTGTAATCTCCATCTTACAGACACAGAATCTGTAATCTCCATCTTACAGACACAGAATCTGTAATCTCCATGTTACAGCTACAGTATCTTGAAAAATCCATCCTACAGGTATAGGATGTGTAAACTCGATCTTACAGACACAGAGTCTGTAAACCCCATCTTACAGACATGCAACAGAATCAGTAAACTCCATCTTACAGACACAGGATCTGTAAACTCCATCTTACAGACACAGGATCTGTAAACTCCATCTTACAGACACAGGATCTTTAAACTCCATCTTACAGACACAGAATCTGTAATCTCCATCTTACAGACACAGGATCTGTAAACTCCATCTTACAGACACAGGATCTGTAAACTCCATCTTACAGACACAGGATCTGTAAACTCCATCTTACAGACACAGAATCTGTAATCTCCATCTTACAGACACAGAATCTGTAATCTCCATCTTACAGACACAGAATCTGTAATCTCCATGTTACAGCCACAGATCTTGAAAAATCCATCCTACCGGTATAGGATGTGGAAAATCGATCTTACAGACACAGAGTCTGTAAACCCTATCTTACAGACATGCAACAGAATCTGTAAAAATCCATCTTACAGTCATGCCACAGAATCTGTAAACTTTATCTTACAGACAAAATAATCTGTTAACACTACTTAATATGCTAATCGGCAATTTAAAAATTGTTTGTAAGAACTGCAATTTTCAGCATTCAATTATTTTATTACAATTTTACCATAAGTTTGCCACGCCAAAAATTGATCACTAAACTTGTGTGAAGTTTTTGTCTCCTGGGATTTAACTTGCTCTTACGCCCACATCAAGCTTTGAAAAATGATAAACTTAAATGAAAGTTTTTTATCAGTAAACATCGAGTTTAGTTGGACGCTTTTACCTCGATGCATTTATGACGCACTCCGTCTCCACTAGTCTCAGTAGCTGGAATTTGCACCACTATTTTTTATCATGTTAAATTCAACAAACAGCCCGTGATCAGTTGAGCTTACAGAAAATCCATTGGCAGCCGGTAAAAACAAAGATACGGATTATGCTAATCGAGGGGTGACAACGGCATTGTAATTAACCAATCCTATACTCAGTAAGCTTTCGACTTCGACGACAAACTTAATCCCCGCGCTGTCACAGTTAATTTTCAATCGTCAAAGATTAGAATGTAGCTATCTTACGAGTATAATAAAGATGTTATATGTTACTGACTTTTTTATTAGAAATTAAACCGCGTTTGAATGTGATTATTTGCTATTTATAGATTTGTAACCTAATAGATAGGATGCCCTACTTATGACCGAAAGATCCTGGATTCGAGTCCCTAGCTCTAGGAGACAGTTTGGACCTTTGAGTTAGGCACCCAGCAGGAAATCGAGCAGGACTTTGATCTGTAAGAAATTAAATTGGGTATAGCGGCCACTCCAGCCTGTCAGGACATCTGGTCAAACGATTATAACGACAAGGTCTCTAGGGTATTTAGATCTAGGATGAACCAGTTCTAATTAGTAAAATGTCTTTTTGCCTTACTCCGCGAAACGCCTCCGCCCGCAGGACACGATCCCCTATCCCGGAGAATACGGCATTAACTCGCCTAGTGGAATGCAAACGGTTCTGGCATTGAGCCAAGTGCAAACCAGCTTGGCCGACACGCCAACTAAGCAGTGCGAGGCTAAAGCCAGTTTTCAAGCTTTCGATCATCTGTTGGAGTGAGTTTTTTTATTTAGTTTCTTGTCTGGTTTTAAATTTGTTATTTTTGTCCGAGTATGAGTTAACTCAGTCACGTGATGTCTGTATAAACTATCTACATTCTGTGGTTAATCACCTCCCATACAAGGTTATAGAGACTTTAGTAAAAAATGCAGACTATAATGTGGCGCGTGATACCGCATGTTCTGCTCAGTAATTTTACAACAAAAAAAACGATTTTTTTCACGCTAGTGCGCTGCACCTGCGCATGGCAACTGAAAAACTGAGCCTTCCCCTTTTATTGACTAAACAAAGCGTGAACTTAAAAACTTTTCATGTACAATAAGTGCATTATTTTTTTTAAATCCTTGACATTTGAGAGATCGATTGCGCGACCTAAATTAAGTTAAAATCAACTTTTGCAGCTCCGTGCAAGTCTACGACAAACAGCTGGCTGATTGCACCACGTTCGAGCATTTGAAAAGCGTGCAGGAAGAGTGCGGTTGCACTATTGAAGGCCTAGTGAAAACTGATTCGAATTGGAAACCGCGACTCGACTATTGTCACGACCTGTTAGGCGCTCAGAACAGCAAGCAGTTGGCTAAACTGTTGTCCGAGATTAATTATTTCTTTCAACGCGATGGGTCAGTAAGAAATCTGAGTCTCATTGACTCATCTGGCCAGCTGTCTCTGGGCAGATTCAGCCAACTGGCCTACTCGGACCGGCTGCGAGTTGCCGAACTGCTCAGCTCCCGATTTCCCGTCATTCGTCAACGCCTGGACAGGCTGAAGTGCGCGCTGCCGTTCCTCCGTACGGGCCGGAAGCCGTCAAATTGTCTGAACATTTGCAACTACACGACCTACGATTTCTCTGTGTTCCAAAGCCGCTGGCCGGATCCGAATTTTCAAATTCGCGGCGCCAGAATTCGTCTAGCTAGAATAGCGGCTATGCTCAGAGCGCGGATGCAGGAGATTGACGCTAATCTGATGAAGCTGAGAGCATCCAATCCCAACTTCGATACTAACCACGCGTTGAATCATTCCATCACTTATCACGGAGTTAATCTGAGCGAATGTCTAGACGATAGGCTGAACAAAAGTCTCGATAGATTTGACATTGATGAGCACTGCCAGCAGGTGCACAACATTATACGCCAGAGTTTTTTGCAGCTGAGAGTTTATCCAAAAACTCTCACGGTGCGACAATTGTACGAAGAGAGAAGCTATGAGCTCGTTAACTTGTTCTCTGATCTGGGTGGAATTATGGGTGAGCTGCTTAAAGAATATGGAATGAGAGACAGGCGTGAGGTGGGCTCTCTGCGGGGCAGAGATGGAATGAGAGACAGGGTGTGAGGTGGGCTCTCTGCGGGGCAGAGATGGAATAAGAGACAGGCGTGAGGTGGGCTATCTGCGGGGCAGAAATGGTATGAGAGACAGGGCGTGAGGTGAGCTATCTGCGGGGCAGAGATGGAATAAGAGACAGGCGTGAGGTGGGCGCTCTGAGGGGCAGAGATGAAATGAGAGACGGGCGTGAGGTGGGCTATCTGCGGGGCAGAGATGGAATGAGAGACAGGGTGTGAGGTGGGCTCTCTGCGGGGCAGAGATGGAATAAGAGACAGGCGTGAGGTGGGCTATCTGCGGGGCAGAAATGGTATGAGAGACAGGGCGTGAGGTGAGCTATCTGCGGGGCAGAGATGGAATAAGAGACAGGCGTGAGGTGGGCGCTCTGAGGGGCAGAGATGGAATGAGAGACAGGGTGTGAGGTGGGCTCTCTGCGGGGCAGAGATGGAATGAGAGACGGGCGTGAGGTGGGCGCTCTGAGGGGTACGAATGAAATTAAGTGCTACGAGTATGCGTTACTTAGACGATTAAACCATATGAGGCAAAGGATGCATATTTATCATATTTATTTCATTTTAACTAGGCCTTTGGATCGGCGTTTCTGTGGTGACACTGTGCGAATTCGCAGAAATCTCCTTAATAATAGCGTCCTATTATGCTCGGCTATTAATGCGTCGACTAACTTTGGCTCTGGGCGCTAGCGTCCTGCTGTGGGCAGAAGAAAAGCCACCAATAAATCACCGACAAAAGCAGCAAAAGCATTTGACTAATAGGTTTGATTGACATTTTAAAGCAGTTTACGATAAATAAAATTACTTGCTAAAAGTGCTTCAAAATTATTCAAAATTATGCTACAATTTCAGGAGGCGCCATCAGAAACCGGACTTAGACAAGCAATTGAACAATCAGAGCCTAACTGAGCAGAAGCAGCGAATACAGCTATTGAGCAGTGCAAATAATGCGAGAAATGCAGCAAGCTGCTCTCCCAGAGACCCCCACAGCTACCGGCAGCCAAGACTGAGGCACGGCCTTGACCACAGCCTGGAGCTAGTAGCCTCGGGAGATGCAGCGGCCCCGAACAGCTCTGTCAATCATTCGTTCAGCGCGCTGGACTTTCTGCAGTACCAGCATCAGCAGCAGCAGCAAAATCGGGCAAAGAACAATAATCAGCAACTGCAGCAGTCGTTTTATAACAAAGAAACACAATTGTGACTCCCTAGCTCGTACTGCTGCTAAAATTTTATTTGGCTTCATATCTCCTCACGCAATTATTTCGTATTTATATTGAAAACTTGATTTGACAGTGATTTTCCACCTGAGATTTTTTTGAGTATTTTCAGCTGTCAGTCCCTGCCTGTCTTCAGCTGTCCGTCTCTGCCTGTCTTCAGCTGTCAGTCTCTGCCTGTCCTCATGTGATAATCTTCTTCACATTATAAGCTGAATGTCGAACCGTTTTTTTCAATAGCTTTCCATTCTGTTATAAACGAATAATTTATTTAAGAAATTTTTAATTATTAAAAAATTCTTGCTTTTATTTAAAAAAATATTTCTAACAATGTTGAAAAGAACAAGCTAGTGAACTAATTTAGCAGCTTAATCATAATCAATTTGACCGGGTAAGTTGCTACGCAAAGCCGCACAAAGCAGCCAGTGGTACTTGCCTATCCTTCTGATCGTTGCTCCGGCTGAATTGCGCCTAACGACATCCCTTTGCGAAATAGCATCGCAATGGGGCGAGGGGCCCCCCTCTGCATTAATTTACTCCTCAGCTCCTACGCTATAAGCAGATATCCCATGGAGCAAGTTGGTTTCAGGCGCTGCACCAGATGATTCACGAGGAAATGGGATTGCCGAACTGCTGGATAGCTTGCGCTGCGGAGCCTCCTGATTTCTATCGCTTGCTGCTCCTAGGAGAGCAAACAACGCTATGAGTGAGAGAGCAAATGAGATTCAGTCAGTCGGCTATTTCTGTTAAGGGTAAAAAATTCTGAGCTGGTTTCTAGGTTATTTAGGCGAATAAGTGCAAAATGTACCAGTATTACAGCACAGAGATAAGACAAAACAGACAGACAGAAAGACAGAAAGACAGACAGACAGACAGACAGACAGACAGACAGACAGACAGACAGACAGACAGACAGACAGACAGACACACAGACAGACAGACACACAGACAGACAGACAGACAGACAGACAGACAGACAGACAGACAGACAGACAGACAGACAGACAGACAGACAGACAGACACACAGACAGAAAGACAGACAGAAAGACAGACAGAAAGACAGACAGACAGACAGACAGACAGACAGACAGACAGACAGACAGACAGACAGACAGACAGACAGACAGACAGACACACAGACAGACAGACACACAGACAGACAGACAGACAGACAGACAGACAGACAGACAGACAGACAGACAGACAGACAGACAGACAGACAGACAGACAGACACACAGACAGAAAGACAGACAGACAGACAGACAGACAGACAGACAGACAGATGCGAATAAGTACCCAAATCGGTAACCTCAGCAGCAAACTTTGTAGACAAAGTCCAGCAGCTGAAGCCGAGCACTATCAATAAATAAGCCTGAAGTGCTTGTAACAGATAACTGATAAACAGTGCACCGAAAGTGCGCTGCTGCTGCTGGTGCTGCTGCAGGTTTGACAGGGTCGAAAGTGCTCGGCGGACTGGCTGGCTGGCTGTTGCCACTGAGCGCCCTGAACTATTAAGATCATCCGGTTTGGGATCCCGGCGCATCAGTCAAATCAAAGCTTTCAAACACAGAAGAAAGGCCTTTTTCATTGCGATCCGCACTACGTTGAAAGCACAGGTAAAAAGCGAAGCAACCCGACCGTTGGTTGCTATGGAACTTTGGCGGACCATATCAACATGCGGAAGCAATGTTGCAGCATTATTCCCATCCAAAATGTATTGCTGGGAGGCGCAGGAATAATAGAATCGATAAGAAAACTGGCCGGCTTCTTTATCAAAATCCCTTGTATCTTTATTATTTCGTGGGAAAACTGCCCTGTCAGACCTCGGAAACCCCCAATCGCCGATTCATATATTTATGCCTTTAGCAAATATTCGTTGCTGGCCTTTGGTATGCAAGCATAAATTGCAGCGGGAGCAGGTAGTTTTGGCGCGGTCAAACGCTTTCATGGCATGGAAACCAATTTTGTTTGCACTGTTCGTTCAGCATTTTGATAGAGACCAGGAATGTCTGAACAGTTTCATGATAAAAACTGTAAGAAGCTCTTTAGGAAAGTCGGGAAATTCCAGTCGCTATTATTCTTCTATCACATTGTGTATGACAGTACGAGCTAATGCCCACCAATCATGCTCAGTGATCGAATCCGCCCTCAAATACCACTGTCTATGGCAACACCCAGCCCTAATTATCATTCTATGACCGAACCCAACTCTAATCATCATTCTGTCTATGGCCAAGCCCAACCCTAATCATCATTCTGTCTATGACTGAACCCGCCTTTAATTATCATTCTGTCTATGACTGAACCTGCCCTTAATCATCATTCTGTCTATGACTGAACCCGCCTTTAATTATCATTCTGTCTATGACTGAACCCGCCCTTAATTATCATTCTGCCTATGACTGAACCCGCCCTTAATTATCATTCTGTCTATGACTGAACCCGCCCTTAATTATCATTCTGTCTATGACTGAACCCGCCCTTAATTATCATTCTGTCTATGACTGAACCCGCCCTTAATTATCATTCTGTCTATGACTGAACCTGCCCTTAATTATCATTCTGTCTATGACTGAACCCGCCCTTAATTATCATTCTGTCTATGACTGAACCCGCCCTTAATTATCATTCTGTCTATGACTGAACCCGCCCTTAATTATCATTCTGTCTATGACTGAACCCGCCCTTAATTATCATTCTGTCTATGACTGAACCCGCCCTTAATTATCATTCTGTCTATGACTGAACCCACCCTAATTATGAATTTGTCTATGACCGAACCAAACCTCTGACTCTAATGCAGTCAGTGCCATTATTCCCTCGTAATTATTACGGCCTAAGCTCAAAATGACAAAAAATTGTTGTGGATAACTTTATTCTTTTTTCGCTGCAAAATTAAACTTACTTGCACGCATATTTTCCTCAGCTAAGTTTCGAATAGTAAATTTGTTATCGTTTATGCTTCATTCACACCATATTTAAAATAGGCAAGTAATTAGCAGCTGTATGGCTTGCAATAATAAAAATAATAATAGTAATAATAATAATAATAATAATAATAATAATAATAATAATAACATATCTCGAGTCTAATAATTATTCAATTTATATTTTGTTATGACTAGCGACACAAAATTATTAAACTAATAAAAGCGAATCTCGTGGACATCGATCACACATAAAATGCGTATTTGCGTGCTCATAGTAGCAATCATCGGACTTAGTCAGCTTTTAAAGCAGCATGATAAATCAAAATCAGTGATTTTTTATTTCTATGGCTGAAATTCGCCATTAAATTTTTCAACTATTTTAGTGCCTCGAATCTAAAATGATTAAATCCAGGAAGATTTTGTGAAAAGTAACTTTGTGAAGTGCCACCATCGCAGCATTGTTGCGTTGCCGGGCCGTGTCGGGCGCGAAGTGAACCCGCGGCAGAACTGCTCAGTGATTAAATATGCCTACTGCGGCCGAACGCCAGGACGCCTGCCAGCAGGCAGCGCTGCACCTTGAACGAATGATTGCGCTACGTAATTCAACCCGCGCGATGCAAGTTGAGCAACTCGAGAGAGAGGGTCAGTCAGCGGTCGGCGGATATTTTCCTGATTCAGTCTGGTTCCGTCCAAGTAAGTACTGGGTGTGTCGCTTATCTTATGTCCTTTTCTTCCTTCTGCAACCTGCATTTACGTGCCCCTTCTCACCTCCTTATGCAACACTTCACGCCACTTCCTCCTCACCTCCCCCGCACCACCTCACGCCGTAACCCTCCTCACCTCCCCCGCACCACCTCACGCCGTAACCCTCCTCACCTCCCCCGCACCACCTCACGCCGTAACCCTCCTCACCTCCCCTGCACCACCTCACGCCGTAACCCTCCTCACCTCCCCCGCACCACCTCACGCCACTTCCTCCTCACCTCCCCCGCACCACCTCACGCCGTAACCCTCCTCACCTCCCCTGCACCACCTCACGCCGTAACCCTCCTCACCTCCCCTGCACCACCTCACGCCGTAACCCTCCTCACCTCCCCCGCACCACCTCACGCCGTAACCCTCCTCACCTCCCCCGCACCACCTCACGCCGTAACCCTCCTCACCTCCCCCGCACAACCTCACGCCGTGCCCCTCCTCATCCTTGCTGTCTAACGGACACCATTCCAATCTTTTTCGATCAACAGGTGCAGAAGCGACCCAGCGAATCGATCAGGAGGATTGCATCTCTTTGCCGAAATGCGGTCGCCGAATATCGGCCCTTGACGAATGGCTGCCATTCAAGCCGTATGGTTTGACCTTTCTATTGCCAATGTCGGACGCGGTGACGCAGATTTTTGTAGACCATATGGTGCAGCTGCGCAAGCTGGCCCGACTGACTCAGTGCGCCGTTGAGTTAAAACGATCCGCTCTATTGAGAAAACGGAAAGGCTCCGCTGGTTGGGTGAAATTTGCCAAGATTGTCATTCAAGGCGCCACTGTTAAGAGTATTTTGGTAAGTAAAAAAATATGCGGAAAACACTAAAGAAAATTATGAGCCAGTTAAAAAATATTGAAAAAGATAGCTAAGGATCTAATCGAAATGAGAATAGAAAAATAATGACTGCAGAAACAACTTTTATGACTTCGTAATAGTTAACTGAAGAAAAATAATGAGGTAGAAAAGAGGACTTGGGTAAAAGTGACTGAGTGGGTGGAGATGACTGGGGTAGAGATGACTGGGGTAGAGATGACTGGGTTAGGAATGACTGGGGTAGAGATGATTGGGGTAGGGATGACTGGGTTAGGAATGACTGGGGTAGAGATGACTGGGGTAGAGATGACTGGGGTAGAGATGACTGGGTTAGGAATGACTGGGGTAGAGATGATTGGGGTAGGGATGACTGGGGTAGAGATGATTGGGGTAGAGATGACTGGGGTAGAGATGACTGGGGTAGAGATGACTGGGTTAGGAATGACTGGGGTAGAGATGACTGGGGTGGAGATGACTGGGGTAGACGTGACTGGGGTAGAGGTGACTGGGGTAGAGGTGACTGGGGTAGACGTGACTGGGGTAGAGATGGCTGGGGTAGAGATGACTGGGGTAGACGTGACTGGGGTAGAGGTGACTGGGGTACAGCTGACTGGGGTAGAGCTGACTGGGGTAGAGATGACTGGGGTACAGCTGACTGGGGTAGAGCTGACTGGGGTAGAGCTGACTGGGGTAGAGATGACTGGGGTAGAGAAGACTGGGGTAGAGATGACTGGGGTAAACGTGACTGGGGTAGAGATTACTCGGTATAGATTACTGGTTAGGTAGAGATGAATGGGGTAGAGATGACTGGGGTAGAGCTGACTGGGGTAGAGATGACTTGGGTAGAGATTACTGGGGTAGAGATTACTGGGGTAGAGATAACCGATAAGCAGAGACCGGATGCGTTCCATATCCACCGTCCCACTCGCAGACGATGGACTCGCTAATGCAGAAGCAATTCCCAGTCTACAAAGGCCGAAAGCAGCAACAAGCCATGGCTAGCCAAGAGGACAACCGGCAGCAGACTCCCTGCTGTTTGTTCCTATCCGAATCGGTGCCGGACAATTCCACCCTGTTGCTTGGCAACCAGCGGACAGGTCCGATTCGACCCAAATTTGGCGCACTCCGACTGCGCCAGAAAACTGACCCGTTGATTAGGACGAGCGCCGGGTCGGGCAGCGAAGCCAGTTTAGCCAAGGTGGACGCGTTCTGCGCCGATCGGCGAGTCCAGCTGGGCATCCGCGAGCCGTGTCGGACGGCCGGTTTCGCCAAGGCGGCCGACTTCCTGTACAGCCAGTGCCCGGTTGGTCGGACCAGGTCGGCCGCGGCTGGGAGAGTTTGACCCAAGCCAGCGATTTTCTGTGCAGCTATTAGACAAGAATTTCTGTTTTAAACGCGCCTATTCATTCAATAAAATTACTTGTTTCGTTTCTTTGGCCAGCTGGAGGTTCGGCTGTTGCGGCAAGATTTATTAAAACTTTGTTTTCTTTGCTTGCCGAAATTCTAATTTCGAGATTTTTCTTTCTTATTTCGTAACCTGTCAGCTTCTTAGTTAAGTTGGCCATTAGATAGATAGATAGAAAGATAGATAGACAGACAGACAGACAGACAGACAGACAGACAGACAGACAGACAGACAGACAGACAGACAGACAGAAACACAGACAGACAGACAGACAGAAACACAGACAGACAGACAGACAGACAGACAGACAGACAGACACAGACAGACAGACAGACAGACAGACAGACAGACAGACAGACAGACAGACAGACAGACAGACAGACAGACAGACAGACAGACAGACAGACAGACAGACAGACAGACAGACAGACAGACAGACAGACAGACAGACAGACAGACAGACAGACAGATCGATAAATAGATAGATAGATAGATACGAGTACAAATCTGTGGCTGTCTGCAAGTTGATTGATCGAACGCCGTATTCCTTGTCGCATTTAGTAGCGCACTCAAGGACCACTAGAAGTCTAGAAATCCTTGAATGCACTGCAAAAATGGATTCGACTGCCTCAGCAAGAAAGATTGCAAAGGTGTGTGCAATTGGCTCTGTTTATTTAGAGCTAACGTTTCAAACGATTTAAAAAGCTTTTTGCATCAAAAGCTTCACAAATTAACTAGTAAGCCCAACCAATCACGATTGAGGCCTTGCAATGCAGTTACAACTCGTATAAGTGATAAGGCTGGATCTATTAGTTCAAATATTCGCAGTAGGGTAGTACGAATGCTAGTAAATGTTCTCTTTTTACTTCTAAGACATCTGGACACCTATTGATTCGGCATGAACTTCTATAAAATAGCAGCTTTCTATGTGCTGTTTTTTGCAGCGAAGACTGTCGTCGGCAACGTTTCTGAGCTGTACAACAGCATCAACGGTAGCCGATGCATCAATAGCCAGTTTACTCTGATCTTTTCTGGCATTGCTACAAAGACCGGATGTGCGTACTGGTGCAGCAGCAACCAGCGCTGCCAGGCCTTCTCCATGGCCGACGGTCCGTGTCAGCTGTTTGTCTTCGACAAGTGCAGCAAGTCGGTGAGGGACTGCGGCTGCTCCAGGACAGGCCAGCTGTTTGTGAAGCAGCAGGCGGGACTGGAGGCGGGCGCGCTGTGTCCGTCTGGCTACGTCGACGACCTGTGTGGAGTGAAGTACAAGGTTTTTAACGGAACAACAAACTGGTGGAAGGGCAGAGAGATCTGCGAGTCGCAGAGCGGCCTGGTGATCATGGCCGACATCACGGACGCCCCCGAGTTGAGTCACGTCGAGAGCATCTACAACAACAAATCCTTCGGTGAAATTCTCCTTCTAGGCGGCTACCAAGCTCCGAATAGTTTCGAGCCGAAAGATGGCTGGTACTGGATCGGCTGCAATATCACTCTGGACGGCCGTCTGTGGGGCAGCGGCGAGCCTAATAACGATGGCAACGAGAACGTTGTCGCTCGCTTTCCGAACGTCGCAAAGCTAACGGATGTTAACGAGGCCCCCAGACTTGTCAACTATCTTCTATGCGAGTGCGCTTCGCCTATCAACTAACTGAACTTGATGCAGGCTCTGGAGTAAATCTGGTGTGAAATAGTGTAGCGTTACTGTTCTTCTTGCGTTGAATATCTGTTTTAGGTATAGGATTATAGATTTTTGCAAATCTGGCCAGGATACGTGATTGTCAGATGCTGGAACTCCTCGTCGCCCACGCTAATGGACTCGCTTCTTGCAACTATTTCTGATTGACACAAATACACTGGTCTTTAATACTCCACCATTAAGAGAAGTTTCTTTTCGATCTCTGTCTGGTGACTTGCAGCATGCTAGTCGCTAGGGTGATGTATGCCAGCATGTACTAGAGCCTCATTAGCTCTTTGAACTTTGTATTCTGTCAAACAACATAAAAATGTGTTGGGGAAATGCTGGGCAAGCAGCAAAAATTTGAAAGCAGAATGGGTTCGGAGGGAACTCTCAGTTACTTTCAATATCAAATCTTCGTCGCTTTATTGGAAGGACTGTCTTCTGATCTCACTTAAGAGTTCAGATTGCTAAGTAGTATAATAGTCCATACAGCACATAATATTTTCTTATCTAAAACTGTTTAAGTCGATTCTTTTTTGAGCCTATGTACTTGTCTTTCATCAGTTCCCAGTTGCCATGAATGCTTAGGGAGGAAATACTGTACACATGCACATTTGGAAAGTATACCGTGACTTGGTTGCTATGTCTTCTTGCTGGCATAAAAAGTATAGAAGGCCAGTTGTGGAAATGCATGCGCAACTTTCATATCGCGGCTTCTATGGCCCATTGTTTCATAGAACTGCCTCCGCGCCCCTGCCTCCGTCACTGAGAGGCTTGCCCATAGGGGATGATGGCTTGGATCTATCTGTAGGCGTTTTGTTGTGGTTAGCCCTGCCAGTATTAACTTTTTAGCACAAGCTTATTCAGCTGAAGAATTCACAACAGGTGAAGCAAAAATATTTGCACAAATAATCCCCTAATGTCACTCAACAAGCTTGTCCTCCTTACGGCAGCCGTTGCCACTGCGATCGTGCAAGACTTCACGGCCTTCGATGACGCCCCGCTGTGGGGGCGTCATCGAAGGCCACAGCAGTTTGGCGAGCCAAACAATCACGGATCCGGCGAAAATTTGGTCTCAATCTACTATCTGGTGCCAAAGATCAATGATAACTCCTTTGCCACTCCGTACGACGGTGCCCTAGCCGAGTGTCTGTCTCCGTTCGACTGAGATTGACCCGGTCTGACAGCGATCTATTATACATTTAGAGGCCTGTTGTTTCCTAGAAACATCGAGAATATAACATGTCAAAGTATCGATTTTCATCGAAAAGTAACATGTTGCCGTGATCGTGGGGGGGGGGACGAGTGGCTGGGTGGTGTGCAGGGTCACATTAATTTGGGGCCTTGTTCACGAATTTGATGAGCTATGGGCCAGTGGTGCAATTTACGCCCAGGGCATAGATAGTGTAAATTCCTAGAAATAGCTGTTTGCACACCCTATGTGAGTGCGTGACTGGGTGCCGGCCTGTGTGTCTATCCAGTCTGCCGTACGAGCTCGTATTTAGTGTGACTGAACGCGCTTCACGACTCGACGCAATGGAAAGTAATGTCCAGTCGCTGGTTGTGGGACTATGTCGCTTTAAGCGTCAAAGTGCCTACAGCCCTCCTTCAGATTTAGCTTTTGTTAGCATGTTACCGTGTTACACGCATTTCAATGCGTGCAAATTTTAATATATTTTTATAGAAAGACGCCAAAAATCTGTAACACGGTAACATGTTACCTCTCGACAAAGCTAGAGATTTTGAGCGTTATATTGCCAATTTTTTTGTAAAACAAAACTTACATTTAAGACTTTTTTAGAGGTGACATTTTTATGATTTTAAGCCTTGAAGTCTAAAATTTGATTTGCGAGCATATCTGGTTTAAATGTGGATATTTTCTTAGTCGTAATAAAGTCCCTTTGGGTGGTGGACTAAAATAGGCCTATATGCAGTAATCCTTGGCTCTCATTTCTTTGACCTTGAGAATCATTTCATGTGACCAATTAAACATAGATTAGGATATGTTTTCGCATAAAAATATTATCGTTTTCTTTTACTCGTACTCCTACTTACAAGCCATGCAGTCACTTCACTAATTGTACACTGCATGCTTCTCTTCCCTCTGCAATCAAAAATGGAAGCCATCTGGTTTTTGTTTGCGAAAAGTTCCACGCTATGAAGAGAAAATAAAGCACCCAATTTTAATTAACTCATCCCTTTCTATTTAAGTGATTTTATAGGGGATTTCTAAATGATCGGGGGAAGTTTCTATCTGATTGGGGGATTTCCGACTGCTCGAAAGGGTTTTTCTTACTGCTGGTGGGATTTTCTGTCTGTTCGGGGGGTTTTTTACTTTACTGCTGGGGGAAGATTTTTCGACTGCTCTCAAAAATTTTCTAGCTACTCGGAAAGATTTTCTAGCTGGTTGGGTGATTTTTCAAGTGTTCGGGACGATCGTCTAACCGCTCAGGGAGATTTTCTTTTTATTTGGAAGATTTTCTGAACACACGTAAGGATTTTATGCTTCTCGGGAGATTTTAATTTTGCTGCAGAGATTTTCTAGCTGCTTAGGGAGATTTCTGTTGAGTACAGGATTGATTTAAAATGTCCCTATTATTTTCCGAATATTCATTCCCTTACTGCGTGCATCAGATATAGCACGGCAATACTGTAATTTCTGCGCAATCCCAAAGTGCCTTCTACCACCTATCACGCAAGCTTATCGTGCTACAGGTCCAACTCCAGCCCCTCCATTCCCTCATTCACTGGCACCCACACTTTTTTTCCACGACATTTTCCCCGCCATTGTTCTCTGTAATTATCAACTTTAATTGCTCCAATACGATAATCTAACTCAACAAGTTTTCTTCAGTATTTTGTTTCCGCAACCCCAGTTTCTAGACGCTCTTGTTTTTCAGACTCTTCGGTTGCGTCACCTGCCTCCCTAAACACGCGCTGCCTCTCCAAATCCTCATTTTTCCTCACTTCTCAGACCTCGACTCCAAAAAATAACTGTTTTTCCATGACGTCAGAAAATCGTTTGCCAATCAAAAAAGAGAGTGATGGCAAAGTCCTTGGAGAATTTCTCTAAACGTCGCTTACTTATAGATAACACACGAGCTATATAGCATATTATGTTATTATGTTATCGCCATCAATCATCTCCGCTCAGTGACTTTTGTCCATGGTAGCGGAGATGCACTGCTGAGTAACTCCTGCGAGTTTAACAGGGCGAACAGGGTGGGTGTATTACATATATTTGAAGCTATAAACT
This sequence comes from Macrostomum cliftonense, assembly GCA_950096795.1. Taxonomy (NCBI): domain Eukaryota; kingdom Metazoa; phylum Platyhelminthes; family Macrostomidae; genus Macrostomum; species Macrostomum cliftonense. Next base: position 1,253,884 of record CATNEM010000287.1, on the reverse strand, counting down.
ACAGCTGGAAAACGAGAAAAAATTATTTTCAGTTAAGGAAATCTCGGCACGTCCGTAGCCGTCTGCGTTACCTTCCATTTAGTTGTCAAACTTTACATTTCTTCTACCGCCCTTGCCAAACAACCGTTGCCGATCTTGATTTCCTATCCTTCTGTAAGGACCTTTTAATTTCTCTTGTAGTTGTTCATCATCAGACTCGTCAGAGTGAGCATCCACCTTCCTCAAGGACTTCATAGGACCCTTTTATAATCTCACTTAATATTTCAGATTTGCAAGTATGCGTTGCTCAAGGCTTCCATATCAGCAATCTAATGCTGAATTTTATGTATTTTTCTCTAAACCTCTGTCAGTGGTTTCTTTTTTTAGACCGTCTCTTTCCCTATAGGCCATAGCTTTTTAATGAGTGCTGCGGCCCCATCAAGCCCCCTGTTGCCATGAGTCCTTAGGTTGCTAGGCCGGTAGTAGACCTTGGACTTGGCTTTTCGTATCCTGGCTTATATGACCCATTGTTCTTTTGAACTCCCTCCGCATGCCTACATGTACGTTCGTAACTGAGGGCCTTGCCGATATGGCAGATAGGGTGGGTCGATCGATAGGAGTTTTGTTCTGTCTGGGTAGCCCTGCCTGCATAAATTTTCCGCGCAAGCTCATTCAACTGAAGGATTCACAGCAGAGCAGCTAAAAATTGCTTCCTAAATTGAAAAATAACTTCTAAAAAAGCTGCCAAAGGTCACCATGAAAAAACTTGAAGTTCAAGCAAAACTCTTAGTAGTCCTGCTAGCTCTGCAGATTACAAGCTCGATGCAGGACGCCTACAGGCTGATCACGGGATTCCTGTGCGTCAGGAGCGACTTCACGGTGACTGTTCCCGGCTCCCACACCGAATCCAGCTGCGCCTACTGGTGCAGCAGCAACCAGCGCTGCCAGGCCTTCTCCATGGCCGACGGTCCGTGCCAGCTGTTCGTGTTCGACAAGTGCAGCAAGTCGGTGAGGGACTGCGGCTGCTCCAGGACAGGCCAGCTGTTTGTGAAGCAGCAGGCGGGACTGGAGGCGGGCGCGCTGTGTCCGTCTGGCTACGTCGACGACCTGTGCGGAGTGAAGTACAAGCTGCTGGACGGTACTGGAAACTGGTGGCAGAGCAGGGCGAAGTGCGAGTCGGAGAGCGGCCTGGTGATCATGGCCGACGTGACGGACGCCGCCGAGATGAGCCACGTGGATGCGATCTACAGCAACAAGTCCTTTGGGAGACTCTTCTTCCTTGGCGGGTACCAAGCTCCGAATAGCTTCGAGCCGAGAGGTGGCTGGTACTGGATTGGCTGCAACATCACTCTAGACGGCAGTCTGTGGGGCAACGGCGAGCCTAACGGTGGAAACCAAGAGAGCGCTATTGCTCGCCATCCCAGCGTCGTCAAGCTAACGGATATTAACGACTGGTATTCGTTCTCATATGTTCTTTGCGAGTGCCTGTCGCCATTCACCTAACTGGAGCAGCCTCGGATGAACTTTTGTTAATTACTTGCCAAATTACATCCAGATGATTGGTTTCTGGCTTGACTAGATTAACTTATGCATATATCCAAAATGCAGATTGTGTGTTTTGCAGGACTCATAATTTTTGGGCACAGCCTCACAGGAAATCCAAGTAAAAACATTAAGTGTATCAAACTCTAAAACCATGCTTTTATTTAACACTGCATAAACTATTTTACCAGTTTAACTATCGATTCCTGATCAATATTCTTAGAAAAAAAATGTAAGCCATGCCTGATATTCGGATGCCCTATGAACCTTACATGTGCTCGGCTTTTGCCCTGGCAACGTTCACTGACTAGGGTTTACTGGTTTTACTCCGCTTAAAAAATAATTTTCAGCAGTATATGACTTGTATAGCAATTTTTTCAGTTTTTTATCAACGCTTTTCTACTTCTCCACTAAACCCTGTCCTGGCTTCGCTGTTGCAGAGGATTTAGTAGCAGCTTTCGACGTATTTTTGCTGTGAGCTTTAATTGCGCAAATGTTTTCACGGAAACTGCTATATGATGTCTGGGTGAACTCGAATGCAAAAAGTTTCCTACCGCAGTTATGTGTCTGCAGTTTTTGTTCGTCTTATGTCATCGTTTCTAACTTTTGTTTTAGTCGTCTTTAGTTTAGGTGTTTTGGTTAATTTATTTACATGTACATATGTTGACGGTTGAGGAAGAATAGAAGAGTTGGCTTTTTTCTTCTTGCTGGCTAAAATTATTCTTTAATGGTTATAATTTATATTTCTTGCTGCATTAATTTCATTAACTGGCTTCTTTATTTTCTCTGGACAAGTGTGCACGTACTGAGACTTTCAATTACGAAGGATTGAACCTCAAGATTTCGAGAAAGATAAAGAATCTGATTCCGAAGTTTATGTTGTGTAGTGACAAACTAACGTCTTTTAGAATTTTCAATTCTTATCTAATAAAATCCTTATCATTAAAATTGCTTATACTGCCGCTAATAGTAGGCTGTTAAACAAAAGTATTTTATAATTTAATTAGCAGTTTTGCCCCACCTCCCCATAATTGTCAATTTACAAATTTATCGATCGTGTGGTTTTTTGTGAAATGTACAAGTATACGAGCACCCTCGTAAATATACTCATAGCTCAGCACCCAAAACTTTGTGCTTGAAAAATCTACTATAAGTCAGAGAAAATATCGGCTTCTTAACAATTGGCGACGAGAATGGCTCTCAACGTGAGCCCACCTGCACCGTTTATGCCAACCAGTGGAACACCGGCAGTGCCATGGAATCGATGGCTGGATGCTTTCGATATTTATTGCCAAGCGGCGCAAACGTGGACACCCCGGCCGGAGAACAATGAAGCTCCAACAGAGGAGGCTACGCGACTGGCAACGGTGTGCAGAAACCTGCTGCTGCACCTTCTCGGTTTCGAAGGGCAGCGGATCGCCAAGGCTCGGAATGCAATCGTAGACGGCCACACCTTCTGGCAAACTCGTGATCAGCTGACGGTGGTGTTTGGCGAACGGCCAAACGTGATGCTGGCGCGTCACAGATTCCGGGAGCGACAGCAGCTGCCGGGGGAGGACGCAGTCACTTTCGTCGCAGCGCTGCGAGAGCTGTCAGCCACCTGCAACTACGGAGCTCTGACTGACGAGATGATTCGCGATCAGCTTGCCCAGAAGACCAACAGCACTCGGATCCGAGAGCGCCTACTGACTGAGGACGCTGCCAGGCTGACTCTGGACCAAGCTGTCGTCATAGCGACCACGATCGAGGATGCGGCGGCAGGCAGCAAGGCGATGGCGACGGCCAGCTCATCTGGCGCGATACAGGCCGTGCAGGATGCTAGGTCACGAGGCCACCGTGGCGCTCCGGCCAGCAAGAAGCCCCAGCAACAAGGCGGAGGCTCCTGCCAGCGATGCGGCCGCAGCCATGATGCCAAGGCGAAGTGTCCCGCACACGGCAAGAAGTGTAAAAACTGCGGCAAACTCAACCACTTCAGCCGATGTTGCCGCAGCAAAGCTCTGCAGATAAGCGCGGAAGACACGGTCACGATCTACGCGGTGCACGGCAGCGACGAGATCAGAGTCGAACTAGAGCTGGGCGGCACCGGAAAGATCGTCAGCCTGATGGTCGACTGCGGAGCCAAGGTATCCCTGCTGAACGAGGCCACTGCGAAGAGCGTAGGCAACCTGCAACTGAGACCTTCTACAGTGCAGCTGCGAGCATACGGTGGGAAGCAGATCGCTCTGATGGGGATTGCAACGGTTTCAGTTAAGCACCTCAACCATGAGCTTCAGCACGACTTCCACATCACGAGATCGGGCGAGAACATCATCGGCCGCGACCTGATGGTGAAGCTAGGCTTCAAGGTGCAACTACAGCCGCCAAGTTTCGACATCCAGATGGCCAGCGTGGACATCAAAAAAGAGTTCCCAACAGTCTTCAGCGGCTCAATCGGTCTTTGCAAGAAAGCGGTGCACAAGCCAAGGATCAACACGGCAGTTCCGCCAGTACAGCAACCACTGCGCCGTCTACCACTCGCAAAGCAGCAACAAGTCGGCGAAGAGCTGGACCGTCTGGAAGCAGCGGGCATCATTGAACGGGTGAGTTCTAGCCCCTCGATCTCCAACCTGGTTGTTGCGAACAAGAAGGACGGCAGCATCCGAGTCTGCATCGACGTGCGCGAGCCGAACAAGTCGCTTGTCATCGACCGACACCCAATGCCGCAGCTGGACGAGATTTCAGCCAAGATCAAGTCTGCGGGTGGCCACGTGTTCTCCAAGGTCGACCTCAAAGCGGGCTACATGCAGATGCAGCTACACGAGTCATCACGTGACCTGACGGCCTTCATCACTCACCAGGGACTCTACCGGTACTGCAGGGTGTCCTTCGGCTTAGCATCAGCACCGGCGGCCTTCCAGAGAATGCTGGACGACTTGATAGCCAATCTGCACGGCGTTGAGCACATCCTGGACGACTTCATAGTCTTCGGGGCGACCGAGCGGGAGCACGACTCTAGGCTGCGAGCGCTGCTAAAGCGGCTGGAGGACGCCGGACTCACGGCCAACAAGGACAAATGTCAGTTTCGGCGAGCCGAGATCGAGTTCTTCGGCTTCATCTTCTCGGCTGATGGAATGCGACCGTCCGAGTCTCAGACCAAGGCCTTCAGCGAGTTGCGGGCGCCGGCCAACAGGAAGGAGCTGCAGTCGTTCCTGGGATCCGCCAACTACCTGATGCGGTTCGTGCCCAACTTCGTGGAGGTCACGACGCCGCTGAGGCCTCTGCTGAAAGGCGACGCGGAGTTCGAGTGGTCGGCCGAATGCGAGCGAGCGTTCCAGACATTGAAGGCGGCAATCTGCAATCCACCAGTTCTGGCGCATTTCGACCCGGCAGCTGAGACGATCGTCACCAGCGACGCCAGCGCGGAATCTCTCGGCGCCCAGCTGTCCCAGATCCAAGACGGCGTGGAGCGGCCAATCGCCTTCGCCGCCCGCGCCCTGACCGAGACCGAGAAGCGATATGCAAACGAGCGCGAGGCTCTGGCGAGTTTGTGGGCCATGGAAAAGTGGCACTACTACCTGTACGGGCGTCATTTCGAGCTGCGAACCGACCATCAAGCACTGAGGCAGCTGCTGCTCGGACCTAGCGGCACCGGACACCGGCCGTTGCGCATCCACCGTTGGTGCGACCGTTTCCAGCAGTACGATTTCCACATTCGATATCTGCCGGGCAATCGCAACTTTGTGGCCGACATGCTGTCAAGGTGGAGCTCCGGGTCAGATATGAACATCGTCCAGCTGCCGGACACTGCAATGCCTCGGGTTCGAATCATCACAGCGCAGCAACTAGCGGCAGCCGCGGCCGAGGACTCGGTGCTACGCGAAGTGATTCAGCGTGTGACAAGCGGCAACTGGGCTCTGACCAAGGACAGCGAGCTGCAGCCGTATTTCAAGGTTCGAGAACAACTCAGTGTCTGGCACGATGGCTCCTGCCTGGCGTTTCAAGAGCGCGCTGTCATCCCACAGCAGCTGCGGGGCGAGCTCCTTGAATCGGCACACACAGGTAATCCGGGCGTGGTGCGCACCAAGCAGCAGCTTCGCGAGTTCGCCTGGTGGCCGCGCATGGACGCTGAGGTCGAGCTATTCGTCCGAGACTGCATTGCCTGCGAGACTGCGGAGAAAAATTTCAAGCTGCGACCGGCTCCACTGCAGCCCCTGCCATGGCCAGATGCACCATGGACGGAGATCGCCATCGACATCGTGGGCGAGTTGTAGGCAGCACCGGCATCGTCACGATTTCTTCTGGTCATCACGGATCTGCACAGCAAGTGACCAGAGGTCTTCGCAACTTCGAGCATCACCACCGAGACGGTCTGCAAGGTGCTACGCAGCCTGTTCGCGCGCTGGGGCCTCTGCGAGAAGGTCTTCACCGACAACGGGCCTCAATTCGGCGACACCTTTACCAACTTTCTGCGTGAGCGGGGCATCCAGCACCTGAAGACCAGCCCGTACCGTCCGAGCACCAACGGCCAGACGGAGAGACTCAACCGGACTCTGATGGACAGCATTCGAGCGGCCAGAGCGGCGGGCACTCAGATGCATGACACGCTGCTGCAGTTCCTGGAAGCCTACCGCAGTACCCCGCACGCCCTGACTGGCAAGAGCCCAGCCGAGCTAATGCTAGGCAGACGTTGGCGCACGGCTCTGTCTCTGCTGGCTCCGTACAAGGACACCAAGACGGCGCATCCCGAGATCAGCACGCGAGTCAAGGAGCGTCAACAGCGAACGGCGGCGTACACCGACCAGCGGCGAGGAGCGCAACCGCCGACACTGCGCGCTGGTGACTGGGTTCGAGTGCGGCGCCCTGTCCGACATGGCAAGCTCGGCACGCGGCTGTCAACACCGCTGCAGGTCACCAAGACTTCTGGCGCCACGTGCCGCCTGACGGACGGCAGCACCTGGAATCAGCAGGCGTTAGTACCAACGTCGTCGCGTCCGAGTTCTATGGCACCAATCCTAGACGAGCACGACCCTCTTGTTGATGTCCAAGCGCGTCCGGTAGAGGAAGCCGGCGGCGGCGGCGGCAGCGGTGGCGGCGGCGGCGGCGAACGTCGGCCACCGGACCCGGTCACAGCCGAGACTGCGCCACCGCGACGTTCGGATCGACGGCAGCGACCGGTGCAACGTTATGGCTGGTGACTGTTTTTTTGGAGAAGGGGAAGATGTTGTGTAGTGACAAACTAACGTCTTTTAGAATTTTCAATTCTTATCTAATAAAATCCTTATCCTTAAAATTGCTTATACTGCCGCTAATAGCAGGCTGTTAAATAAAAGTATTTTATAATTTAATTAGCAGTTTTGCCCCACCTCCCCATAATTGTCAATTTACAAATTTATCGATCGTGTGGTTTTTTGTGAAATGTACAAGTATAAATATACTCATAGCTCAGCACCCAAAACTTTGTGCTTGAAAAATCTACTATAAGTCAGAGAAAATATCGGCTTCTTAACAGTTTACATATTTAAACTCTCACTAGTGGCAGTCTATATAGTGAATCTCTCACTAGTGGCACCCATTATTTGCAATCCGAAAGACATCAAGCGTCCAAATTTGTTCAGAAAATTTTCAGTGAGGCTTTTCGTTACAGCGATTTCTGCAGAACCAGAATTATCGGTTCGAAACTTTATATTTTCAAAAAAGAAATAAAATAAATTTAGACACCTGACCTTTCGACTAGATGTACAGCCCACGGCACAGGCGCAGCTAGTTGCGCGGCGCATCCGAGGGCTGTGTACAGCTGTAAGCTGTTCAGCCTGACAGGCTGGAGGGGCCGCAACACACACTCTAAATTTACTTAGCTCACAGTCTCTGGTGGGTGGACTAAAGCAATGCGGTATTAAGTGTCTTGCTCAAGGGCACAAATTTTCTCCTAGGGCTGGGACTCGAACCTAATATACGACCTTCCAATTCATAAGGCAAGCACCCAGTCACCAGGCTACATCAACTTCTCTTGTTTAATACTGTTTTCTCGATTTCAGAATCGTTTCCAGAACCATGTTCTGGTTTTGGAATTTGGATCGAGAAATTTTCTCGAAGTGATTCAGAACAATTAGTTTGGGGACCACTTGTTACAAGCTTTAAAATTAAAAAAAAATTTTACGGCTGTGAGTCGAAGACAGAAAATGTTTATGATAATTCACCGAACTATATTGCTTTTTGGATGTATGTAAATGTTATAATACACTCATTCCATTCGGTATTTTTCATTTTCCTATCGGTTCTGGTTCTGGAATCAGAATTTATTCTGGTTCTATCAATAGAACCAATAATCGTGAAAAGCCTCGGTGTCCTGAGGACATCAAATAGATGCTAAAGCTACCGTTAATACGAGCTATTCAAAAGTCGAATTCAGACAAATAAACCATGACTCAGCTACCATTCGCCCCGACCAGAAGAACCCGATAGATCAAGACTCTAAAAAGCAAAATTAAGTTGTTAAAAGAAAGTCATTTATTTCACGCAAATCACTACCGATTTTAACGATTTTAATTTTAACGTAAATTTATAGTGAAGTACAGGGATTATAGGACAGGATACCTTAAGGTGTCCTTAAGTTAAAAAGTAGGCCCATCCCTAAACTCTACTCTAGACTCATATAATATAAGTAACATCACTCAAACCTTCGAGTTCAATGGTGGGATTTGAAGAAATAATATGACTAAGATTATAAATTATTAGAAAAATATTTTGGCCAACTTCTTGAGAAACCTGCAAAAGCTTTTCTGTTTTCACTGTTTTTGTCTGAAACCATCATCAAATTGACATCGATGAAGCAAAGTTTTCTTTTTAGAAAATAGTCTATATCTTATCTATTTGAATTTGTATCTGTTTTTAAATACGGCATATGTTCGGTTTCGTTCGTTAAATTATTTTGATCGCATTTTTGAATTCACCAACAAAAAACAAAAACGAGGGTAACAAAACTACAACGAAATAACCTAGTTGTGTCAGTCAGTCTATAATAACTTAATTATGCTAGGCTTATGTCTTATTTTCAATCAAATTTAATATTATCCTTTTTAGAAGGTTATCATTTCTATAGAACTTTTGTAATTATGTTCTTTAAGTTAAAAATATATGCCCAACAATTGGCTAAGTTGTTAGTTGGCCAACCTCAGGCATGGATTCAGGAATTTCTTAGGGGGGGGGCAAGCCAACTTTAAGTTGTTCCAAGAATGCTTTCTGATTTGAGGATTTTTGAGGTTTAAAATACAATTTTGTAGTTAGGCCCTAAATTATAAAAAAGGTTCCTTTAAGTTCAGTTTGCCAGGAGGATATTTCGCTTGGGTTGCTATCACAATAGCTAGCTACTAAAATTTGACAATGCCAAAATCTCTTTCTTTGATAACACTGAAACTTCATAACACCAAAACTTTGTAATATCAAAACATAAAATTACAATGCCAGCTAAGCTCTGGCTACACTTTTTAGTGCCATGAAATTTCAGTGTTGTGAAATGCCCCTTTCACTGGGTTTATTTTTTGAATGGGCACAGGATGTGAAATCACATCATGTTCTTAATTTTTGGATGCGATTTCAGGGTTTGAGATGCAATTTTTCAAAAGTCCCATTTCAGAAGTCTTTTATTGTGAAGAATTAAAAAAATCAGGATGCGAAATCGCAACCTACATTGAATTTCAGGATGCGATTCTAAAAGTCAAGATGCTATAGCATCCCTATAGCACAAAAAATAAACCCAGCCTTTTCACTTAAAATCATTTTTGGCTAAATGTAAATAAGGGGGTTAGTGCCAAGCTGGGTTTATTTTTTTGCTGGACTGGAAGATAATATGTGCGCAACTTGAAAAATTCAGTTAGCTTGTGCAACTTAGTTAAAAAAATTTTGTGATTTAGTTTGGGTCAAAGTTTGAAGGACCAGAAAAAAGGTCCTGCAAACCACTTTTGCATGAATCTTCCCAATTCTTCTACGTATTTTGTTATGTACCCCCTCGTTTTTGCAACTTACCCCCTATTTTTGCAATTTACCCCCTTGTTTTTGCAACTTACCCCCTGTTTTTCACCAATTTTGTGACTTACATTGTTGATTTTGCAACTTTTATTGACAATTTTGTGACTTACATCAGCGATTTTGCCACTTACCTTGGTCAGCTACCAAATCAGTCAGCGGGGTCAATTGACTTGGCCGACTATTGTAAATGTATGCACAGGATGCAAAATTGCATCATGTTCTGAATTTTAATATACAATTTCAGGGTCTGGGATGCAATTTTTAAAGTATTATTTAAGAGGTCTTTTATTGTGAATATGAAGACTTGAAAAAATCAAGATGTAAAATTGCATCCTATATCAAATTTCAGGATATGATTCTTTAAGTCAAGATGCTATAATATGATCCCTATAGCACAAAAAATAAACCCAGGTGCCAAGGCACTCTACCCCAGGCCAGAGCTACCAAGAAGCAAGCATTGAGATAGCTGTAACTAATTACTGCACAAGGTTTATTTGGAAGCCTACTGAAGGAATTTAGTAATAGGGCAAGCCCCCACTGCTTACCCCCCCCCCCCTTACCGAGGCATAGAGCCAGGAGCAAACTCAAGCTTTAAATGGGAAATTAAGCCTACAGGTTGGGCTACAGAATTTAGAGAGGCAAGCAGTTTGCAGAGCAGTGCCAGAAGGTTCCAGTTTAGGGGAGGCAAAGAATTTAATTACACTACACGGCATGTCCACTATAACCAAAAATGAATGCAATCTCAATGGATAGGGGCTATCACTATCCCAAAATTTTGCTTTCTCAAAAATTACCTATCTTTTACTATCTTGAAATTTTATTTCCTAAAAAATGAATAAAAATAATTTAGACACCTGACCTTTCAATCAGACATACAACCCACTGCATAGCCGTAGCTAGTTGGGCAATTTAAACAACTAGCAATTCAAATAAATTGAAAAATTGGGGGGAAAATGGTAAAATTGAGGGTGGGTGGAAGTCATAAGATGGGCAGTGTAAGTGTAATAATTTGGGAAGAATACTAAAAAACATAGTAATTAGTAAAGTATAGGATAAAAGCAGTTTGCAGGACCTTTTTGGTCCTTTAAAATTTTTTTCCAAAGTAAGTCCAAAGTAAGTCACTAACTTAGTTGCTCTGGCCAACCAAATTTTCTGAGTTATGCATATATGTGCCTTAATTAGCAAAACAGAAAATTAATTCCAATATATCTGTTAAATAATAATAAAGATTAAAGAATTCTATATAAGCCTAATGTAATTAATGGATTAGGAGAATGAAGGAATGAAATAATGGATTATTTCAATTAATATATTGACAATTCAGTATTCTCCCATTTTTTAAATACTAATAAGTTCTGTACTTACTATTTAAATATCAACAATTGTGGCATAAAATTACTTTTGCTAAAAAATCATTTTTTTATTTTTAAATGGTGCTAATGATCCAAAAAGATGAATAAAAGTTGTGTATGGCCTGAACCAGCTGCATTTAGGGGCACAGAAATTATTTTTTGTGATCATTGCTAGATATATTTCTTAATTCTGAAAATTTCAGACAATTTGCTGGTTTGTTTACATTTATTAAGTTTAAATTATTTTCTACAATTATTATACCAGAAAGATTTCAGTATTTGCAGTAAATATTTTTGTATTTATATATCAGTCCTCAGTTTAATTTTAGGCAAAATACTTCTGCATAAGGGCTATTTTTTGTATTTACTCACTTTTCCTATTTCATTGTCTCCTTTGGTATAGTCTGACTTTCAGTTGAAAACTGTAGCAAAAAATTTAGAAGAGCAAAAAGCTCATTTTCATAATTTTGACATTGTAAATAAATTTATTTGTCTAGATGCCATGCATATCCTTTCTTGTATTTAGCTTGTATAATAAATGTATAATCAATATATATATGGATTAATTAATAGTTTTTAATATTACTGAATTAACTTTTCAGCCTTGAATCTTCTTCTTGTAGATGAACTGTTAAAAAAGAACCAAGTGGACATATACTATTAAAATGTAAGTGATTTTGATTAGTTTAAGTACTTTTTTTGCTGTTTTCATATTGTTTGCATCTAGAGTATACCCTTTACAGCCTTGCAAAAAGTTTTATGCTGAGAATAAGTAGCTAATTAGATTGGATGTATATCATAAATTAATTTTTTTTGGTGACTGGGCTAATGAATTGATATATTTATGTAACTTTTTGTCATTATTAGAGTCATTTGCCTAAATTATTCAGGCATAAAAATGTGTGTAAGTTTATGCAATTTTGCATGTGCCCAATCACATTCCTTGTCTGATACATTCTTTACTATTCATATGCTCTTAGCTAATTTTCAAATTACTGTTTAAGTGACTATTCTGCATTTTAATAGATATGATTTGCATTATTTTATTGATCTTTTGATGAAAAAAGACTGTTTGCTGCAATCTTTTTCTGACACATTTATCAGGGAATTATTATTTTTCTAATAGCATTCACTTGTTGTCAATCTTAAATAGTTAAGTCGCTTTCGCTTTCAGTCAAATTTTTCAACCTGCTACTTCAAGTAGGGCAGTCCAATAATGATTAAGGTTGATAAAAAATTGAGTGCTAAAACTGTTGCTAAAAATAGCCTCAAATTTGCAGGTTTTTTCTCCATATTAAAACTAGTTAGTAAGTTTAAGTTAGCTAAAATGCAGGCTGTCAAACAGTGATCAAGCCTATATTTTAGTTTTCCTATGTTCTAGTGCTATTTGAAGATATGAGACGCCACAGTAGGTTTTCGTTCATTCGTGTTTTAGTTTGAAAAAAAAACTTTGCTCGATTTCCTTGCAACGTGTGCTAATTTTTTTACACTTCAGCCGGCTTCATTAAGCAGTTCAGTACTAATTATCATTTTGATCAGATTTAGCAAAGCGTAGAGTATAGAGCATAGCATAGATCGCGCAAATACCCTCGTCCACAGGGCTTGGGCTGGGTTCTTACTTGGCTGGGTCAGGTCTAATTGCGCGTGTGAAACCGGCCTGTCTTGCCTAGTGCTTTTTTGCCTAGCTCATGGCTGAGGAGAGTAGAACTTGTGAGGTTCAGCAGTGCAGCACTTGTGCTTTATTTCTCTGTTTATCTTTAACCTTGTTAGATATCTTTTCATATTTTATTTCACCTAATTAGTAGTACTTTAGACTTTAATTCTTTAAACATTCAGCAGTATTTTAATTTTTGGCGTCTAAAAATAATTGAGTGAGTGAGTGGCTGACTGATTGACTGACTGACAAGGCGAGTGAGTGGCTGACTGACTGACTGACTGACAAGGTGAGTGAGTGGCTGACTGATTGACTGACTGACAAGGCGAGTGAGTGGCTGACTGACTGACTGACTGACAAGGTGAGTGAGTGGCTGACTGACTGACTGACTGACAAGGCGAGTGAGTGGCTGACTGACTGACTGACAAGGCGAGTGAGTGGCTGACTGACTGACTAAAATCAGAATAAATATATTAAAATTAAAGTCTCTGTTTGCCCAGCTTAAGCTGTTTGTAAACCGTAAAATTTTTATTGCTTAGATAGTAGAAATCATAGTGCGACTAAATCTAATTATATAAAAAAATCCCCAGGGATAAAGTGAAATCAGCCGGGCGCAGTCGCAGCCCTCTTAAAGGCTACCAGGTGATGACCAACCCGTCACTTGACGCCGACGCAGCCTCCATGGTGTCGGCGTCCGTCATCAGCGGTTCGTTCGCCGCTGCCGATTCGATTTTAGACTCGGCAGCAGCTGAGCGTCAGCCAACCCTCACTAGTAATGCTTTTACTGGCAAGTCTAAATTGCCATTCAAATCATCGAAAATTTCCGGCCATAATGCTGCTATTGGCGCTATTAATGGCGCCTCTACAAGTAGCTGGAATGCCTCGGCTGCTGGTGCGGCTGCTTCTGCTGGTCAAGATGGTGGCTTCGCCGCGGCTTCGGGTTCGGCTGACTCGCCTCGCCAGTCCGATCTGGGGAATCGCTTTGTCGAATCGGTGAGGATTTCGGATTTTCTTGGATTTGCCTTTAGATGGTTTGAAATTCAAATAGTCTCGGGGGAGGATTAGAGTAGGGGGCGGTTCGGGACCTGAGAAATCCCCTAGAGGATTAGAGTAGGGGGCGGATGGGGATCTGAAAAATCCCCTAAAGGATTAGAGGAGTAGGGGGCAAATCGGGATCTGTGAAATCCTCTAGAGAATTAGTGGAGTAGGAGACGGATTGGAATCTCTGAAATCCCCTAGAGGATTAGAGCATTTGGGGCGGATCGGGATCTGTGAAATCCCCTAGAGGATTAGAGGATTTGGGGCGGATCGGGATCTGTGAAATCCCCTAGAGGATTAGAGCATTTGGGGCGGATCGGGATCTGTGAAATCCCCTAGAGGATTAGAGCATTTGGGGCGGATCGGGATCTGTGAAATCCCCTAGAGGATTAGAGGATTTGGGGCGGATCGGGACCTGAGAGATCCTCCTTAGAATTTTGACGTCCTTATCTGCCCCTCACACTCCTAATTTTATCTGATAATTGGACGAGTGAATGGTACTTAAAAAATACAGAAAACTTAAAATTAAAGCCTTTAGTTTGTCATTTTCAATCATTAAAATTTTCTGTCTCTCAGCCGCATGCATTATAGTCAGTAGCGCTGAGCCAGGGCGAGACCGGGTTCCGTTCTGTGACTCAGCAGGCCTAAAAGTCAGGGATGGGGGCGAGAGCAACGCCAGTGAGAGTAAGGTAGTTGAGAGGGTGGCGAGAAACTCGTGTATCTATGCGCGCCTCCCTCATAGTACAGACCCAGGTACAGACTGGGCACAGAATCTGCTGCGATGATGCTCTTAAATATGATTCGCGCATGAGAGAATTTTCCCTTACCTATCCACGCGGTGAGAAGTTGAAAGCCTATAGAATGTGCGTAATTTAGTGTACACTTGGTATCTCCCCCCTTCCTCACCTCCTCAAATCCTGCTCGCGGGTTTACTGTACTCCCATGCCAGCCTACCCAATGTTATGCCAATGCTTCTCTCTAAACACCCGCTGGTTACTATTGGCAACCAATTCTACAACAAGAGGTTATAGGAAGGGAAGGATTTTTTTTAACACACGCAACCTCGCCTCCGCTCTCAGTGGCCTGGCAGGGAACGTGCAAGCAGGCAGATACATCTGTTAGGTTTTAAATAGGCTTCAACCAGGTTTTGCTTATACGATAGTTAGTTGAATTGAAGAAACCGCAGCCATGCTCACCAGCGAGGTCACTAATAGCAACGAGGCTTCGCTAACTAACACTGACGATAGCAATAATAACAATCGGACAGTTATTATGCAATCTGGTCGGACTAACTTTGGCGCCGAGTTTGACGAGCCAGGTTTCCAGCCTCAGCATCATCAGCATCATCAGCATCATCATCATCATTCGTCGTTACATTCAGCTCCGGCCGTGGCCGCCACTACAATATTGCAGGCCGGGCAGTTCATTCGGGACCAGTTGCCCACTGGACGGCACCAGCGTCAGCAGCGTCAGGACGCTATGGGCAAGCCGCTGCTCACTCTGGACGGCAGTCAGCACTCTCTGCGCGACGTTCAGTTCGGTCTCGACGGAACGTCCCCGGCCGCCTCTCCCCTGCCCGTGGAGCTGCACCAGGAGGCGCACAATCGGACTGACAGTGGCGCATCATTTGACGCGCCTCCGCCGTCGCATTTTCGACAGGATCAGCTGTTTCAACAACAGCAGCCGCAGCAGCAGCAGCAGCAGCAACCGGCCATGCTGTCGTTGCCTTCTCAATCGGCCAAGCTGTCCACCGTGGCCTCCGTGGCGTCAACCTCGGATGGCTGCTACAGCCGAGAGCTGGCCGCTTCTAATGGCGATTTGAGCGGCGCTGGCGATTCTTCTCAGGTGAGACTGGCTTTGGCTTTTTTTAAATTTTTAAAAAAATAGCTTATGTTTTTTTTAACTTGGTGAGTATTGTGATCCTCTTCCGATTGTGCCAAATAAACAGGAGACCACAGGATTTAATCCTTTTTCGTTTCTGATTGGGATTTTTATCTTTTTGTCGGTTGCTGTGTGGGATTTTCATACTCTTTCGGTGGTTGCTGGGTTCGATTTTCATCCTCTTTTTGGTTGCTGAGTGGGACTTTAATCCTCTTCTCGGTTGCTGGGTGGGATTTTCATCCTCTTTCAGTGGTTGCTGAGTGGGTTTTAAATCCTCTTTTCGGTTGCTGGATGGTATTTTCATCCTATTTTCAGTTGCTAGGTAGGCTTTTTATTCTATTTTGAGTTGCTGAGTGATATTTTAATCCTCCTTTGTTTTTTTGAAGTTAGAATTTTAATCTAATTTTGAATAGTTCAGATAAACCATTTTTTTCGATTTTTTTAAGATGGCATTTAAGGCCCTTAAATCCGGTTGTTTTAGATGGGGTATTTAAGTTTTGTTTGTATGTGATTATAGTCGTTTTGTCCCTTGTTTAAGATGGGATCTATAATTCTCTTTTAGCTTTTTGCAGTTTTTGATTGTGATTTTGATAGTTTTTGTAACGTTTTTTAACGTCTTGTTTTTGGCTGTTTTAGCTAGAAGCATGTTTCTCTTTTGCGTAATATCACTCAGTATCTTGAAGGCAATCAAAACTTAGCAAATCCACAACAATTCCCATCGCACTGTGCAGGTTGTCTCTAGGCGCGCCAATCGTCCCAGATACGAGCCAGGCGTTGCCGGTGGCGGAGGCGGCTTCCCCGCTAATTCAAACAACGTCGCGTCGACTTCGTCAGGCTTAGCTATTATTGACAACGAAGCCGAAGGAGTGGACTCGATTCGGCTTGACTATCGGCGGGCCTCGTCTAGCGCCGGCCGCTGCGGCTCCGTCATCACGTTTCGCAACATTAACTACGACGTTATGGTGAAACGGTATCCGTGGAGTAAGGCTGAGAAGCGGGTTGTACTGCAGGGTGTGAGGTAATTGTTTTCTTCTATATACATTAGTAATAATCCAAAGCCAATATTTACTTACTGTCACCCTAATTTGGCCAATTTAGCTCTCATATAAGTGTATTGAAATTGGGACACTATTTGATTGCTGCAAGCCTACTGACAAACGTTTGTGCGTGATTACCAGAGCAAACAAAGAAATTAAGTTTTTTTCTCTATGAATGGTTTGTTGAACACAAATATTTGTCGATCTTATAATTAAGTGAGTTATCACCGGGATAGAATTCCCCTTTGATTTTAATTGTCTGCGAAAAAATGCCTAATTCAGTTGCAATTGGTTAAGCCTATAGTATCAAGCCTATAGAGTGTCCAGTGTGTTTGATTGTCCATGTAGTGGCCGGCAATTAATTATTTACTAAGTGGGAATTGAATTGCACTGCCTGTGTTTGATTGAAGGATTACGGACCAAACAATCAGCTTCGCAACCCTGAACCTTTCAAGTCCTAAATGTATAGATTTTCCCAAACATGCAAGTGTGTACTTTTACCCATTCCGCAGTGGGATAATGAAGCCGGGCCTCAACGCCATCATGGGCCCAACTGGTAGCGGCAAAAGCTCCCTTCTAGACGTCCTAGCTGGCCGTAAAGATCCGCAATACCTGCGCGGCGAAGTGCTAGTTGACGGCGCCGAGCAGCCCGAGAACTTCAAATGCGTGTCCGGCTACGTTGTGCAGGACGATATTGTGATGGGCACCCTGACTGTGCGCGAGAATTTGCGCTTCTCGGCCGCTCTACGACTGCCTGGTCACGTGAACGAAGAAGAGCGTCGTCGTAAAGTTGAAGAGGTCATCGAAGAGTTGGGCTTGACCAAGGTTTGTGCATGTGTGTTTTTGGCATCGTAATTCTTTGTTTCTGCAAGAATTTTTGTGTCGATTCGAAAGACATTATAGGCCGCTACTTTAAAGTTAGTTTAGTGGTGGTTTAAAGTGTACTTGATTTAATTTTGTAATCCTTCACTTGGATTACGTAATTGTTTCGCTTGTTACGTAATCGCTCAATTGGATTACGTAATTGTTTCGTTGGTTGCATAATCGGTCAGTTGGATTACGTAATCGCTTAGTTGGTTAACGTAATTGCTTATTTGGCTATGTTGAAACAACGCTACAGGTGGCCGACTCAAAGATTGGCACCGAATTGATTCGCGGCGTATCTGGCGGCGAACGGAAGCGCACCAACATCGGCATGGAGCTGATCACCGATCCAACGGTGCTATTCCTTGACGAGCCGACCACCGGTTTGGACGCGTTCACGGCCGGTTCAGTGCTTCGCACGTTGCGCAATTTGGCCAATGCCGGCCGTACAATAGTGTTCTCTATTCACCAGCCTAAGTACTCCATCTATAGGTTGTTTGACAGTCTCACACTGGTCGTTTCTGGTCAGATTATTTATCACGGACCGGCTAACGACATGCCGCTGCGCTATTTTGCTGATATTGGTGAGCCAATGATGGACAATTGGGAATTAGAGGGAGACATCCTTAGATAGGGGGACAAAAGAGAGATTGGGAGACATCCTTAGATAGGGGGACAAAAGAGAGATTGGGAGACATCCTTAGATAGAGGGACAATGAGAGAGATAGGGAGACATCCTTAGCTAGAGAGACAATGAGAGAGATAGGGAGACATCCTTAGATAGCTAGAGAGACAATGAGAGAGATAGGGGGACATCCTTAGATAGCTAGAGAGACAATGAGAGAGATAGGGAGACATCCTTAGATAGCTAGAGAGACAATGAGAGAGATTGGGAGACATCCTTAGATAGCTAGAGAGACAATGAGAGAGATTGGGAGACATCCTTAGATAGCTAGAGAGACAATGAGAGAGATTGGGAGACATCCTTAGATAGCTAGAGAGACAATGAGAGAGATTGGGAGACATCCTTAGATAGCCAGAGAGACAATGAGAGAGATAGGGGGACATCCTTAGATAGCTAGAGAGATAATGAGAGAGATTGGAAGACATCCTTAGATAGGGGGACAATCAGAGAGAGGGGGAGAGATCCTTAGAACGATATAGGGAAGAGATCTCTAGATTATGATAGAATAAGAGAGTAGGCTGGAACCTAAAAGATAAAAAACGATAGATAAATGGACAGCAAAAGCAATACGCCAAAAGCAGCCAAATTCAAGCCACTGTGGCTTTGAGCTACTTATTTATTAAACAATCCTAGGTTACATATGCGAGGCTCACAACAGTCCGCCGGACTTCTTCATGGACATAGTGCACGGCGAGGTGCCTGTGGTTAATGCGGCCGCCAGGGGCGCTGGGGTTGGCGGCGGACCAGCAGGCGCGCTGGTTAGCGGCGGCGGCAGCGGAGGCGATTTTGTAGAACGTGAGTTCGTTCTTGGCCCTATTATTCTGCGCGCTTGTAATTCGGTTTTTGTACTTCAGTATTTTAATGCTTTTGCATTCCCCAATGATTCACTCTAAATTCCCACTGAGGATTCTTTTTGTGAGCCACCTTTTTATACTTGAAACTGCTTGATAGTAGCTTCCAATTTTGCAGCTTAAGAATAGTTACTACAAGGACACCTTCAGTAGAAGGACGGGACACTTGTTTCTTGGAAAGTTTTTGGAGTCTAATCTTCGCGAAAAAATATACTACTGAGATAGGAAATTTGTAGTTTTTCGACATAAAATTAAATATTGCGCTCGAGTAAAAGAAGATGCAAATTTCCTATCTCCGTGGTGTATTTTTTCGCGAAGATTAGACCACAGAACTTACACAGAATGCTCAATCAGTGATTTTATGAAATTAAACTGCTTGGAAATAGAGATGCGCACAAACTACTAATCCGATGAAGAAATATAAGTAGTAACCATAGACATCACTCAAATGTGTAGCACAAGACCGCTTGAATTATTAAGTCAGTAACCAAAGCCAGCAGTCTATAATAGTCTATGGCTACTTATATTTCTTCATCGGATTAGTAGTTTGTGCGCATCTCTATTTCCAAGCAGTTTAATTTCATAAAATCACTGATTGAGCATTCTGTGTAATTTCTGTGGATTAGACTCCAAAAACTTTCTAAGAAACGAAGTGTCCCGTCCTTCTATTTAAGGTGTCCTTGAGTTATTATCAATAAAGTTTTTTTTTAAAACAGGCCCAACAAAAATTTAAAGCGTGTTTCTAAAAATAGACGTCAATATTGAAGGTGGAACAAGTTTGCACTTTAATTGTCGCTTAGAACGCTCTTCTCAACCTAGGCAGGCAGGCAGGGTAAAAGAAGTCAGTGACTGAGTCAGTCTAGTTAAACCTAGATTTGAAAAAAATTTGAGGTTAGAAAGAAATCGATAATTCTCTATAGCAACTAGATGGTTGTTTAAAAAAATGAAGAAGTTAACCCTTTCAGCCTACAAGCCTTGTACAGATATGTAAAGTAAAAAATCTAAAGACTTTTGAGTACAAAATTAATGCTCTGCTGCTTCTTTAACATCACGTCCTTTGCATAATATTATTGTTTACGTATTTTTCTTATACCTCTGACTCTAAATTTCTTTGCGCCCGATATTTCTTTTGCTCCGAGGGGTATTTATTGATTTGTACTTCTGTGTGACCAAATGTTGATTTTGTTTTTGCTGAAACCGGACAAAAAGCAGAAATTGTCTTTGTCGATATTGATCGTTTATATCTATCTGTTTGAGAAAACTATTTGTATGTTTTCTATCCACACTACTGCTGGTATAAACTAGTAGAGTAGTTCGCAAAATAACAGCGTTTTTTAATCAATTTTTACACGGATTGACCCCGATTCTAGGCAATGAACGGCCCGCAGTGCAGCTAAATTATGTTGTCATTCCCGCTGCCGAACACGGTAAATTTGGAAGCCCCTTCTTGGGTTGATTGAATCCGTTGAAGTAGTTTTTATCAACTTCT
Source organism: Macrostomum cliftonense (assembly GCA_950096795.1). Taxonomy (NCBI): domain Eukaryota; kingdom Metazoa; phylum Platyhelminthes; family Macrostomidae; genus Macrostomum; species Macrostomum cliftonense. The sequence continues at coordinate 1,233,508 of CATNEM010000287.1, read as the reverse complement.
AGCATGTAATAAGCTTTCTTGACTGCTTAGAAAGTGCCTGTCTAAATTTTATAGCAGTAAATATTGCTTTCCGACATATATGAGCAAGATAGCTGCTCGAATACTATAGATAAGCAAGATAGCTACCCGAGTTCTATAGATAAGCAAGTTAGCTGCCCGAGTTCTATCTATAGATAAGCAAGATAGCTGCCCGAGTTCTATCTATAAATAAGCAAGATAGCTACGCGAGCTCTATAGATAAGCAAGATAGCTACCCGAATACCATAGATAAGCAAGATAGCTACCCGAATACCATAGATAAGCAAGATAGCTACCCGAATACCATAGATAAGCAAGATAGCTAGCTATAGCTAACCTAAATCGATTTTCAAGCTACTATTACTCAATCTGCGATCGATTATTTTGCTCTTTTCTTACTGTTTATTTATGACTGAGTCTATAGTGCACATTATAGTACAGCTGCATCAGGTTCTATCCTAAAGGCCTCATTGAAATCTACGTGTCTTTCTTAATTTATTAATTTAGTGAATTCAATCTACTGTATTTCCTGTAATGAGAGAAAAATCAACCCTTCCTTCCTCCCCCTAACAGTTGCCAAGCGGGACAGCATAATCGACACTGAGGTGGAGAAGTCGCACAATGCCGCCATTGGCCAGCAGCTAATCGATCACTGGCTCGCCTGTCCCATGGCCCGCCAGGTGCAGCAGAAGGTTGAGGATATTTATCAGCAGTCGCTGCGAACCGGTAGCGGCGGCGACGGTCACGTCAAGGTCAAGAAAGGCGCCTGGGTTGGCTATCCGACTGGACTATGGAATCAGGTATGGCGATTTGAAATTGGAGCAAGTTCGTGGGTTCGAGCCCCCGGAGCGAAGTGAACAACTAAGTTTCTAAATATATAATAATCCTAATTTAATGATCCCAGATCGTGTGGGTGTCGTGGCGGACCGCGCTGAATCTATTCCGCAATCCCCAGAGCTCCATCATCCAACTGGCCGTCTATCTGTTCTTCGGCATCAGCATCGGCACCGTGTTCTTCGGCTTGGACGATTCCCTCGAATCCGGCATTCAGAACCGGCAGGGCTTGTTCTTCTTCCTCATTCTGCAGATGGTGTTTGTCAATCTGGGCGCTATTGAGGTCTTCATCAAGGAGCGGGTGATTTTTATACACGAAAATTCGTCTGGCTTCTATCGGGTCTCCGTGTACTTTCTAGCCAAGATATTCTGCGACATGTTGCCAATTAAAACTCTGCCGGTTGTACTATTCATGCCAATTGTGTACTTTATGGCCAGATTGAAATTAGACGCCGGAGCTTTTCTATTCTACGAATTGAATCTTGTATTGGCCACGTGCGCCGCCTGCGGCGTGGCTTTCTTCGTGTCGGCTTCCGTATCGGTGTTTGGCATTGCCAACATATTCATCTCAATTATCTACGTGTTCATGATGGTATTCGGCGGCTTCCTCATGAACATCAGCTCTATGGGCAACTGGCTGGCTTGGTGCAAGTATCTGTCCGTGTTTAATTATGCCTACGCCGGCCTGTCTGTTAACGAGTTTGCTGGCTTGAATTTCTGTCCTCGTACTGCGGAAAATGCCAATAGGACTTGGTGAGCGGCCAACCTTTTATTCTATAATACTTTACTGTTGGAATGGATTGGGTTAGACTAGGAGAGGAAGGGTTAGACTAGGGGGAGAGGAAGAGTTGGGCTAGGGGGGAGGAAGAGTTAGGCTAAGGGGGAGGAAGAGTTAGGCTAGGGGGAGAGGGGAGTTACACTAGGGGGAAGACTAGGGGTAGAGGAAGACTTAGACTAGGGGGAGAGAAACAGTTGGACTAGGGGGAGAGGAAGAGTTAGGCTAGGGGGAGAGGAAGAGTTAGGCTAGGGTTAGAGTAAGAGTTGGACTAGGGGTAGAGGAAGAGTTAGACTACTTGGAGAGAAAGAATTAGACTAGGGGTAGAGGAAGACTAGGGGTAGAGGAAGAGTTAGACTAGGAGAGAGGAAGACTTAGACTAGGGGGAAGGGGAGAGTTGGACTAGTAGAAAGAGGAGAGTTAGAGTAGGAGGAAGGGAAGAGTTAGACTAGTGGGAAGGGGAGAGTTAGACTAGGGGAAAGGGGAGAGTTAGACTAGTGGGAAGGGGAGAGTTAGACTAGTGGGAAGGGGAGAGTTAGACTAGGGGGAAGGGGAGAGTTAGACTAGGGGGAAGGGGAGAGTTAGACTAGGGGGAAGGGGAGAGTTAGACTAGGGGGAAGGGGAGAGTTAGACTAGGGGGAGAGGAAGAGTTAGAGTGGGGGGAGAGGAAAAGTTAGACCAAGGGGAGAGGAAGAGTTAGACTGTGGCAGAAAGAATGTTGGACAGGCAGAGACTCGGAGAGAGGGGCGAGAAAGGCTTCAAAATGCGAAGGCCAAGCACTGTGCCAACCCGAGCTCCCTAAACCCCAACCGCCTGGCAGCAAGTCGGGCTACGTGGTGCTTAGCGACCAGCAAATAGCGTACAAAACCGGCTGGGATCTGTGGAGCAACGAATTTGGCATGCTTCTAATCACCATGTTCTTCTTGGCCCTCTGCTACCTCCAATTGAGGCGAATCAAAAAGTACAAGTGATACTCATGTTACGCCACGTTTATCTGGCCTAATCTTTGCTTCGCTGTGTTGAATTGAATAACTTTTTTTAAAGCGAGTTACTGTTTTATGAGGCCTTAAGTCCTTGTGCAATCGTCATTCCCCTGTTTGCTTATAAGTGTCGCCTAGATCCCCTATATCAAAATTCTTTGTTTCCTGAACTTAATACTTCGCACTCATCGAAGCAGTTGACGTCATCGTCACTGTTCTATTATTTTTGTTTTAGTCTTGTGCATTTCATTGCCTTAGCTTGGGTGTCTAAATGTGCTTTGGGTGCGTTGCCTTTGACAAAATATTTAGATTTTCCACTTAGTTGATAAATCTGAATCAGATATTTGAGTTACTTATTACTTATTGAATAATTAGAATTTAGACATTAAATTTGGGAAAAAATTCGCCAATTCTTTCTTAGCCAAAAGCACGCCACGTGCTATCAAATATTGTTCATAAGCATTCCCGTGTTTTCACAATATTTAACTGCTTGTCTTGGAATAATTACTGGCAGTCATTGCAATTATTTTTCCCGTTTTCTTTTAGTTTAACTGCGTTAAAAAATTACCTAATATTTTTCTTTCCAATGGTTTTATACATTCCAACAAGTCGTTTGCAATAGACCTGCATTAGTTGCTGTGCAAATTGGGATGCAATGCTCTGTAACGTTTTCTTCAGCGCGTTTAGTTCTCTTTTTTTCAGAATTTGTGAGCGAACATCGCACGCAATATTTAAACAAAATCTAGGCTGTTTATTAAGGATTTATTCCATTTTTTTCTGCAGTAGACTACTTTTAGTAGAAATGCGAGGTTTTTGCAAATCTATGCCTATATTTGTGAATTATTTGAGTTTATAAAAAGTCAATGCTGGCTGTGTCTTTCATCCCTATATATTAAAGACGTTAATGAATGTTAAGTTAATGTAACGTTGCAAGGTTTATCTGTGTTGGTTTTAGTGCATTACAGTAATAAAACAATTGGTAAACTGACCATATATATGTACTTTTACTCGCTACTTCTTTCTTTGCAGCGCCTTATTCTTCTAAATATATGATTCTATATAAAAAAGGTTTTATTATAACTATTTTATTATCAGTGCATTAGACTTGTGTTTAGGTTCAGTTAACTCTTGGTGACTGGCTATTTTAAAAAAAATCGAATATTTAACTTTGCCTACAATCATGCTCAGTTTTTATAATGTGTTATGCGTTATAGTGATATGTTTTATTTGTCTCTTTGTGTATCTGCTTACGCTCTTTTATATTTCTGTGTTTTTAGTTATTAAAATTAAGCTGCAAATAAATTTTTAAGTCCAGCACAACTCTCTCCTCTATCTTCTCTCTTCCCTTATCCCTCTCACCCTCACTCAATTTGCTCTGTTTTTATCGTTTTTGCTTTGCAGAAAAAAACTTGAAAAAAGTAATTTTTAAACTGTTGCAAGGCCTTATGTTACTTTTTTGTTTTAATGTCTGGCCTAATTAGTAACTATTGTGTTGTGATTATGTATTTGTTGTTAATTTTAGTGAGATTAAACAATAATATGACAGTAGTTTCAGGGTAATTAGGTTTGTCAGAATCTAAAACTGGGCAATCATTGGCTTATTTTATTAATCCAACTACTATAAGTAGATAGGTAAAATTGATATTTTTAGGAAGTAGCTTATAGGCGCATTGCATCCTAATTAGTAGAAATAAAGTGGCCTGTTATAGAAATACACCGCATTAGATTGTATTTTTTACTATACAATATGATGGAAATTATAAAAAAGTTTTATAGTCCTGGTAATTTTTAGTAGAGGGGAGCTTTTATTCATTAGGTGTTTAGTTCACGTTTTAATCTTCATTTTACAATAGTTTAGTGTAGTTTAGTTTCTATTTTGTGTGTTTAGTCGTTTAGCTTATATTCCCGAGGTGGTAAGTTTAGTGCATGTCAGGCGAAATTCCTGTTCGGGAACCACCAGTTGTGTGTTTAGTTTAGGTATGTTTTTTAGGCCGGAACGCCATCAATCATATCTAGGGTTTCGGCAATACATGACACCTGTACCTACTGTGAGCTATCAAAAGTAAACAAAAAATCACTCGACCAGTTGCAATTATTTCTCATTTCTTGTCAAGCCTTTGCCACTGGCTTTCTTCGTCTGCAACCGAAAATACGACGGCACCAGAAGCAACCGTCGTCAGTTGATGTTGCTCGTCCTGCTGCTTTGGACAGCGCTTTATCATCGCCCGCGTGGCTGCTGAGCATCAGCAGGCTAGGCTGACGCTGCGGCATTGTGTCCAACTTCTTTAATTGACGCTCCCGACGGTGCTGTCTGGATTGTTGAAAGTGTAGCAGCACTTCAGCTAGGAGTTGCGGCGTCAGGCGGTGCCTGATTGATTGTTGAATGCAGTCGGCGTGATGATTTTGGCATCGATGAGGCATTAGGCAGCTGGACGGGCGTTGTAATAAATAAAATCGGCCGCAAACTGAACTGGCGAATACGCGGCCAAAGTTGACGCCAGACATGGCAGTTTCGCTTAGACTAAATGCGCACGTGCCGCTAGATATGGCTACGATTATTGTCAGCGCGTCCAGGTCTGCGGGTCATCATCGTGATTAGCCAATGGAAAAATACTTAGTGTATTGACAAACTTTCGGCTCAAATCTATAGCGAAATATTCATAATTCCTCCACACTGTCCACATTGATTATACCTTGCACTTCTACGTCATACAAGGCACTTTAACCAGCCCGAAATTTCATAACGTCCGAAAATAAAAGTTAAATCTGTAGGATGGCTGCAGGCACTTTGACGCTTAAAGCGATATCGTCCCACAACCAGCGACTGGGCATGACTGTCCATTGCGCTGACTCCTGAAGCGCGTTCAGTCACACTAAACACGGTATGCAGGCATAGACACAAACACAAGCCGGCATCCAATCACGCACTCATAGGGTGTACAAACTGGTAATTCCAGTCATGTACACTCTATGCCTTGGGGGTTGCCCTCATAGGCGTAAATTGCACAACTGGCCCATAGCCCAACCAATTCGTGCACAAGGGCCCAAATTAATGTGACCCTGCACACGAAACCGCGCTAAGGAAAATAGCCAACCTACAACGCGGGGTCGAACCTGGACCAGTGGCACACAAGGCAGACGCGCTAGACCGCCGAGCCTTTTGCCCCCTTAACGTCCGAATCAGTAAGCTTCACAACCCGAAATTACACAAGGTCAAGAAAAAACATGCCGGGATTTTCATAAATCCGAAATTTCACTGACTCGAAATTTCGTATCGTCGAAAACAAATTTTCACATTTTTCAAGGCCAATGAACTTTTTCTTTTGGACGTTAATAAATTTCAAGTTTGTGAAAGAATTGTCGTGTTTATTAAGTTTTTTGACCCTGTCCCTACCTTGTTCCGTTTGCTTTTTGCTTTTGTTAGTCAAAGAATCCATCGAGTCGCCCCTTGCCATTGCTGATAGTTTCCTTGTCGCATCCTTGACAAAACCGTACCAGCTGGTCAAGTCGCGTTGGGCAGCCTCGGAGCCTTCGGCAGGATTGTATACGAGTATGATGCAGTGCGCATCGTGTATGTAGTTGCGCACCAGATTGCGATATTTTGGCTTGCCAGACGTGTCCCACAGGTGCAGCAGAACGCTGTTTGTGTAGCGACTTGCGCTACTGTACCCAGTCTCGGCGGCCTGGCTGTCAATCAGGCGAACTTTGCACAGATTGAATGTGACACCTATAGTGCCATCTGATTCCGCTGATTGGTTCCTTTCGGGACTGTCCGAGTAGTAGTTGATGTGCGCTGCAGGTGCCAGCGATAAACATGTCGAATAATGTGAAATTCACTTGCGGCTGTTAAAAAGATTTATATTCATAATGAATATACTGTGTTTCGTGGTCTGGTTGCACGTTCGATTGATATGATTATGAAATCAAAGAATAAAGAGGGTTCGACTACAAATAAATGATGTCAAACAAGCAGTATAGATAGTAACTCCTAAGTGTAATGAGCACCAAGGAGGAAGCATCTGCCTGACATCTGCCTGATGTCTGTTGGGTCGCTAAGCTGGGTGGTACTCGTCGAAGAATATCTTTGAGTTTATTGGTTGGTGTTAGTATCGAGAAAGGTAGAATGTGGTGGCGATGATCGAAAAGTATCGAAAGGATGGAAATAGTTGTGGTTTTAGCGTTGCAGCGAATTACGAATCTAGTAATTCGAGATTCGTAAAGGGCATTGAAACATACTGTGTAGAGGGTACCATTCTACAATGATAAGACGGAGACAAAGACCTGATCTCAAGCAAGTCTTTGAGCAATTTACCAAGTTTTGTTAGGCCTTACCTCGCTTCTTCTGTCGCATAATTAATCGCTCAATTAGCCAAGTTTTTCCTGTCCCACTATTGCCGAGAACGACCACTTTGTAGCTGAATTGCTTAGCATTTTTGTTGCGGGCTCTATCGGTGGTTTTGTTTATAATTTGGCTGCAGCTTCTGCGGCGCATGGCTACAGTAGTTAGGGGCGTTCTTATTATATTGTAGTTGGTGAGAATTTGTTTGATTCTGCCAATGACTCTTCTTGATTGAATGGAGCAAAAGTTTGTTTGTCTATGGCATTCTTAGCATACTTTCAAGCCTTGCATCTTCTGATTTCTAATTCCAGCACTAAACGCAACATGTCATCCCAGCAACAGCAGCCTTCACAGCACAACTGGAAGCCAACCAATCAATCGTCAGCTGCCGACGATGAAGAGGAGGACGCATTCGAAGCGATGCTGAAACGGACTGGCTGTCTTGACCAGCACAACGCCGTGATGGAGTGCATGGCCGAGCACAGAGACTGGAGGCAGTGCCAGGAGCAGGTGCGCCACATGAAAGCGTGCATGGCCAAGCACCAGCAGGCCAAATCTGACTCGGGTGATTCTTAGAAATGATTCTGTTTAAGTTGATTGCAGCTCTATATAACTTTGTGTTTACCTGTTCAACTTAGTGTTTAACTAAATACATTGACGCCTTTGCAATCCTACACGAAAATTGTTGTCTACAAATGCGCTTTGTAAAAATGCATCAGTAGTATCTGTCGATTTTTACATTTATTGCGCAATCGTAACTTTTAACTGCAAATAGCAAACAGGAAGTTACAGTGTGGGCAGCGTATTGAAAAGTTACTAAAAACCTCAGCTCAGATCAGGGTACGGCTATCATACTGCAGCATACTACTTATAATAAGCGTGCTAATGCAACTTAATAGGCATCGTGCCAAGCGTAAAGGCTAAGAATAATTAGGCTAAGGATACTGCCAAAAACAGGGACGAAAGGTTATTTAAAGTTTGTGAAAATACTACTCTATAGAAGTATGAGCTAGCATCATTTATTCTCACCACTTCTCTGGATTTGGGCATAATGGCTTTCTAAACCACTAGCGGAGAAAAACTAAGATATTGGTAGATTATAATATTATATTTACTACATAAAAAGCATTCCGCCATATAGAAAAACATTCAACAGTTGTGTGCCATTGTCTACAAGCATTGTTCTTCCTTAGGGTTTTAAAATAGATGTACGAGTACGAGTACATACCACCCGCAATTATCCACCTAGTTAAGTCTCTACGTCTACTACAAATATTTATCCCTTTTTTATTTTGAACTAGTTTAAAGCAAGTATAAGACCAATGCATTCAGACGATGTCACTGCCTATCTTCCTTCTGGGATGCATTCTGTACTTACAGCCCACAAATATGTCCTGGTCATGAAGGAAGTATTTGTAAAACAAGATGCCAAAAACGACTATCTTACGGACTTTTTTCATTGATAATATGCTTACTGTAAATTTTAATTAAAAAGGAGTTCTATACCGTACAACAAGCTTAAATCTAAGACAGAACTGACAAAAGGATCTTTTTCTCTTCGAATCCGTCTCTTAGTAAATCCTTAATGCAATAGTTTTATTGTTCAGTGCAAAAAATCCCTTTAACAATATCGATTAAACACATTTTTTTTCTTCATGTTAGCCGCCTAGAGTATTCTCAGCGAATCCAAATGGCCAAATAGTCGGCCTTCAAGGCGTGTTCGCGCCACGTCCCGCTGCCCGTGGGGTTGTACACAATCAGGGGCGCCAGGCTCTCCGTCTGGGTTCTGCCAGCCGCAGTGAGAGAAGCTCCCATCAAACACCAGAAGGACGCCTGAAGCTTCGGAACACCCGCCGTAATGAAAGTTCACCAGAAAGCGCCTGTTGATTGCGTCGTCACCTTTGATGCTGAAGAAGTTGAACGTCCTGTTTCCGAGGTCCCGCACGGGCCAGCTGTACACGAGGCGGCCCCAGTGGAACCAGCTCTCCCTGTCGATCGGGCCGGACGCAGCTGACACGTCGAACACCAGCTTCACAGCCAGCTCCCCGCCTGCCCTGTACACACACACGATCACCTGCTTGAAGGCCAGAGCCCGCACCACATCCGGCATGTAGTCCAGCAGGCGGGACCGGAAGCGGTCAGGCAGCGCAGGAGAGTCCATTGACTGCAGCAGCAGCTCAGCGCTGTCAGCCTGGACGGCATCACCGGCTGAGAACAGCTGCCAGGACTTCACTCCGACCCCGGCTTTGATGGAGAACACGAGGAACCCAGTCGAGTCGGTCCACCTCACGAGAACAAGTCGCGCGGCGGCTGGTCGGCCAGCAGCAGCCGCCGTCTCGCTGGTCTGGTTGAGAAGCTCGAAGCGCTGGCACGAAGCGGAGACAGCGTGGCACACAGCGCTGGCGTTGCTGGCATTTCGAGAGTCGGTCAGGACGAGAGCAGCCGGAGCGGGTCCACTCTGAGAGGCGACGAGTGCGCAGGTGAGCGGGCTCGAGGTGGCCAGGGTGACGGAGTCGGCAGTGGCATCGGCTGAGCCGTTGGACCGTCTGCAGTCTGGCTGCACGCCGAAGGCCTTGTAGCGCAGCAGCTGGCGCTGGGGGTCGACGTCGCAGCGCTGCTGGCGGCCGGAGGCTGGGCAGCTGATGAGGCACAAGGCGAGCAGCAGAGCGCTGGCAAAGTTTGTGGTTTTGTTCCAGAGTTCCATTATACTCGTAGTAGTTTAGGTCACCTGTCACCTGATCTCAAAAGGACCCCTGATGTTATCTGGTGGGCCGGAGACCTGACTGACTCTGCTTACTTATAGACGCATGTCAAAGACTCTGATAGGCTGTGCAAATTTTGTGCTTCCGTTTTGTATTTTTCTTGACCACGATGGGAAGCTGTGTGTGCATAGTAAAGTGTGTACTGTGTGTGTTGCTGTCAATTTTAATACTTGTATTGATTTTTTCATTGCGAAATTACTAGCTGAATGGCTTTGCCACATTGAGACTGCTCCAGGATTTGAACCAACATCCCACAAATACTTATGTGAGCTTCATTTCGATCAGTCCGATGTAATGACCGAATCTCAAGGTGCTAAATCACCAGGCGCTTTCCGAAAGCGTTTAAAGCGTGGTGCAGTTCCGATTTGTGAGTGGAACATCGAACCGCCTGTTTTGGAGCCGGTAACTCCTACTAGCTGCGAGCCACCTGTCCTTCACCGTTTTGATGAAGACCCAACATACGAGGAGCGGCGAATCAATGCAGCAGCTACAAAGCGACTCAAAAAGAAGACGATTCAATCAAACATGCAGCGGTTGCGTCGCAAGCTAGCAAGGCAGCTTGCTTCGCGTGCGAAGAAGTACGCTTTGGCAAAAAAAGAGCCAGAAAACTCCAGACTTTTGAAGCCAAGCTGTTGGCGGCTCAGCAGGCGTTAGAAAGTGCAAATGAGGCTGAAAAAAAATCTGATCAAACAATGAAGCAATTTCATAGACTTGTGACTGCAAAGGGAAAAAGGCTGCTGAGCACCCCCATCCGCGAAAAAGCTGGTGCTTTCAGTGAAGAAATTCGACGCTTTGCAAGTGAGCTGCACTATTTATCCCCACGTGCGTATGCTGGCATTCGACGCTACTTCAAACTGCCTACAAGTGCGACGATTCGGCGATGGAATCGCTTTGACTGCGATGCAGGCGTCACGGCTGCTTCCATCGAAAAGGTGAAAGAGCTCTGCTCCGAATCAGAAACTTTGCGTGACTGGGCTCTTGTGATTGACGCTATGCACATTCGGCGCGAAATTTGCGTCAATTTAGGAAGCAAAAAATTATCCGGTTTCGTGGATATCGGCGATGGCAGCTGCCGCTTCTCCGATGACCAGGAACTCGCTCAGGAAGCGGTGGTTCTGCTCGCAGTTGGCCTCAGGTCGTCATGGAAGTTGCCTGTCGCCTACATTTTGCCCTCTTCTGTGAAGCCTGCACAGCAGTCACATCTGATCTGCCGCACAATTGAAGATTTGAATAATGTGGGGGCTGTTGTGCGAGCTCTGGTGTGCGATTGCGCAGCTGTCAATCTGTCAACTATGAAGCTCCTTGGTGCAAGCATCCCTGAAGTGCCAAGCTTTGCCTTAAGCAGCCAGCAGCAACGCATTCATGTGTTTTTCGACAACTGTCATCTGCTCAAGCTTGTTCGAAACTCTTTCTCGGACATGGGCTGCTTTGTACACAAAGGGTCAAAATTTTCGTGGCAATTTATAGAACTTCTGCACTCATGTCAGCGGGCGGAAGGAGGCAGACTTGGCAATAGGCTGAGCATCCGACACCTCGAATGGAAGAGATTGAGCATGAAAGTCTCCCTGGCCGCACAGACCCTGAGTTCATCGGTGGCGGATGCACTCCAGTTCCTGTTGGAGTCTGGATTTCCTGAATTTCAGCAATGTGACGCCACTGTGAAGTTCATTCGCACCATCGATTCTCTATTTGATGTCTTCAACTCTCGGTAAGTCGAATTGTAAAATTATTTACAGTACACTCGTATGTTAATCATAAAATAGTAAATAATATAAAAAACTGTTATAAGGAAAATAGCGTATGATTATGGAAATTATTTTTTCTGCTCTTGTGAGATAGAAAAGTATAATTTATTGCAACAAAACGCACAATTTATTTGAACTTAACCCTCTAATTAATTTTACTAAGATCTACTATGACATACGGATTCAAAGGACCGCTGTGGAACAGCACGGAAAGCTTGACGCGGATCTTTGAGTTCCTTGACAAAACGTGTTCCTACATTCTTGAGCTGCAGACTGTGGACGGAAAGTCTCTCACAAAGTCCCCCCGCCGAATGTGGGGCATAGGCTACTGCTCTAATTCAGCAGCTTTAAAATCTCTCGTGGCTGACCTATTCGCGGCAGGATCGGGAAACTGGAATTTTTTTCTGACCTACAAAGTGTGCCAAGATCCCCTGGAACACTTTTTCGGCGAAGTACGTCAGCGCGGGGGATTTAACAACAATCCAAATGTAGAGCAGTTCCGGTGAGTATTTGTTTGATTACAAACTGCTTTAAGTCACATTTCTTAAAAAAGGAAGGAGAAACGAAAAGAGTACTTGACTGGTGAATTAATGTTTTGATTGAATTTCAGAGCCGCTTATCGAGCACTAGTTGCCCACCGAGTTGGAAACTAGGCTGCAAATCGATTATGCCACAGCTGCAGCGATCGCCAGAGCCGCTTCCCGTCTCTAGTTCAGCGAATTGTGTTCCCGATTTGTTCGAAGCTGCAGTGAGCTTGCCTCCAACTACTACGCTCTCTTTGATCGGTGAAAACATCGCTGGCTACATCGCCGGTTATATTGGCCGACAGTTGATTAACCAATTAAACTGCATTACGTGCAAAGAGGCTCTGGTTGGTACCTGTCAGACCGTCAGATTAGCATCGATTAAGGATCACGGGAGTTTGTTTCGCCCGTCGGCTGACTTGTGCCGCTATGTTCATCTATGCGAGCTTCAGCGCCGCACCGTTGCGCTTCGTGCTTTTAGCAGCAGATCAGTTGACATCCTGGTGGCATCATGCGTGACATCCGCAGTCTCGCATGGCATTTTCGCTTCTCTATTGTGCTATCAAGGTTCCGACGAGAATCATCGGTACTTTATCCTGCGGAAAATCTGTGAGAAGTACGCATTTTTGCGACTTGCAAACTCCGTTCGTAGTTTTAACCTCACCTCCAAGAGCTCTGTGCGCCACCAGCTCTGCAAGAAAATTATCTTTCTCGGACAGTAATATATGCCTTTTAGCTGTTGTCAGTTAAGTGAATATTTACATGCTGATTCACTGACGGAAATTACCAGCATTTTTACTCAATATATTTTTTGAAAGCTCTATTCGTTAAGATACTATGGCTCCAAACATATACTCGTATATATTACTGCAGACTAAGAAAAAGCTTAGTTTTCTGAATACAACATTGCATTTTATATTGCTGTTAAATCTTATAGGCCAGGCTCAGCACCATTTCTCCTTTTTGCTTAATTTTTAACAAAGCACTTAGCTTATTTCCTCCAGTGTTCATAAGTAGCAGTTTTTATAAATAAACATTTATTGACTCATATTTTTCGAAATTTGTCAAAGCATACAGTTTTTGGAATTTAAAAAAATCACGTATTGTTCATCCTTATTGATCATTGGAACGAACAAACACTCCGTAAAAAATAAAACGTTAAGAAATGCATATACAGTAGGCTCAATACAAGCGTAATTTTGCCGCCCAATTGTACATAGTCTTATGCGCACAACAGTGAATCCTGGCTCAGCCAATGAGAGCGCAGTGGGGTAAAAGGCAGCCACAATTTAGACACTCAGCGAAGACCAGATAAGCAATCCATGTATATATCATCCTTGACCTTAGGTGATGCCAAATTTCACATTTTAAATGACTTTGATAGATTGACAAGCATATCGCAATCAGTTGTCAAGTGGCTAGATGATATAGTTAAATGCTTTCTCCTCACCTTGTCTAAACACTTAAGGTGTAACGCGCTTCTAACGAGACACCTGCTTAAGATGGAAATAAGAGTTGGAAAAATAAAACTAGTCTTATACACATACGGCTGAAATATGCTCCACCTTTGTAGCGCCAGCTGCTGCGCTACAAGGCCTTCGGCGTGCAGCCAGACTGCAGACGGTCCAACGGCTCAGCCGATGCCACTGCCGACTCCGTCACCCTGGCCACCTCGAGCCCGCTCACCTGCGCACTCGCCGCCTCTCAGAGCGGACCCGCTCCGGCTGCTCTCGTCCTGACCGACTCTCGAAATGCCAGCAACGCCAGCGCTGCGTGCCACGCTGTCTCCGCTTCGTGCCAGCGCTTCGAGCTTCTCAACCGGACCAGCGAGACGGCGGCTGCTGCTGGCCGACCAGCCGCCGCGCGACTTGTTCTCGTGAGGTGGACCGACTCGACTGCGTTCCTCGTGTTCTCCATCAAAGCCGGGGTCGGAGTGAAGTCCTGGCAGCTGTTCTCAGCCGGTGATGCCGTCCAGGCTGACAGCGCTGAGCTGCTGCTGCAGTCAATGGACTCTCCTGCGCTGCCTGACCGCTTCCGGTCCCGCCTGCTGGACTACATTCCGGATGTGGTGCGGGCTCTGGCCTTCAAGCAGGTGATCGTGTGTGTGTACAGGGCAGGCGGGGAGCTGGCTGTGAAGCTGGTGTTCGACGTGTCAGCTGCGTCCGGCCCGATCGACAGGGAGAGCTGGTTCCACTGGGGCCGCCTCGTGTACAGCTGGCCCGTGCGGGATCTCGGAAACAGGACGTTCAACTTCTTCAGCATCAAAGGTGACGACGCAATCAACAGGCGCTTTCTGGTGAACTTTCATTACGGCGGGTGTTCCGAAGCTTCAGGCGTCCTTCTGGTGTTTGATGGGAGCTTCTCTCACTGCGGCTGGCAGAACCCAGACGGAGGGCTGGCGCCCCTGATTGTGTACAACCCCACGGGCAGCGGGACGTGGCGCGAACACGCCTTGAAGGCCGACTATTTGGCCATTTGGGTTCGCTAGTCAAACGTGAGACCTCGTTATTTCAAACTTTTTTCTGAAGTCCATTGTGGCTAGCTGTTTTAATGCAGGAAGGACGCATTTTGCTTCGGGAAAGTAAACATTTATTTGCTAAATTTAGCTCGGCCCTAACAATGATTTGTTAATAATTGTGATGATTCAAGAGAGCTATTATTGACTTCATATTTACAAGCAATTTAGGAAAGTAAGTAGTTGGGATAAGCTTTTATGGGTTATCCTTTTGTTTGATAATCTGCGTAGTGAAAGTACGTTTAACCTGATAAGTTTATTATATTACTCTTAACCAGTGTTTAGTTAATTTTATTGCTGCCTGAAAAAAAGAAGTTAATCTGCTTTTAGTGTGGAATTCATTGCTTGATTTTCTCTTGATATTTTTGTTTTCTTTCAAATTATTTTTCGTAACTTTTGCGTACCAATCCTATTGTCAGTAGCTTAGATCTGCTATACTGTAATCAAAAGTATTTTCATTTGCAACTTTCTCTAGATTAATGCTTAATATATCTTATTCGAGAATTTTTTTAAAACCATTCTTTCCAGATTTCGTGTAAAGCACGGACTGATTTATTTTGTTTAGCCTTTGCATACCAGCTAGCAAAATGTAATGCAGATGTCATATTTTTCTCCTCTTATAATGCTTTGTGTGTATTCCCTATGATTTAGATCTCTTACATTTGTCTGATTTTTGCCGAAATTGGGCAACGCTTAAAAAGGAGTGCATATTTTCGTCTTGCTACAGCGTACAGCAAATAGCAGTAGCTATATTTCCCATACAGCGTATGCCTTTTTTAAGTGCTGCCAAATTATGAATTCTATCAATTAAAAGAAAAGTACTTTCACCCAATGTAGCCGTTGAGAATTTTCTACTCTAAAGGGTTTAAAAAGTAGTTTAGGGTGAGCAATCTAATTAACTGGAAGAAGAACCAAGCAAAGCATCATTGTTTCGCTATTTTACCACTCCATCTGCTTGTGCGTTGACAGCCTCCCACGTAGCCCTCCCACCATTATTTCCTCCTTGAGAAAATGGTGGGTAGCCTCAGCTATGCATCGTTAACTTAGAAAGAAGGCTTCAAGTAAAAAGAAAACTAACTGCGAGTTTAGGAAAAAAAATTAGGAGCATTAACAGGTGCGTTCAGCATGTCAGCTACTAATCAGAATGGAAGCCATTGAAATGAACCTGCTCGTAAAAAACTAAGGACGCTACTGGTATTGGGATAGAAAGCGCAAGCAACCAAGGTAGGGACCTACGACTCCGGGGATTTGGCGACAGATAGTGGGGAATAACTGACAGCGCTCACGGAAACCAGCGACAAGTATTAAAGGCTTTAAAAAAACGCAAGCAGGCATATTTCTCGATATAGAACTAGGCTTGCTTTTTAATAATTTTGCTTCACTAAGCTAATTAGGTCAAATATGAATCGTTGGAACTGGAGTAGCCACACGGCCAGCGCCCTGCTGCTCGCCTTGTGCCTCATCAGCCCCCCAGCCTCCGGCCGCCAGCAGCGCTGCGACGTCGACCCCCAGCGCCAGCTGCTGCGCTACAAGGCCTTCGGCGTGCAGCCAGACTGCAGACGGTCCAACGGCTCAGCCGGTGCCACTGCCGACTCCGTCACCCTGGCCACCTCGAGCCCGCTCACCTGCGCACTCGCCGCCTCTCAGAGCGGACCCGCTCCGGCTGCTCTCGTCCTGACCGACTCTCGAAATGCCAGCAACGCCAGCGCTGCGTGTCGCGCTGTCTCCGCTTCGTGCCAGCGCTTCGAGCTTCTCAACCGGACCAGCGAGACGGCGGCTGCTGCTGGCCGACCAGCCGCCGCGCGACTTGTTCTCGTGAGGTGGACCGACTCGACTGCGTTCCTCGTGTTCTCCATCAAAGCCGGGTCGGAGTGAAGTCCTGGCAGCTGTTCTCAGCCGGTGATGCCGTCCAGGCTGACAGCGCTGAGCTGCTGCTGCAGTCAATGGACTCTCCTGCGCTGCCTGACCGCTTCCGGTCCCGCCTGCTGGACTACATTCCGGATGTGGTGCGGGCTCTGGCCTTCAAGCAGGTGATCGTGTGTGTGTACAGGGCTGGCGGGGAGCTGGCTGTGAAGCTGGTGTTCGACGTGTCAGCTGCGTCCGGCCCGATCGACAGGGAGAGCTGGTTCCACTGGGGCCGCCTCGTGTACAGCTGGCCCGTGCGGGATCTCGGAAACAGGACGTTCAACTTCTTCAGTGTTCAGGGCCATGATAATCAGAAAAATTTGGAGAGGCGCTTTTTCATCAATTTCTCGTACCACGGCTGCGACGAGGACAGGGGAATTCTTTTAGTGGCGGACAAAACCTTGCCGGAGTGTCCTTGGGTAGCAACTCCTGCTGGGAGTTACCCGCGAATTCTGTACAACTCTCAGCCAGATGGCCGTTGGCGGGACGGCGTAAGGGACGCGGAATTCCTGGCTATTTTTGTTCGATAACTTAGCAAACTACAAATGCATTGTTCTTGGTGCGTAGAAGCTGGTTACTCGTTTTTTAATTCAGGAAACAAGGCTTCGTAAAATTTTTTTCTACTTTTTGCTCCTGTTCGACTTTATTTCTTTTGCTTTAAGTGTCGCTTAGAATAATTTTTCTCGTTTTTGGCTACTATAGCTTCATTCCTGTTCCTTTTATTGCCGACTTGGTCGATTAAAAGTCCATTTTACTCAACTTCTAAAAGAAGGTGAATATTAGACTCTTATTTCGCTGCGGCATTTTTCAGTTCTCAAGTCTCAAATTTTTACAAATATTAAAACCAATATTATTTAGCTCTGACTTTCGTTACTTCGTTACTAGTTATTCTATTTCTATTTGGAGAAAATTAAAACCAATTAATTCCACGCCCACTCATAGTAGTAGTACAAGAAAATGACAGTTCTTAATTATGTCGACGCCTGCATGCACAATATTAGGAAAATTACTTCGCACAACAGGAACAGTAAAAAGAGGGTAAAAATATTAAAAACCCCTGCGTTAATCACTGATGGGCAATTCGCGTTTTCTAAAGACTTTATTTTATTTAATGTGCGTAAGCGACAATGTTGCATCGAGTGAGATATGCGTACGCATGAAAGCCAAGGACACCTTAAGTAAACTTAATCAAATTGCAGACTTCAAACCTCACAATGGCTCGCCAATAGGCCAAAAAAACTTATGTTAATACTCAAATTATCTACACCGAAAATAAATAAAGCTAAATCAAATGAACAAACGAATCGAGCACAAGCTACAAGTGATCGTCCTTGGTCGAAAATTTAATAAAGAGCCATTAATTTGACGTACACTTAAAATTTTCATACAATTATATTATTTTTTGTGGTTTGAATGTGCTTTTAGGTTGGGCCAAAGCTGCTGAATGATAGATAGACTAAGCAACCCGAACTGCCACTGAACTACAACGAAATTCAGCATCACTTAAAAGAGCTCAATGCTTTCCAGCGTCAATAACGGATTTGAAAAAAAGATTTTTCAATAGTATTATTAACAAAAAGAAAGCATGCTTTTATTTTCATTCTTTAAAAAGAATCTTAAAGACTCAGCAAAAACTATTTAAACTATTGTACAAATTGTCTATAATCAATAAAAAATCTTAAGTAAAGTTTGCGTGTTTGAACTTAACATGTAAACTAGTTCAGCCAAGCTAAGAAAGTTTCGCTGTTCTTGTTCTATACAACTATATCTCCCTACTAAGACAGTCAGCCGTTGAAACGTAGCTCGATAATTTGTAGTACAAGGTTTCAAACTAATTAGTTATTTACGATGGAATATATTAAAAAGTTAGACAATTTTCTACACCAAGACAATATTGTCGGACAAACTTGCAAGACTGTTGAAGAAAAAACTGGCATAAAGCGACTGCACTTTGCCCTCGGTAAGCCAAAGCTTCTTCTCGAATCTTTGCGACTCGAAGAATTACTGGCTGCTTCTTATGCTAAGCATTTTTACATTTCATTAGCTACATTATTAAATAATGGAAGTCTAACCAACTAGTCCAAAATTCTAAAGCCAAAGGCACTCAATATTATTAGACTATCATTTTTTGCTGGTTGCTTTTGCACTTTTTATTGGTAATTTTTAATGTGTTGTAGTTTTACATGTTTAGTTTGAATATTAAATTCTTTAAACTTTAAGTTAGGCTTCCCACTTATTAGTCCCAATTATTATCAAATTGGTCTTTGAAATAAAGCGCCCTTTTTGGCAGTAATTTTGACCTATCCCAGTTCCATTTTCAATTTATTCTTCCAATTAAATTATGGGCTATTTTAAGAGGAATATATGAATATAGTTTGTTATCGTGAAAGTTACTAGAGAAGGAAAGAATTTAAAGATTTGAAAGTAAAATGTAACCTAATTTTTCTTGAGAAAAAAATAGATTTTTTAGTCCTTCAGTAGGCCTATTTGGTATCTATAATGCTTTGATAATGATGTATTTTCTAACAGTGATTTTCATCTTTGAAATATGAAATAGATAACTTTACTAGGAATGACTCTAATGTAGTTATCTTTTTGTTGTACTATCAAGTTTAAAGTAGAATTTACATTTGAGTTTTATAATTATCCCATTCTACATTTTAACTCAACTTAATTTTTTATCAAATGGGCCATAATTTAGTAGTTTTCTCAAGGCATACAAAAAATTCCATGGCTTTAATGTATATAAATTCTGGCATGGAAATTTTTCACTAGCTTTGACTATCATATGAAGCATTTGACTTATTTGGTAAAAATATAATATAAATTGGTCATTGTCTGTGAAGTACTTTTATAGTGATGGATCAAAATTCAATTTCAATTTTGATATTTTGAATTTTGAAACAAATTTCTTTCTGAAATTATTTTATTTTCAGTAAAACTACTAGCTCTTTGGTGCCCCCCCCCAGGGGGGCGCAGACAGGCATTTTAAATCACTCATGTACTCAACAGAAATCTCACTAAGCTGCTAGAAAATCTTTGCAGCAAAATTAAAGTCTCCCTAGAAGCATAATATCCTTCCGTGTATTCAGAAAATCTACTGAAAGTCTCCCCGAGCAATTAGCCAATTGCCCCGAGCACTTGAAAAATCTCCCAACCAGCTAGATGATCTTTCCGAGCAGCTGGAAAATTTGGAAAGCAGTCAAAAAATCTTCCCCCAGAAGTAAAGTAAAAAACCCCGCCAGCAGTTAGAAAATCCCCCAATCAAATAGAAACTTTCCCGGGCAGTTAAAAATCCCCTAAGCAGACCGAAAAGCCCCCAGAGAAGGAAAATCTTCAGGTAAAAAATACCCCCACAGACAGAGAATTCCCCAACCAGACAAAGAATTCCAAGCAGAAAAAAATCTTATGAGCAGTTAAAAATTCTACCCGAGGCAGTTGAAAAATCTTCTGCAGCATTTAAAAAATCCCCTTTAAGCAGTTAGAAAATCTACCTGAGGCAGTTAGAAAAACTTCTCATGCAGCTAAAAAACTCATGGAGCATTTAAAAAACCCCCCTCGAGCAGTCCGAAATCACCAAAGCAGTAAGAAATCCCCCGATAAGATAGAAATTTTGTCCTAACAGTAAGAAATCCCCTAAGCAGACAGAAAATTTCCATGAGCAGTTAGAATATCCCCATCAAGCAGTTAGAAAATCTACCCGAGGAAGTTAGAAAAACTCATGCAGTTAAAAATCTCCCGGACCATTTATAAAATCCCCCTCCAGCAGTCCGAAAACACCCAAGCGGTTAGAAATTCCCTAATCAGACAGAAAAGTTCCTCGATCAGTTAGAAAATCCCCAAGCAGACTGAAAATCTCCCTGAGCAGTTAGAAAATCCCCAAGCAGACTAAAAATCTCCCTGAGCAGTTAGAAAATCCCCAAGCAGACTAAAAATCTCCCTGAGCAGTTAGAAAATCTCCTTCAAGCAGTCCAAAATCACCCAAGCAGCTAAAACTATTTTCAAGTGGCTAGAAAAGTTTTTGAGAGCAGCCGAAAAAATCTTTCCCCAGGATAAGGTAGAAAACCCACGAACAGAATAAATCCCCCCAGCAGTGAGAAAATCCCTTTTGAGAAGTCAGAAATTCCAATCAAATAGAAACTTTCCCAAGCAGTCAGAAATCCCCTAAACATAGAAAAAACTTTTGCGAGCAGTCGGAAAATCTTTCCCCAGCAGTCAGGTAGAAAGCCCCTCAAGCAGACGGAAAAATCCCCCCAGCAGTTACAAAAAACCCTTCTAGGAGTCAGAAATCCCCCAATCAGGAAGAAAATTCCCTGAGCAGTCAGAAGTCCCCTAAGTAAACAGAAAATTCCCCAAACAGACTACCCGAACATTTATAAAATCCCCTTTCAGCTGTTAGAAGATATCCTCGAAGCAGACAGAAAACCTCTCTAAGCAATTAGAAAATCTTCCCGAACAGACAAAAAATACCCTTCGAGCAGTCAGACATCGCCTAAGTAGTTAAAAAGTCCTCTTCGAGCAGTTAGAAAATCTTCCCAAGCAAGTACAAAATCTCGCCGAGCATTTAGAAAGACCCTTCGAGCAGTCGAAAATCTCCCAAGAAGTAAAAAAGTCCAGTTCGGGCAGTCAGAAATCCCCAAATCAGGTAGAAAATATTCCGGAGGTGTTAGAAATCCGCAAGCAGACAAAAAAGTTCCCGGGCAGTGAAAAATCTTCCAGAGCAGTTAGAAAATCTCCCTGAAAAGACATAAAATCTCCCCAAGCAGTTACAAAAATTCCCAAGCAGTTAGAAAATCCCCTCCAGCATTAAAAATCCTGAAGTCAACCAAAAAATTCCCCTAGCAGTACAAAATCGCCCAAGCAGTTAGAAATTCCCCTTGCGGCAGTCTCAGAAATCCACCAATCCGATAGAAAATCACCCCAATCAGTTACAAAATCTCCTTGAGCAGACAGAAAATCCCCCAAGCAGGCAGACAATCTCACTGAGCAATTAGAGAATCTTCCCAAAAAGTTTGACAATACCTTTAAAGCAGTCAGGAATCTCCTAAGCAGTTAGAAAGTTACTTTCAAACTGTTAGAAATCCCCCACTCACATAGAAAATTTCCCCGAGCAGTAAGAAATCGAAGAGGTAGAAAATCACCTTGGCAGACGGAAAATGTCCCCTCCCGAGCATTTAGAAAATTTTCTTCGAGCAGTCAGAAATTCCCAAGTAGACAGAAAAGTTAAAGTAGACAGAGCAGTCAAAACTCCTCCCCGAGAAGTTAAAAAATCCCCCAGGCAGTTACAAAATCCCCTTCAAGCAGTCTCAGAAATCCACCAATCAGAAAGAAAATCACACACGAGCAGTTACAAAGTCTCCCAAAGCCGATAGAAAGTCCCCCAAGCAGACAGAAAATCTCCCCAAGCAATTCAAAAATCTTCCTAAGCAGTGTGACAATACCCTTTGAGCAGTCAAAAATCTCCCAAGCAGTTAGAAAGTGCCGTTCGAGCTGTTAAAAATCCCCAGTCACAAAGATAATTTCCCCAAACAGCAAGAAATCCCTAAGCAAACAGAAAAATCTCAATAGGAGGTACAAAATCTTCCAAGCCGAAAAATCTCCCCCGAGTAAGGTCGAAAATCCACTCAGCTGACAGAAAAACCTCCACAAGCATTTAGAAAATCCTCTTTGATCAGTCAGAAATTCTCCAAGCTGTCCCCTTCGAGCAGCAAGAAATCTCCCAATCAGATAAAAAAAATTTCTCAGAGCAGTTAGATTGTTAGAAATCTCCCCGAGCAGTAAGAATATCTCCTTAAACAGTTGGAAAACTTCCGAAAAGTAAGAAAATAGCTTCGAGCAGTTAGAAATCCCCTGATTAGATAGAAAATTACCCCAAGTAGTTACAAATCCACAAAGCCGACAGAAAAGTTCCCCAAACAGTTAAAAAATCTTTCGAGCAGTGAGAAAATCTCCCCCAACGGTCGGAAACCTCCCAGCAGTCAGAAATCCCCGCAATCAGATAGAAATCTCCCTAAATAGATAAAAAATCATCAAAGCAGACAGAAAATCCCCCGGGCCATTTAGAAAATCCCCCTCGAGCAGTCCGAAAACACCCAATCAGTTAGAAATCCTCTAATCAGACAGAAAAGTTCATCGAGCAGTTAAAAAACTCTTTCAAGCAGTTAGAAAGTCTCCCTGAGCAGTTAAAAAAATCTCCAAGCAGACAAAAAATCACCCTGAGCAGTTAGAAAATCTCCTTCAAGCAGTTGGAAACCTCCCAGCAGTCAGAAATCCCCGCAATCAGATAGAAATCTCCCTAAACAGATAAAAAAATCCTCAAAGCAGAAAGAAAATCTCCCGAGACTTTAGAAACTGCCCTTCGGGCAGTCAGAAATCCCCAAGCTGACAAACAATATCCCCGAGCACTCTAAAATCCCGCACGCAGACAGAAAATTTCCACGAGCAGACTAAAATCCCCCAAGCAGTTATAAAATCCCTTTTGAAAAGTCACAAATCCCGCAATCAAATAGAAACTTCCCCCGAGCAATCTGAAATCCCCAAAAAAGTTAGAAAATCCCTTTTGAGAAGTCGGAAATTCCCTAATCAAATAGAAACTTCCCCCGAGCAGTCTGAAATCCCCCAAGCAGACAGAAAGTATCCCCAAGCAGTCTAAAATCTCCCCAGCGGGTGGAAAAGTTCCCCAAGCAGTTAGAAAGTCCCCTTCGAGTAGTTTAGAAAATCTCCCCGAGCAGTTAAGAAGTCTCCCGTAGCATTTAAAAAGTCCCCTTGATACAGCAAGATTGAAATCCCCCAAGCATACAGCAAATTTCCCCGAGCAGTCTGAAACCCCCAACCCCAAGCAGACAAAAAATCTCTCTCGAGCAGTCCTCGAAATTCCCCTTCGGGCCGTTAGAAATCCACAGTCAGATAGAAAATGTCCCCAAACAGTTATAAATCTCCCAAGCCCCATAAGACGGCAGAAAATACCAATCGAGCAGTCAGTCAAGAAAGCAGTAAAAAAGTTCCCTTGGAAGCACTTAGAAATCTCCAAATCAGATAGAAAACTAACATTCTTTACTTACTGACTCGAGACATGATTGGCAAATTCACTGCAGAATGGCCCACGGCTACTTAAATAAAAATATTTCGCTCAAGCATCCACACTTTTAAGCCAATTTATTCAATGTTGGCTCTCCAGCTGGGCGAGAAATAATCAATCGCTAATAAAATGTACACAGATCGCTTGAGCAGTTTTTCTACTGCCCTTGTGCACAACCATTAAGCTAGGGCTGGGGCAGTGTACTCTAGCTAGGTGAGAAAATTTATATTCTCTTCTTACCGGCACAAAAAATTATCTAAACTTGGAGCAGTGTACTCTAGCTTTATGACGCAATCTTTTCAAATCACAATTTAGACAGTGCAGAGTTTTAGCATTATTGGCCTGCGAATTTTAACTGAGCACAAAACTTTATGATGCAATCTAAAATAAAATCAACATTCTGACAGTGCCGAGTTTGACCTTTGTTGGCCTCGCATTGAAAGCATAGGAAAATCTCGTTTTTCGAATATTTAATCCCCTTCCACTTGGAGCAGAGCTTGCAAACTTTCACGGTCTCATCCTTGAAGAATTTGCAATCTTTTGGAGCAAATTTGATCAAAATCGGTTGAGCCGTTCGAGCTCTACATCGTTACGGAGATTTCGAGCAGCCACAGACAGACATTAGACATTTAGTATAGTAGAAAAAGCAAGCAAGTAAAGCCCACTGGCACAGTTGCTAAGTCAGGAATTTTAGAAATAAATAAGGTGGCCCTGTGGAGCTTGTCTGGAGAAGGAGGTCTTTGACTTTGAATCCAGCTTAATGAATTTATTTGAGCTAGGCCAAATTGCACATTTGCATTCTAAAGACATAATGTACTAAGTCTTTATGAACAAACTGAACTGATCCACACGATACCCCTCTATGTGCTAAAATGTATGAATAGTCAATAGGCTGGTATTAATCAAATTTAATGTCTTATGTCACTTTCAATTCTTTGTGTTTATACCCATCAGAAAGCAACAAGAAGCAATATACAGAAAAATGTTTTTGAAGCAAAAAAGTAGTCTAAAAAGAAATGCTAGTAATTTTGTTTAAACAACAATTTCAATTTCAATTTTGCAATAGAAATTGCAAAATTTTCTATTTTGATTTTGATACAATTTTTTTTCAATCTATCACTATACTTTTATTTTTATGGCTTTTTATTATTGCCAAAATGTAAAATTTTGTGGTTTGATGTGGCAGTCTAGAATGTATAACATGGCTCTAGATTTATTTTTTATTGTCTATGGCCCAAAGGATGCATAAAATAGTATTAAATTACAATGCTCTGCTGTATACTAGTATTTCACTGTAATTATGGATACTATTATATGAAAATGCAGGGTGGAAAAAAGTAATGCCTATTTGGTTACAGATTATGGGTATAGCAACAGAGACTGGTTGCAGATATGGTTACAGGATTATCTTCTAAATAATACTAAAGCTAACACCTTTGTCTGGCTGGCTGGTCGGGTTTATAATCGATCTCCTTGTACAGTTTTGCCAACTCAGCTTTTAAACCGGTATCAAAAGCTGCGGAATTTTCCTAGCTACTACCAGTTTAAAATTCATCTTGAATTTCGATTTTTAAAGTCCCTCAACAAAGCAGAAAACAGCAATTTTTCATGGATCTCTAATGGAAATTTTTCATTCCAGACACAATGTTTGCTTTACTGACTGCAATTTGTATGATTGCGCCACAAATTTTTCCAATCTCAGTAGTGTATTTCATTTTGGAGGGGGATGGGGCACTGGACCTGTTGTGAGAGCAGGGGCTGGGTGCTTGCACCTTCTAACTGGTCTAGTGTAAAAGGGACTATAAAACATAATGTTAAGAGAGAAAAAAGGCTATGTGGCTGCATTCAATGAGTTGTGCAATGCAATTGGAGATCACAATCAGAGTGGTTGAGCAATTTTTAACTGGCCCAGTGTAAATGGCGTGGAGGGGTCTTGCTGGCTGATAAAACTGTTTTTATTAGGTGTTCATTGACAGAGTACACAATGCTATTATAGCTTAAGGGAAAAGTTTTGTATACTTTCACTGGAATCTTTAAATGTATAGCTCTTGGCCATACACAATGCAATTATGTTGCACTGCGTGAAAGTCAGAATAAGAGGTATACTGATTATAACTTTAAATATGTGTGACCTATATGCACTGGGCACTTTAGGCCTAGCTTACTATGTAGCTCTTAAATGCTTAATGGATGAATTGCAAATAAAAATAGAATGCAGGTTTCTTTCGCGATAAAGGAGATATTCTTTATGGGAACTGGGAATTAAACAGGAACAGGGATTAATGGGAACAGTGATTAATGGGAACAGGGATTAAAGGAAACAGGGAGTTAATGGGAATGAGGATTAAGGGAAACAGCAAGTTAACAGGAACGGGGAGTTAACGAGAACAAGAATTAACAGGAATGGGGATTCATGGGAACAGGGACTTAATGGGAATGGTGATTAACAGGAACAGTGAATTAATGGGAATGGGGATTAAGGGAACAGGGAATAAACAGGAATGGGGAGTAATGGAAGTGTGACGTTAATGGGAATTGGGAAGTTATATATCATGGAAACTGGGAGTTCAATTAGCAAAAAAGATGAGTTCTATGGATGGGAGTTCCTCAGTTGGGAGTTCCAGTATTTCTCCTCCAAAAGGAGGAGTTCACCTTGTAATTTGACTAAAGTGCTTCTCAAAATTTCCATAATGCAACAAATTCAACCTTTTTAATGTATACATTACAATAAATTAGTTCTTCTTTAATTATTAAATCCAAAGTATTATATTGAACATATTTGTTTAGTTACACACATAGGCTTTTTAAAAAAATGGGTTTACAGTTTTTCTGTCTGCTTGGCATCTTCTGCATCACTATTGCTTTGCTGAGTGCTGACTGCTGAGCCCATTCCTCTTAAAGTTTTTGTGAATGTATTTCAGTTTTGCTATACTAGTACTAATAGTTAGAGAATGTTATAAATGTTGGAATTTAATACACTGTCAGTTTAAATAAAACATATATAACTTAAAAAATTTACAAAACCTGGTTAAAGTGTTTTCATGTGTGATGCATATAATTTTATGGTTTTCTTTATACTTTTCCATATTTGCCTATGTATTTTTGTTATTATGGCTATTGTTGCAGATGATGTGGATGACAGAAAATGAGTTGATAATGGTGGTAAAATGCAGGTACAGTTAGGCATCCAAAAATTCATTATGTTTACAGTTACAGTCCCAAAGACTGACAGCAATGGAACACTACTCTATATATACTACTTGTTATACATAGTTATATTTTCTCACTGTTTCTACATTATGCCTGGAGGCCATTGTGCAGCACCTGCATTTAATGTGAATCCCAACTCTCTAGACAGCACTTGTGAGCTTACAGAGAGAACCATACCATTGTCATAATTAGGTATATTTGCATAGGATGCCTTGTATATCAAAAAATGGCTGGCAATGTACTAAATGCTAAAGAACAAGCTATTTTTGGATTTTTACTGCATTTTTGTCATTGAAAGAGTTCCCTTTGGCCCTATACAAAAAATCATTCAGATAGAGCCACATCAGAAATTCTGACTATAGACATTTCATTTCTACATTAGATAACAAAATTCTATATTTGCCACTAATTTAAAGCCATATGCATCAGAAAAATATTTTTTTAAATGTTTAAAAAGAAATGTTGCAAATTGATTTGTTTACTATTACTGGCAGGTCAAGTTAGTGATAGGAAATTTTGTTGGCTTGATAGATAACATCATAATTTATTAGGAGAGTAAGTTATTAAAAAATTCTAAAGTTTAGTAAGTTACATTTAAGTTATAAATTCACATAAATAATTTTTTTTGTTTTTAATTTTTACTAGTAACTATTAACAATGGCAACAACAAACAACAAATTGCACCATCAGATGGAAAAAAAGTATCTATAAAATAGCAAGCAAAACATTTTACTCAAATTATATATAAAAACTCTCTGTCTGTATGTATACATTTATTTGTTAAATTATATTTTTTCATCTATGGATTGTACTATTTCAGTTTAACTCTGTTGCTGTTGGTATTGAAACAGGTATTTTATTGCGTTAGACTTGTGCTGTTTTAATACAAAAATGATAACAAATATTTCACTCATTTTTTAGCTTAATGTTAGATCGCCAGCAAAATATAATAATGCCAAAAATATTAAATAGCATGTTTCAATTTATTGTTACAATTATAAATTGCATAAATTTGTTAATGTGTCTAAATGCTAACTAACTAACAATTGACAGGCCTGATTAGCTTCCTGGCCATCTATTTGATGTCTGGCTATGGTTCGAATTTCCTAGCCAATTTCATTGGATTCCTCTATCCAGCTTATGCCTCAGTCAAAGCTATTGAAACTCACGAGAAAGACGACGACACCAAATGGCTGACTTATTGGGTTGTCTATGCAGCATTCAGCCTAGTTGAAACTTTCACCGACATCTTCTTGTTGTGGATTCCGCTATATGCTTTTCTGAAGTGCGCCTTCTTGATCTATCTGATGCTGCCTATGCAGTCGAATGGGTCCGTGATGCTCTACAATAAGGTTATCCGACCATTTGTTTTGAAACATCAGAAGCGGATTGATGCCACGTTGGACAAAGTCCAGGATGCTGCTGGACAGCTTGTCACTGAGGGTGAGTAGGTTGGCGGTCATTGGTAGAGTTTTTTTGTTAGCTGATTTGTGTTTGCATAAACTGATTATTTCATATACGCCTGAATTGTACAGGGTATAAAAGAGATAACCGTACTGGAGACTGTACCCAACATCTAGGGTATGGGGGAGTGAACCCAACATCTAGGGTGTGGGAGATTAAACTCAAAATCTGGGGGATGTGGGACTGGGAGTGAACCCAACATCTAGGGTATGGGGGAGTGAACCCAACATCTAGGGTGTGGGGGAGTGAACCCAACATCTAGGGTATGGGGGAGTGAACCCAACATCTAGGGTATGGGGGAGTGAACCCAACATCTACGGTATGGGGGAGTGAACCCAACATCTAGGGTATGGGAGAGTGAACCCAACATCTAGGGTATGGGAGAGTGAACCCAACATCTAGGGTATGGGGGAGTGAACCCAACATCTAGGGTGTGGGGGAGTGAACCCAACATCTAGGGTATGGGGGAGTGAACCCAACATCTAGGGTATGGGGGAGTGAACCCAACATCTAGGGTGTGGGGGAGTGAACCCAACATCTAGGGTGTGGGGGAGTGAACCCAACATCTAGGGTATGGGGGAGTGAACCCAACATCTAGGGTATGGGGGAGTGAACCCAACATCTAGGGTATGGGGGAGTGAACCCAACATCTAGGGTATGTGGGAGTGAACCCAACATCTAGGGTATGGGGGAGTGAACCCAACATCTAGGGTATGGGAGAGTGAACCCAACATCTAGGGTATGTGGGAGTGAACCCAACATCTAGGGTATGTGGGAGTGAACCCAACATCTAGGGTATGTGGGAGTGAACCCAACATCTAGGGTATGGGAGAGTGAACCCAACATCTAGGGTATGGGAGAGTGAACCCAACATCTAGGGTATGGGAGAGTGAACCCAACATCTAGGGTATGGGGGAGTGAACCCAACATCTTGGGTATGGGAGAGTGAACCCAACATCTAGGGTATGGGGGAGTGAACCCAACATCTAGGGTGTGGGAGATTGAACTCAAAATCTGGGGGATGTGGGACTGGGAGTGAACCCAACATCTAGGGTATGGGGGAGTGAACCCAACATCTAGGGTATGGGGGAGTGAACCCAACATCTAGGGTGTGGGGGAGTGAACCCAACATCTAGGGTATGGGGGAGTGAACCCAACATCTAGGGTATGGGGGAGTGAACCCAACATCTAGGGTATGGGAGAGTGAACCCAACATCTAGGGTATGGGAGAGTGAACCCAACATCTAGGGTATGGGAGAGTGAACCCAACATCTAGGGTATGGGGGAGTGAACCCAACATCTAGGGTGTGGGAGATTGAACTCAAAATCTGGGGGATGTGGGACTGGGAGTGAACCCAACATCTAGGGTATGGGAGAGTGAACCCAACATCTAGGGTATGGGGGAGTGAACCCAACATCTAGGGTATGGGAGAGTGAACCCAACATCTAGGGTATGGGAGAGTGAACCCAACATCTAGGGTATGGGAGAGTGAACCCAACATCTAGGGTATGTGGGAGTGAGCCCAACATCTAGTCTAGGGTATGTTAGAGTGAACCCAAAATCTAGGGTATCGGAGAGTGGACCCAACATCCCCAAAATCTGAGGATTATGTAAATTGTACTTATCGTGTATTTAAGGCACTTTGCTAACATGGCTTTAAGATGGTCTTATTAAAAATTAGGTTTATGTTGGGTGCGGCTATTCAGTTAAATTTGATTTAATTAGTAAATATAAGGAAAGGTTGTAGGTGAATGGTTACACACCTTGCATCTGTTTTAGCTCATATTTTGGTTGTAGTGGACAAAAAAAGCATTTTTTAACCTAGTAATTTGACATTTCATTTAGCGAAATAGCCAATAATTTTATTTAAATTTATTTTTATTTTAACACCAACTGCGCAGTGTTCAAATCGGCCCAGCAGGCTAAAGTTGGCGGTAAGAAGAACTAGACAGAAAGGCACAAGGTTTAATTTGAATTTATTTAATACTGTCTTTTAAGATCGTTTTGGTATCCGCTTCTAGCAGATCTATTATTGGAAATTGGGGCCAATTTGAAAAATAAACTTCAAATATTTTTAGGTGGCTACTGACCAATCCTAAAATTAGTAGTGTATTGCGTACATGCGTCTGAACGATTTTGTCTGTTTTATCGGTTTTTTAATGTTCCTCGTTGCAATAGTTTGGTAACATTGGGCGAATCCTATTCCATCATTGTTCTCTTGCATATTTTTTGGACTTGGATTAATACGTAATAAAGTTCCAAATGCGTTTTTGACTTTCAAATTATTTATTCTTCGCATTTTGCTATTCATTAACGTCATTTTTTTCCCACGCAGCGGAGGGCGATTTGAAGAAGCGAGCTGTGAATCTGGCCGCCGAGCAGATTAGCTCCGGTTTTGACAACCCAGACGAGGACAATTCTAGCAAGACCGATTGAAGTTGACTTTTAAGTTTAGGTTTGACCTCAATAGGACTCAATATTATTGTGCTTAATTAATCTTTAATTTATGTTAAAAATGAAAAAAATGCGTTGATATTCCAACTGCACTATTGCTTTTTCTGCCGATTTAGTAGAGTGTTTAGGTCAGTCTGCTATCATTTACGCAGTTCGTAAAACATTAAAATGGTCTATTTTTACTACTGTAGTAGAAGACTAAGTAGTATAATAAAGAACTAAATCGGTGCGTCACTAATCAAAGAAAAAATCAAAAACATTTTTGTGGTGCCACTGCTGACTATACTTTGCTGTTACATGTAATTGTTTACCCCACTAAAGAAATATTTAACTTGTTCTATTGTATTTTTCCTTTAAGGTGATTGGTTACGGCCTGTGGGCAGTTAATTTTTATGTAGTCAACCTTTATCGTTTATCGTTTTTTCCCCCAATTGCTTGCAGTGTTTCCTTTTTTTTTACAGGTAGTTTAATGCCTGCCTGTTCCCCAGTATGCTTCCCTTTAGCCGGCGCTCGGTTTGCGGGTTCTGAAT
Organism: Macrostomum cliftonense; assembly: GCA_950096795.1. Lineage (NCBI taxonomy): Eukaryota > Metazoa > Platyhelminthes > Macrostomidae > Macrostomum > Macrostomum cliftonense. The sequence goes on along the minus strand of CATNEM010000287.1, from coordinate 1,202,374 downwards.
TTGTCTTCTTTTTTCAGCAATAGCAAATTATTATAACTATTTATATTTTTTTGCCTGCTATTTTCTTTTTTTCCTTTATGTGACGTAATTACTTTCTGCTTTTTTTGTGCCAATGAAGCATTGACGGTTTGATAAATAAAACGTAATTTTCGAGGCGGCCTTCTGTGAATCAGCTTTTCCTGTGTGGTTAAATTAGTTGCTCTCAAGGCTTTGTGTTTTATAATATGTAAATAAAGGTATTTGCAATTTCAACAGCAAGCCAAATCAAATTCATGCGCGGATCTGCACTCCGCTTATCTGCACTTATCGGTCGGTGCTTAGCTGCACAGTTAGGAAAACATCGTTCGCGGAGAACGTTCTCTGCTGGAATCAGAAATTTACATTTACTAACAAATTCCAAGAATAAGGGGGATTCACTAAAGTGCGATTGTATAGTAGGAATAATATGCATTGGAATCGAAGGGTAAAGTTGATGGCTTGGGCCTTGTGCGGTTGATTCGGAATTTTCCCAGTCGACTTAGTGCTCGGTGAATATGTCATTGAATATCTGTCATCTTTCCCTGATTTATTCAAGTCTTCAGCTGTCACTGGGGATGCCATGCCTTGTATACACGCTGGTATCAACTGCATCTTCTGATTGGCCCTGTCTTATCTTTTGAAAATTGCCGCTCCGCTTTCCTTTAGGTCCTCTCAACTAGAAGCACTTCTTTCCCTTCGAAACTGCGTTTTTGTGTCCTTCCCCTCTGCCTGTCCCCGCTTCCTCTCTCCCTCTCTCCCTGTCTCAGCTTCCCCTCTCTCCCTGTCCCAGCTTCCCCTCTCTCCCTGTCTCAGCTTCCCCTCTCTCCCTGTCTCAGGTTTCCCTCTCTCCCTGTCTCAGCTTCCCCTCTCTCCCTGTCTCAGCTTCCCCTCTCTCCCTGTCTCAGCTTCCCCTCTCTCCCCCTCTCAGCTTCCCCTCTCTCCTCCTCTCAGCTTCCCCTCTCTCCCTGTCTCAGCTTCCCCTCTCTCCCCCTCTCAGCTTCCCCTCTCTCCCTCTCTCAGCTTCCCCCCTCTCCCTCTCTCAGCTTCCCCCCTCTCCCTGTCTCAGCTTCCCCTCTCTCCCTGTCTCAGCTTCCCCTCTCTCCCTGTCTCTGCTTCCCCTCTCTCCCTGTCTCAGCTTCCCCTCTCTCCCTGTCTCAGCTTCCCCTCTCTCCCTGTCTCAGCTTCCCTACTCTCCCTCTCTCAGCTTCCCCCCTCTTCCTCTCTCAGCTTCCCCCCTCTCCCTGTCTCAGGTTTCCCTCTCTCCGTCTCAGCTTCCTTCTCCAGTCCCGTAATTCAATTTATCCCAATCTCATTATGTCTGTTTTCGCCTGTTCACTTAGCATCGTTTTACCTCAGCGTATTTTTATATCACTTTTGAGACTATTTTGATTTGTCTCTTTACCGAGCCATTTTCGTCTTCAAAATCTTTTAGATCTATTGATCAACGCGAGTAGGCGATTTTTTAATAATTCCCCCATTCGTTTGAGTAGATATCCTTTTTCGGGGTCATAACTTACTCGAGAAAGAAAACTGTCAATTTGAAGATTGGATGGTGTATGCTCTGGCCTAGGGCAAGGGGGTGTAGATTTTACGCATGCTATATGCATGGTGTGACTCACTTTGAGCAAATTTTATTTTCGGGCGAATGAACTAATTGCTTTTGAAATTAACTGTACGACGATATTGCGTACAGATAATGCTATGTTAGAAATAGGAAATATGTCAATTCATGTGCTATGTGCAGTGAAATTTAAGAGTAATTATATTTTAAGCCAATCATATCCATTATTAGTATTGAGAAAATTAAAATTTTATGTCCCTTTAAAGTACATAGCTCATTTAATCCCATTTCTTATCCTTTCATCAAATTTTCCATCTTTTAGGATTTCCTATTTCTTCAATCTACGCCTTCATCCTTTTGCCCTTGTTTACTAAGGCTCTTGCTTGCTTGTCTCTCCTCTGCTGTATTGATTTTTCTTCATCTATGAATTATTCCCGAGTGTCACAGGTCCAATTCACGGTCGCTCTGCCCAAAGTCCAACAATTCTGCCTTGTGAACTCGGTCTGCCTTGTGAACTCGGTCTGCCTTGTGAACTCGGTCTGCCTTGTGAACTCGGTCTGCCTTGTCATTACCCGTCACAGCTTGCTTTTAAAACAAACAAACATTTTTCAAGCGTACTCAATGCGTCTCGCATGCAGTACTTATTGTCTACGTTCTGTTTATCTTGCCCTTCGCGTCCGCCGCCATGCCATCTGATTGTTCCCAGTGAAATTGATCCCTAAACTCACAACGACGAGCTATTCTTCCCAGTGATTCGATGTACAGACTGGTACGAGCGAGAATGCACACGAGTACATTATCGGTGCTTCAATTTATAGGAATAAAAAATGCCCGATAGAAACGCGAGCTCGGCAGCTGTAGATTCATTCAACTGTGACATTCGAAGCCTGCATCATCGTGAAGCTGCGGAATCCCAATGAAATTGATCGTATGTTTTGTGTGTGTGTGTGTGTGTGTGTGAGTGTGTGAGTGTGTGCTAGCAAAATCTCTCTCTTCAGGCAGAAAATACAAAGAGCAGGAAAAAAGAAAGAAAATTTGAGCAGCATCGTTTATCTAGCCAATAGAGGAGCCAGATCCCCCATCCCCAGCCTCCCGCCTCCCTTGTGAGTCTCGAATTTATAGAGCTAACGTTCAAAGAGAGCTTCTTCTGGTCTCAGATTCTACTCATAGCTCCCCCCATTTAACCAGCCGCATCGAACCGTCCCCAGCAATGCAGCCAGGCGAGAGTAGCCGCATTCTCAACTACAGATCGACAGCCGCTCGACATTCCGTCTGCGGCGCCACCGTCATGGACATTCGCGACAGACGTCGTCGCCCGGATAGGGACGGCTCGACCTCGCCGCCGCCGACGCCGCATTCACCGTCGCAGCTCCTGTTGGCCCGGCACGGCTCCACTGGCGGCTACACGGAACCGTTCGACGCCGCGTGCAAAGTGATGCTCATTGGCGACAGCGGCGTCGGCAAGACCAGCTTCCTGCATCAGTTCAAGGATGCCAAATTTCCCGGTAGTACGTTTATCACCACAGTTGGAGTGGACTACAGGGTTTGTTGATGTCTGATTATTATAGTTCTTTGTTAAATTTCGTGTTTTTCATTGGTCACGAAAGCTCGTCAAGACAGTCTCATGTTTCATGTTTCTTTTTCTTTGATAGAATTTTCCGCTGTTTTTCCCCGAAACAAGAATCCTATGCAGCTGCGCGCGCACACAGAGGGCTGCTTCGATTGCTCAAAAGACAAGCTCAGCCAAAAAGCAATCGGACATGTTTTCCGAATTATTACACCAATTTATCAAACCTCTCGGTCACCTGCGGTTCGCTGCAATTTTCAGCTATCTTCACGCTTTCTCCTCCCTCTCTACATCAATTTAGATTTTGTCTGGCCCACATAGCTTTTCGCGACCTTCCTGTCTTCCTATTCGCATTCTTTTCTCCCTAACTCTACACATATTCTACCTCCCTCTATTCTCTTGCTGTACTTTTGCCCTGTATTTCTTCTACGAGTCTATCTTCAGCATACTACTCCCCTATCCTCCTTATCTCCCGTCTCCTTCTCCGCAATCTCCCCCATTTTCTCCCCTATCCTCCTTATCTCCCCTCTCCTTCTCCCCAATCTCCCCCATTTTCTCCCCTATCCTCCTTATCTCCCCTCTCCTTCTCCCCAATCTCCCCCATTTTCTCCCCTATCCTCCTTATCTCCCGTCTCCTTCTCCCCAATCTCCCCCATTTTCTCCCCTATCCTCCTTATCTCCCGTCTCCTTCTCCCCAATCTCCCCCATTTTCTCCCCTATCCTCCTTATCTCCCGTCTCCTTCTCCCCAATCTCCCCCATTTTCTCCCCTATCCTCCTTATCTCCCGTCTCCTTCTCCCCAATCTCCCCCATTTTCTCCCCTATCCTCCTTATCTCCCGTCTCCTTCTCCCCAATCTCCCCCATTTTCTCCCCTATCCTCCTTATCTCCCCTCTCCTTCTCCCCAATCTCCCCCATTTTCTCCCCTATCCTCCTTATTTCCCCTCTCCTTCTCCCCAATCTCCCCCATTTTCTCCCCTATCCTCCTTATCTCCCGTCTCCTTCTCCCCAATCTCCCCCATTTTCTCCCCTATCCTCCTTATCTCCCGTCTCCTTCTCCCCAATCTCCCCCATTTTCTCCCCTATCCTCCTTATCTCCCGTCTCCTTCTCCCCAATCTCCCCCATTTTCTCCCCTATCCTCCTTATTTCCCGTCTCCTTCTCCCCAATCTCCCCCATTTTCTCCCCTATCCTCCTTATTTCCCCTCTCCTTCTCCCCAATCTCCCCCATTTTCTCCCCTATCCTCCTTATCTCCCGTCTCCTTCTCCCCAATCTCCCCCATTTTCTCCCCTATCCTCCTTATCTCCCGTCTCCTTCTCCCCAATCTCCCCCATTTTCTCCCCTATCCTCCTTATCTCCCGTCTCCTTCTCCCCAATCTCCCCCATTTTCTCCCCTATCCTCCTTATCTCCCGTCTCCTTCTCCCCAATCTCCCCCATTTTCTCCCCTATCCTCCTTATCTCCCGTCTCCTTCTCCCCAATCTCCCCCATTTTCTCCCCTATCCTCCTTATCTCCCGTCTCCTTCTCCCCAATCTCCCCCATTTTCTCCCCTATCCTCCTTATCTCCCGTCTCCTTCTCCCCAATCTCCCCCATTTTCTCCCCTATCCTCCTTATCTCCCCTTACCCTTTTCCCCACCTACCCCACACCTCTCCCGTATCCTCTTTGTCTCCCCTCTTCTTCTTCTCCCTAATCTTCCCTTTCTATCCTATCCTTAACTATCTCTCTATCTTCCCACCTTTTTCGTATATCTTCTGCCTTCCCGTCTTACATGTACCCTCCTCTTTGTCTCCTCCTTTGTCCTCATCCGTATCCCCCCATGTCGGTTTGTAAACTGGATTATTTATCGCACTGTTTTTTCTTTCAGAGCAAAATTCTCACCGTCGACGGCTATAGGATCCGATTTCAGGTAGGGCAAACGATTTTATGGCAAAGACAAAACTGAGATTTTTAATTGCATCGTGAAATCTGAGAAAGTTTAATTAGCTTTATCGCTCATAGTGAGTTAAGCTGAGCACTCCTTTGTATATCCTAATGTTGTCCTCCTTCGCATTTTCATTGCTTGTCCCATCCTAACGTCATCTGAACTCTCTCCTCGCTCTACTTCTCTCTACTGTATCTACTTGTCTCTACTGATTCTACTTCTCTTTTCAGTATCTACTTCTCTGTCTCCTGTATCTACTATATCTACTTCTCTCTACTGTATCTACTGTATCAACTTCTCTCTCTCCTATATCTACTTCTCTCTCCTGTATCTACTGTATCTACTTCTCTCTCTCCTATATCTACTTCTCTTCCCTTTATCTACTGTATATACTTCTCTCTCTCCTATATCTACTTCTCTCTCCTGTATCTACTGTATCAACTTCTCTCTCCTAGATCTACTTCTCTCTCGTGTATCTACTGTATCTACTTCTCTCTCTCCTATATCTACTTCTCTCTCCTGTATCTACTGTATATACTTCTCTCTCCTGTATCTACTGTATCTACTTCTCTCTCTCCTATATCTACTTCTCTCTCCTGTATCTACTGTATCTACGTCTCTCTCTCCTATATCTACTTCTCTTTACTGTATCTACTGTATCTACTTCTCTCTCTCCTATATCTACTTCTCTCCCCTTTATCTACTGTATCTACTTCTCTCTCTCCTAGATCTACTTCTCTCTCCTGTATCTACTGTATCTACTTCTCTCTCTCCTGTATCTACTGTATCTACTTCTCTTTTTTGTCTTTTCTTCTCTCTTCTCCATATACTTGTCCTCCTCTGTGTTCCCTTCCAAGCATCGATAACCTCTCTCCCACCCGTGCGTACCCACAGCTCCCCGCACCAGAGTACACAGAATCGCACTCCAGAAGATAGCAGATCGCAAACAGAAATCTCGGTTTGAAAGCCCCTATCCATTGCTGTTTGCCGTTAGGTCTGGCGAATCGCCCATTTTAACTAAACAGATTTCAAGAGGAGGGGGGGGTAAAATAGCGGCTCCTCACTAGGCATCAATCAATCATTTTCGCACACCAGCCAGCGTCCTGTCACCCTTTATCTCCGTGCCGAAGGACGAAGGGCCTTGTTGCTCGCCGCCTGTTCGCTTATATTCACTGCTGGCGCGGCTCAGCAAAATCTTCAATCGGCTCTTCACAAAATTCCGCTTTTATCTCGCTTCTTGAAAAAAATGATAAAATTTTTTTGGCCAAGCATGAAATATCAATGAAGCTGGCTAAAGGCAACGCTTGGTCAGCTGGATGAAGCATCATCGTAATTTTAATTTAACGAAGCGGAAAAAATGCCCTATCTTATTAACTGTCCATCCATGTATCGTATTATAATCCTTGGCTTAGGAATTTCTAATTTTGACAGGCAGACACTGTTTCAGTGATACAAAACTAATATAATTCATTGCTATCTTCTGAGTAAACACCAATTTATAGACCTGTTAAACTCCCCCCCTCCCTGGTAGATTAGGTATCAGTTCGACATGCCTGTTAGACAGACCTGTTAGACTGGGCTGTTAGATTAGGCATCTGTTAGACAGACCAGACCTGTTAGACAGACATGTTTTATTAGGGATCTGTTAGACAGACCTGTTAGACTGGGCTGTTAGATTAGGCATCTGTTAGACAGACCTGTTAGACTGGCCTGTTAGATTAGGCATCTGTTAGACAGACCTGTTAGATTAGGCATCTGTTAGACAGACCTGTTAGACTGGCCTGTTAGATTAGGCATCTGTTAGACAGACCTGTTAGACTTGCCTGTTAGATTAGGCATCTGTTAGACAGACCTGTTAGACTGGCCTGTTAGATTAGGCATCTGTTAGACAGACCTGTTAGACTTGCCTGTTAGATTAGGCATCTGTTAGACAGACCTGTTAGACTGGCCTGTTATATTAAGCATCTGTTAGACAGACCTGTTAGACTTGCCTGTTAGATTAGGCATCTGTTAGACAGACCTGTTAGACTGGCCTGTTATATTAAGCATCTGTTTGACAGACCTGTTCGACTTGCCTGTTAGATAAGAAAAAAAACTGTTTGACAGATCCACTCTAAAACTATAATCCGTTACAAAGAAAATTAGTAGTGGACTGTCTTTGGCTTTTATAGTGATTTAAAAGTGCTGATTTTAGTTCAGGATTGATAAAATGTGTTGCTGATAACAACGGCAGGTCTGGGACACAGCCGGCACAGAGCGATATCGCAGCATCAGTAACGCTTACTACAGAGACGCAGATGGTACGACAAGTGACAAACCAAATTAACTTATTTTAATTATTTTTTTGCACATTTTCAGGTTTCCTACTATCAGTAGCAATACTAAAAAATTATCTTCAAAATTAACGGTATGATTTCAGCTATTCTACTATTCTACGACATCACTAATCGACAGTCGTTCAGCAGCGTGCGCGGCTGGCTAGCCGACATCCGGGATCACTCGTCGCCCGGCGTCTACGTGATGCTGCTAGGCAACAAGTCTGACGCGGAGGCCCATAGAAAAGTGTCCATGTCGGAGGGTCAGAAGCTGGCAAAAGTGAGCTTTTAATTTTTAAGTAGTGAGTCAGTGAGTCAGTTAGTCATTGAGTCAGTGAGTCAAGCAGTCTGTGAGTCGATGAGCCTGAGAGTCAGAGAGTCAAGAAATTAGCGACTCAAAGAGTCAGTGAGTCAATGGATTAAAGAGTCAGAGAGTCATCAAGGAGTTAGTGAGTCAGTGAGTCAGACAGTCAAGGAATAAGTGAGTCAAGGAGTCAGTGAGTCAAGGAGTCAGCGAATCAAGGAATCAGTGATTCAAGGAGTCAGAGAGTCAAGGAGTCAGTGAGTCAAGGAGTCAGTGAGTCAAGGAGTCAGCGAATCATTGAGTCAAGGAATCAGTATGTCAAGGTGTCAAGGTGTCAAGGAGTCAGGGCTCTAAAGAATCTAATAGCGTGGGAATTAAAATTGAAAGTTATGAAAGTGTGTTACCGCATTCAGGAGGATGGCATCGCGTGTGTCATGGAAACTAGCGCCAAAACGGGGCATCAAGTTGAGCTCTGCCACAAAATCATTGGCCGGTAAGTTACACGGTTTTTAGTTTTCCTTCCGAATCATGTACAGGCTATTCTAAATATGAAAATTTTATTTTACAGTTGGTTTCTGGCCAAGAGAAACTTGTCGCATCATCACCATGGCGACGGCTGCGAGACCTGTTCCAAAGGAATTTTGTTGAAAGAACAAAAGCAGCAGCAACAGTCGACGTCAAGGGCTGGTGGCATGGCTCAGGCACTGGGCGCTGGTGGTCTGCGATGCAACTACTGCTGATAGAATCTGATCAGCGGTATATAATGCGTTTTGCTGTCTAAATTCACTTTATAATAAAACCTTTTAAATAAATGAAGTATCGAAGAATCGCAATTTAATCAAGCATAGATTATCGCATTACTTTAGTCTTTATCCCACTTTAGCTGAATTTTTATGCAACATTCTAAGCATTATATTGTTTGATTTTCTGATGTAAATATTAAAAATTTTCGTTTTCGTTGTTCGCTCAATCGTCACCAATTCCCCCCCCCCCAATAGTATCAAGGCATCTGTATGTAGTATCTGTTCTCTGGTTTTTTTCACTTTAGCTACCTTGTTTATTTTTCTATTGGTCTTCCCTTATTCAAATCTTAATTACCCTAATCGGAATGTCGAAGGAAACAAAATGAAGTTTTCTTTGTACTTTAGATCGATGCTTTTAGATGTTTCTACTCGTACTCGGCAGTTTTGGCATCTAAGCAAGATTTTGTCCAATCACAATAAAGGGAGGGAGTGAGGTGGGTGCAGCTGAATCGATAAAAATGTTAATTTTAGAAAACAAAGCAAATTCCAAGCAAAAAACATTGCTAGAACTCGTTGTTTTAACAAACTGAGCAAAACATGTAGTTAGCTTTTCTCCTATCCCCAAGCCCAGTGCCTTGAATTTGACTTAGTCATAGTAGAGAGTTTATTTGTACAACGGAACTCAAAAGCATGCATATTTATCTAGAGCTTTGTTTAAACAGAGTTCTATAGTTGAAATAAGACCTTTGGGGAATGATTGTGGAGTTTTTGCTTGAAATGCAAAAGTATGCTTCTCTGTTAGTCGCTGTGACTCGGGTATATATTTATTATTAGTCATAGCTTTGTAGAATTTATTCTTCCAAGTACTTCTAAGTATATCGTAAACAATATTTAATTTGTCACTACGTGAAGCAAAATTTATCACTTTAAGTATATAATATGTGACAAGGCATTGCTGAGTTATTCATATTTACACCGGTGATGGTTCTTACACTAAGAATATTTCAATAAAGCATTCAAGTGAATAGGTGAACAGTACAGAGCATAACTGATAGCTTTCCTTTACAAACAGTATTTTGCCTAAGAAAACTGAAAGCAAATAAGAAAAACCAAAGAAGCAAAGTCTTGTAAGCGTGAAATACCGTACTTGTTTTACAGCGAATGCAGATTTCATTTAGCTTTAAAACTTCCATTTTTTCCAACTACCCCGTTGACAGGAAAGTTGGAGAAAATCAATGAGACTGAACAGCCCTGCCACTGCTTGCCGCTTCTCCATTCAAATTGTTCTGTTTGCTGACTCCGCCACCGCTGCCTTTGTTCCGTCTGGGTCTTACAGTTTTACTTGCGGCAAAAGGATTATCACCTTGGACATCTATCTGCTGCGGCTGCTGCTTCTGCTGCGGCGGACTTGCTACAACGTAAGCTTTACTTGTCTCCTGACTGCTTCTCAGATCTTTCTCTTCGTCCTGAGTGAGCCTCCTGATTGTGTAGGTGTGATTCGTGCCGGGACGCCGGGCGTCCTGAGTCTGCGCTCGGCCCAGAATCTCGTACATCCTATCCTGATTGGTTTTCATCAAGGTGTACCGTCGCTCTAGCTTTCGTTTCTCCAAGCGCAGTCGAGCCAGCAATTGCAACGCCTTCTCCAGGTTAACCCGACTGGTCTCGGAATAAATGACAAAGCTGGACTTGACCTCGAGTTCCAGACTGAACTGAGACTGCTTGATGTCCAGACTGTACTCCAGGAGCTTCAGCTCTCGGTATAGATCAATCATTTCCGGCTCCAATGCCTTGAGCTCGTCCTCGAGCTCCTTGTATCGCTGAGTATTCTTGATCGTGTTCTCCAGTCGCTCCATCAGCTCTTTGCGCTGTTCAATCTTAGCCTTGTAACGTTCGTCCAATTCGTTCTTGTGCTTCTCCAGACTCTCCGAATCGCCGTACATATCTGCGACGCGCTTCTCTCGAGCTTCAAGGAATTGCAAATCTGTCCGATGAATATTGACCGAATGTTCTTGGCGCCGAATTTCGCGCTCCTTCTGTTCGATGTGGCGCAACAGGGCGCTCATCTTCTCCCGATAGTTTGCTATGGGCGCCGGGGCGTCTTTGCCGCCGTAGATTCGCGTGGCCTGTCGCCACCAAAGCCGGGCCAGCTGCAGACTTTTCTGGCATTTCACGAACAGGTCAGGCGTAACGCGAACTAACACGTAGGCCGGGTCGGTGGTCGGCAGGCCGCGCAGTTCAACCTCGCTGTCGGCGTCGAACCAGCTCGGATCTATCGGGCCCTCCGTGTTGACAATGCGGCCCCAGCGACAGTTGATGTCGTACAGTTGTTCGACGGCGTAGGCCAGCTGTTCTCGGTCGGTGAGCTGGTCGAGGTCTAGGCCGTAGCGGAAAGCGCTGACGCCCTTTCTGTCACTAGTGGAACCCGTCCGTCTGCTGTGGGGTTTGAGTGTACCGGTCAGAGAAACATGCTAACGTAGAGGCTTAAAAAAGATTTTTCAATCGTACCCCTCCCGATGCGAGTTCTGCTGCTTCTGTTCAGCCTCGGCTTCCTCTTCCTCCTCTCCCAGCTGCTGCTGTGTCAGGAAGAACGCAGCGCTGTCGTCGCGGTCCTCGTTCGCATCCTCCAGCAGCAGGTCGCTGGGGTCGTAGTAGAACTTGTACAGCGTCGAGTAGATTCTTTCGTCGAAGTAGCGCTTTAAATGTCGCATGTACTGCAGATCGCGCAGAAATGTTTCCGCTTGATTTGCTAACGCGCTCTCGCCTTGACTTTTCTGAATTCGTCGCTTCAGGCGCATCAACGAATCGCGTAGTCGCTGCACTGAGTCCAAGTTCTGCTGCTGCTGCTGCTTTTGAGCTGGAATTGGTCGCGGCGTTTCGGGACTGGTTCTCAGTCGGGGATCGATTTTCTTTGGCGACGAGGGAAAAGGCGGATCGGCCAGGCGGGCCAGCATTCGGCGGGTTCGCTCCACGGAGAATCGCGAGACAGCGTGGTTGACAAGCTTTTCGAATGCCTCGATCTGCTTGTCAGTGTTGTCGCGGGCGTTTTTGTCGTTCGGTGTGAGCTCGTTGCCGAGGAGCTGACAGGAGAGGTGGGAAAATCAAGGTTTTGTTTGATCTTAATCGCAATCAACAGAGTGATAAACATACTGGAATGCATTTTCATCAAAGTCTCAGATCATCGCTAGGTCTATGATTCTTTATCAGACCCAGAGATCATTGTGATCGCAATGATTCTTCTTGAAACCCGGATATCATTGTGATCGCAATGAATCTCCATCAAACCCGGAGATCATTGTGATCGCAATGATTGTTCTTCAAACCTGGAGATCATCGTGATCGCAATGATTCTTCTTGAAACCCGGAGATCATCGTGATCGCAATGATTTGTCCTCAAACCCGGAGATCATTAAGATCGCAATGATTTGTCCTCAAACCCGGAGATCATTGTCATCGCAATGATTCTCCATCAAACCTGGAGATCATTGTGATTGCAATGATTGTTCTTGAAACCCGCAGGTCATTGTGATCGCAATGATTCTTCGTCAAACCCGGGGATCATTGTGATCGCAATGATTTGTCATCAAACCCGGAGATCATTGTGATCGCAATGATTCTTCATCAAACCCGGAGATCATTGTCATCGCAATGATTCTTCAACAAACCCGGAGATCATTGTGATCGCCATGATCCCCGGGTTTGATGAACTTTTATCTGTGATCCCAAAAACTATTGAAACTTACCAAGTGCAACCTCCCGTTCAGAGTGTCAATAGCGTCCAATTGGCAGTACAATTGCTCAATTTCAGAATTTTCTTCAATTGCTTCGTTCATTTTTTGTAATTTTTGACGACTGATTTTGCTTTTTACTTCTAACTGAACAAAGCTATTCGATTGTGTTATCTATAAGGATTTCACACTTTTCCTAGGAGGGAAGTGTGTGGCAGGAACTGCTGAGACTTTTTAACTCAAGACTATGCAATTTTATTAGCTAATAACGGCCACAAGAGCTGCCGAGTGCTAACGTTGAGGTTGAAAAAAAACGATTCTGCATCGGTGGAACTGCCACACACAGCGGGGGTGAGGCAGGGGGCTGCACTGGGGCCGAAGCTGTGTGCAGCAGCTGACTACAGGGACAGAAATAGACACCACAGCACTGCACGCGGGGTGACAATCTGGACTGGATGCACGCCCGGGGCCCGAAATTAGCTCACAATCACTCGCAAAGCAACCAACACTGTGGCACACATTCTGAACTCTCTATCCCTCTGGCCCTTGCGTTTTCTTTCCTTCAATGTCTTGGCTGCTTCATATTCGCTTAGCATTTTAGTTTGTGGACAGCTTTGAGGGCGTTGCCATTGGAAACGAGGTCCAATAAGCTGCTTCCCCCCGCTTCTCTGCCTCTCTCTCTCCACTATCTCTCTCCTTTTTTGACTGTCAGTTCTAGGTAACTCTATAGCTAAATAGTGCTACTGATTCGCCATTCTTAATTTTGAACTTTGTAGGTGTTTCTAAATTTTAATAGTTTGTACTTAAGCTGAGCGTCGTTATCGCACGTAAATTAATATCGGGTTCGTGTTGTTTTGTTTAGGTTAGTAGAGATTTTAGTTAGTGATAATGCGAGTCCACGAGCGTAGCCATTGATTCCAATGCTACTTGGAGACCGTTAGTAGTTAGTACGCTCGTATAGCCACACCCTACTTAGAGACACTACTCCTTATTGAGAGACACTACCCCTTTTTTGAGAGACACTACCCCTTATTGAGAGACACTACCCCTTATTGAGAGACACTACCCCTTATTGAGAGACACTACCCCTTATTGAGAGACAGTACCCCTTCTTTGAGAGACACTTACCCCTTATTGAGAGACACTTACCCCTTTTTTAAGAGACACTATTCCTTATTTAGAGACACTACTCTTAATTGAGAGACACTACCTCTTATTTAGAGACACTAGCCCTTTATTGAGAGACACTACTCCTTATCTAGAGACACTACTTCTTTTCTTAGAGACACTACCTCTTATTTAGAGGCACTACCCCTTTATTGAGAGACACTACCCCTTATTAAGAGACACTACTCTTAATTGAGAGACACTACTCCTTATTTAGAGACACTACTCTTAATTGAGAGACACTACCTCTTATTTAGAGACACTACCCCTTTATTGAGAGACACTACTCCTTATTGAGAGACACTACCCCTTATTGAGAGACACTGCTCTTAATTGAGAGACACTACCTCTGATTTAGAGACACTACTCTTAATTGAGAGACACTACCTCTTATTTAGAGACACTAGCCCTTTATTGAGAGACACTACTCCTTATTGAGAGACACTACCCCTTATTGAGAGACACTACTCCTTATTTAGAGACACTACTCTTAATTGAGAGACACTACCTCTTATTTAGAGACACTACTCTTAATTGAGAGACACTACCTCTTATTTAGAGACACTAGCCCTTTATTGAGAGACATTACTCCTTATTTAGAGACACTACTTCTTTTCTTAGAGACACTACCTCTTATTTAGAGACACTACCCCTTATTGAGAGACACTACTCTTAATTGAGAGACACTACCTCTTATTTAGAGACACTACCCCTTATTGAGAGACACTACTCTTAATTGAGAGACACTACTTCTTTTCTTAGAGACACTACCCTATATTTAGAGACACTACCCCTTATTGCAGGACACTACACCTTTGAAAAACACTACCCCTTATTTAGTGACACTACCCCTTATTTAGAGACACTACTTCTTTTCTTAGAGACACTACCCTCTATTTAGAGACACTACTCCTTATTGAGAGACACTATCCCTTATTTAGAGACACTATTCCTTATTTAAAGATACTACCCCTTATTTAGAGACACTACCCCTTATTGAGAGACTTTACCCCTTATTGAGAGACACTACCCCCTTACTAGCCCCTTTTCTTAGAGACACCCATACAGTACCTCTACTAGCGTCTATGGGAGCCACAGCTATAAATTTCACAAATATCGTTACAATTCTGTGTGCCGATGTCATGAAACTAGTGTAGGAACCATGCGCAGGAAATAAATCAGAAGTTTTACACCAAAATCCTTACAACAGGTTAAAAATTGTCATTGTTCTTTTCGGTGATCGAAATTTGTTTTTTCGTTTTTTTCGGAAGAAATCTGTTCCAATTTCCTAGAATCCTAACACTAAAGCTGAAATTATGCATCATTTATGCAGCCAATTAAAGGTCAAAGACCGTGTAACGTCCAAAACCTCACCGAAACCCCGATCAACCAGTCAGTAAGGCTATACAAGTCAGTGAATCCCTGACCCAACCAGTCAGTAAATCCCTGACCCAACTAGTCAGTAAATCCCTGACCCAACCAGTCAGTAAATCCCTGACCCAACCAGTCAGTAAAACCCTGACCCAACCAGTCAGTAAGGCCATAACAGGTCAGGGAATCCCTGACCCAACCAGTCAGTAAAACCCTGACCCAACCAGTCAGTAAAACCCTGACCGAACCAGTCAGTAAGGCTGCAACAGCCCAGTAAATCCCTGACCTAACCAGTCAGTAAAACCCTGACCCAACCAGTCAGTAAGGCCATAACAGGTCAGGGAATCCCTGACCCAACCAGTCAGTAAGGCTGCAACAGCCCAGTAAATCCCTGACCTAACCAGTCAGTAAAACCCTGACCCAACCAGTCAGTAAGGCCATAACAGGTCAGGGAATCCCTGACCCAACCAGTCAGTAAAACCCTGACCGAACCAGTCAGTAAGGCTACAACAGCCCAGTGAATCCCTGACCCAACCAGTCAGTAAATCCCTGACCTAACCAGTCAGTAAAACCCTGACCCAACCAGTCAGTAAGGCCATAACAGGTCAGGGAATCCCTGACCCAACCAGTCAGTAAAACCCTGACCGAACCAGTCAGTAAAACCCTGACCCAACCAGTCAGTAAATCCCTGACCCAACCAGTCAGTAAAACCCTGACCCAACCAGTCAGTAAAACCCTGACCCAACCAGTCAGTAAAACCCTGACCCAACCAGTCAGTAAGGCTACAACAGCCCAGTGAATCCCTGACCCAACCAGTCAGTAAATCCCTGACCCAACCAGTCAGTAAATCCCTGACCCAACCAGTCAGTAAATCCCTGACCCAACCAGTCAGTAAATCCCTGACCCAACCAGTCAGTAAATCCCTGACCCAACCAGTCAGTAAAACCCTGACCCAACCAGTCAGTAAAACCCTGACCCAACCAGTCAGTAAGGCTACAACAGCCCAGTGAATCCCTGACCCAACCAGTCAGTAAATCCCTGACCCAACCAGTCAGTAAATCCCTGACCCAACCAGTCAGTAAAACCCTGACCCAACCAGTCAGTAAAACCCTGACCCAACCAGTCAGTAAAACCCTGACCCAACCAGTCAGTAAATCCCTGACCCAACCAGTCAGTAAAACCCTGACCGAACCAGTCAGTAAAACCCTGACCCAACCAGTCAGTAAAACCCTGACCCAACCAGTCAGTAAGGCCATAACAGGTCAGGGAATCCCTAAACCAACCGGTTACTAAATCAGAAGGATCAACTTACCTTTTTAGCGAGCAAATCGTCCCATTCCTTCCTGGAAACCATCTACGAATCGAATAATTCGTATTTTGCGCAGAAAGCAGGTCACATGCGTTTGCGTTTACCAAATTTTTATTCTGCTTTTGCTTACGTGTAATTATCACGAAAATTGTCGCGAATTACTTGTAAATAACAAAATTTTCGCTGGTCTGAAAATTGCTCGTGTTGTCCCTGGCAACAGGGGCATTTGCTAAGAGCTGCCACCCGCCGCGATATTTTGTCGAGCGGCGCGGAGAATGAGAACTGAGGAGAGACAGAAAGAAGCCCCATTGGGGGGGGGGAAAGAGGCAAGCCGTGTGAGGGCAAGGCAGATACCGACGCCCGCATGTGCTAGCTGGGCAAATAATAGCAATGCCTCTGGCTGAAACTGTTTCATCGGTTAGAAGGGATTTTTGCTCTCTCTCTCTCTCTCTATTTTACTCTCTGCCCTCCAACAGAAAACGCCTCAACCTGTACAAGGCTACATGCTGAATGAGCATGTGTTGCAGCTGCGATCTTCCTTGGGGGGGGGGGGGGTAACGAAGCTCTCAAATGAGTAGCTCACCTTGAAATGTACATGTTTTTTTTCTAGCGAGCAGCCTGAAGGGAAGGAAAGCAAATGTCGGGACTTATCTTTATTGCAAAGCTACTCAGGTGCTATTATTCATTCTACCTTAGACAGTACAATTGACACTGAAACCCAGCTATATCTCGCTTCATCAATGTTTAGGAATCTTCACTTTCTCTGGCGGCGTTGAATTAATGCACTCGCTGAAATAAGCGTCTTCAATACTACATGGCTAATGCCTTACTTTGAGTAGTGCAAGTGCGTGCGGCGAAAAGAGCATAAATAATTCGTTCCAAAAGTAAAAAAAAGAGTTGTAATCCGATCAAATACCTATAAATCTTGTCTAGAAGCTTCGAAAGATGGATTTTCCATCAACTTTTTTGCAGTATATTTTATTGTCCTTACGATAATATAAAAGTACATATATAGGTATACTAAAGTACAAGTAAAAGTGCTAGTGCCCTCTTCAAAACCTTAAATTTATCGTCCGGAAAAAGTTAAAGTATGCAAACACGGAGATCGGTGACTGCATGAGCCAAAGCTATCACAGCATTGAAAAATAGTAATAAATACGTATTTTTGCACCTGACCTATCACAGGACCTAGTACAGGACCATGGCACAACCGCAGCTAGCTGCGCGTGCATTCGAGGGCTGTGTACAGCTGCTGTTCAGTCCTGACGGGATGGAGGGGCCGCTACACCCACCCTAAATTTACCCATCTCATATTCTCTGGTGGGTGGACTGAAGCAATGCGGGATTAAGTGCCTTTCTCAAGAGCGTAAACTGTCTCCTAAGGCCGGGACTCGAACCCACGACCTTCCGGTCATAAGGCAGGCGCACTAGCCACTTAGGCTACAACTCAGCATTGAAATACACAATGAGCAGATCGGTGAAATGGTCTTAGTGTCCCCTTCATGGCTGTTTTTCCTTCAATCGCATATTTAGGTCCCCAATGTCTGTGGGGGAGATAAAAGTGTCTTCTGTCCTTTTTTTTAAATCGTCACCTTTTTTAACTCTGCCTCTACGGAAAAAACCCCGCATTCACTCAAAACGTGTCTGCATTTCTACACCTTTCACAGTGTACATTCGTATGATGCGCATAAGTTAGTGTCTATAATATGTCTAACATTGAAGGACAGAAAATGAGTGATGGGCGTTTTGGAAATGCACGCAAGTTGACTCACATATTGCATCGCAGTGCATTCTGGCGTAATGAAATAAAAGCCCTACGGGCAACTAATTCCAAACTGCATTGCAATTGCAGCAGGTGGGCTGCGTTCTTTAAGTATCTTGAAGCAAAAATACAATTGTTTGCATTGGTGAAAGACAAAAATATTGAAGGTTATTTTTTCTTTCTTTCCCGCTTGAAAAAAAGCAATATAAAGTGCAGCTAGACTTGTCTTTGCAGGCGAATAAGCTCAGCAGACTCTTCTTCATCACTAAGCTAATTAAAAAATGTCTGAAGAACTATTGCAACAGCAGCAACAACAACAGCAAGTGCTAAATGTTCGCGGTGTCAATCTGACAATTGATGGCGAACGGCGGATTCTGCAAGACGTGTATCTCACAGCCAAGTCCGGATCGATGCTGGCCGTTATGGGACCCAGCGGTGAGCGGGCTGGCAGATGTGTAGCTGCGATTTATTGGGTGTCTTTGAAAATCCACTGAAAATTGTGGTCAGTGGCGCATTCACAGTCCAACAAAGCGCCATATTGGGTTTCCTAGGGGGCACCCCTTCTACGAGGTTGGCGCCCGTCTCTATAAGGTGGGTGTCTATGAGGTTGGCGCCCCTGTCTATGAGGTTGGCGCCCCTGTCTATGAGGTTGGCGCCCCTGTCTATGAGGCGGGCGCCCCCTGCGTACGCCACTAATTGCGGTAATTTAGCATTTGAATATTTCCTTCTGCAAGAAACTTCTGAGACATCTTATTTTTCCCGTCCTTCCAGGCTCCGGGAAGACCAGCCTCATGAACCTCATCTGCGGTAGAAAACCGCCCTCGGCAACTATGGACGGCGAGATTTTGTTAAACAATAAAAAAATTACGTCCCGAATGCGAAAAGGTTTCGGCTACGTCACTCAAGAGGATGTCTTCTTTGGCCAGTTGACGCTGAGGCAGACTCTTTGGGTTTGTACACAAAATGATCTTTCTAAAGTCACTTTCAATCTTCATCTTGACGGCATTCAAATCTCCCCCGCCCACAAATCAGTTTTTCTCCCAGGTGAAGCTACCCAGCTCAATGAGCGCCAAGGACAAGAAGAAGCGAGTAGAAGAGGTCGTTGAGCTTCTCCAGTTGACCAAGTGTTTGGACACAAGTGAGACCGGGTCCCTAAAAAATAGTCTTGATCTAAAAATAGACTGCAATATGTGGGAATCCCCGGCCTTGACCTTGGTAGTCATGGTGACGAGCAACCAACCTCCTCTCCGCAGAGATTGGCGGCATGTCCGTTCAAGGCCTCTCGGGGGGAGAGAAAAAGCGGGTGAACATCGCCTGCGAACTGTTGCGCAATCCCAAGGTGCTGCTGTTGGACGAGCCAACCTCCGGCTTGGACTCCAGTCTGGCGCTGAAGCTGATGGAGATCCTCGGCCGCTGGGTGGTCAAGCAGAGCAGCATTGTGGTTACCAGCATTCATCAGCCGTCTTCGCAGACGTTCCACGAGTTTCACGAACTATTGCTACTGGCCGATGGTCAGATAGCCTACTCGGGCCGGCGAGAGGAAATGGTTGAATACTTTGAAGGCATCGGCGTGCCGTTTCATCCGCACTGGAATGCGGCCGATTTTATGCGTGAGTTACGCTTTTTTAGTACGTCTAAATGGGTGGCAATTATAGTACTAGTTATAGACTACGCTCAAAATCGTTGATTTCGTTGACTCCTTCTTCCTCCTAGTAGGAAAATTAAACGCTTTCATGGGGGTAGAGAACAAAAATATCTCTCAGCCAATAAGAATTATCTGCCTATTAGAGTCTGACTTTACTTAAACATGCTAGCCAATTAGCAGCCGACCATGTACTGTCGATGGCACAGCCGCAGCTACCTGCGCGGCGCATGCGAGGGCTGTGTACAGCTGCTCAGTCCTGGCAGAGGGGGCTGGAGGGGCCGCAACACCCACCCGAAATTTTCCCAGCTCAAACTGGTACCCAATCTCTGCTGGGTGGACTGAAGCATGCGGGATTAAGTGCCTTTGATCAAGACCACAAATTGAATCCTAAAGCTGGGACTCGAACTCACGAACTTTCAGTCATAATGGCAAAGATGCCGTAGGAAAACAGTTTGCAGGTACGATATTTTTGCATTTTACTTTGCAAATACCAGTAAACAACTGAACTGTACATGCCTCTCCATCAAAACAGTGGAAATCGTGAGCGAGAGTTCCGAGCACAAGCCGCACATTCTCGATAGCGGCAAGAAATTCGCCGAACGCGCTCGGGAGCAGCAGCAGCAGCAACAGCAGCTGGCATCCAGCGGTGCCTCCCAAGCGAGCCAGCTGGACCACCAGGCGCACCTGAACCTGTCCTATCAGACTGAAGGCGACATCGCATCGAGCAGTCCGAAGCAGAACGGCAACGGCGCCAGCGCGGCGGCTGCCGTTGTTGACGACAGCTCGGTTCGCATCCGCTTCACCAGTCCGGACTTCGCGCTGGAGAAGCAGCGGCCGAAGCCAAACCAGGATGAACAACAGCTGGATGGTCATCAGACTCCGGAAGTCAGCTGGTGGACGCAGTTCCTTGCGCTCAGCGTCCGATGCTTCCTGGTGTCGCGTGAAAGCATCCTGTCTCTGCAGGTGGTGGTGCAGAATGCTTTCGTGGCGTTTTTGGGCAGCCTGTTGTGGTTCCAGCTGGCCAAGACTGAGGAAAATATTCCCGATTTTATCGCTGCGGTGAGTGACTGATTAGATTGTGATGAACCAGGGTTTGCTAAACTAGTATCGAGCACAGGATCAGGTTGTTGGGTAGGGATTCGAATATGGATGACATTGTTGAGGAGGGATTCGAATATGGAATGACATTGTTGAGGAGTGATTCGAATATGGAATGACATTGTTGAGGAGGGATTTGAATATGGGATGACATTGTTGAGGAGGGATTCGAATATGGGATGACATTGTTGAGGAGGGATTCGAATATGGGATGACATTGTTGAGGAGGGATTCGAATATGGAATGACATTGTTGAGGAGGGATTCGAATATGGGATGACATTGTTGAGGAGGGATTCGAATATGGGATGACATTGTTGAGGAGGGATTCGAATATGGGATGACATTGTTGAGGAGGGATTCGAATATGGGATGACATTGTTGAGGAGGGATTTGAATATGGGATGACATTGTTGAGGAGGGATTCGAATATGGAATGACATTGTTGAGGAGGGATTTGAATATGGGATGACATTGTTGAGGAGGGATTCGAATATGGGATGACATTGTTGAGGAGGGATTCGAATATGGGATGACATTGTTGAGGAGGGATTCGAATATGGGATGACATTGTTGAGGAGGGATTCGAATATGGGATGACATTGTTGAGGAGGGATTCGAATATGGAATCACATTATTAAGGGAGGATTTGGAAATGGGATCAGAAAATTAAAAACTAATAAACTTATAGGGTTTCATACCCGCTGGTTCATAAATGATGTAAACATTCTAAAATTTCAGATTTTCTTTCTGACTTCCTACGTCACACTAGAACCCTTTTTTGAAGCCGTAATGACGTGTAAGTTTTGAGGGAGATATTTTACTCCATGAGTGCTTTCGCAGCTTGAGCAAGCGAAAGCTATAAGCTTTATTTTAAAATCACTTCTCCATCGAACCCAAATCCAGTCCACGCCGACTTGGAAATAGTGAAGCACGAGCGCAAGTCCGGGATGTATCAGATCGGTGCCTACTACCTAGCTAAGAATGTTGTTGAGATCCCGCTGCTACTGGTGGTGCCCATTGTGATAATCACACCAACATTTTGGGTCATTGGATTGGCGGATTTCGGCTCTTTCGCAGCGTTCCTGGTGGTTGTCATGCTGAACAGCCTCGCCTCGCAGGTAAGCATGGATGTCGGCATGGATGTCTAAACCGGAAGCTGGTTCCCGATCCCCATCAATCTAAACCGGAAGCTGGTTCCCAATCCCCATCAATCTAAACCGGAAGCTGGTTCCCGATCCCCATCAATCTAAACCGGAAGCTGGTTCCCGATCCCCATCAATCTAAACCGGAAGCTGGTTCCCGATCCCCATCAATCTAAACCGGAAGCTGGTTCCCGATCCCCATCAATCTAAACCGGAAGCTGGTTCCCGATCCCCATCAATCTAAACCGGAAGCTGGTTCCCGATCCCCATCAATCTAAACCGGAAGCTGGTTCCCGATTCCCATCAATCTAATCAGGAAGCTGGTTCCCGATCCCCATCGTTCTAAACCGGAAGCTGGTTCCCGATCCCCATCAATCTAAACCGGAAGCTGGTTCCCGATCCCCATCAGTCTAAACCGGAAGCTGGTTTCCAATCCCCATCAGTCTAAACCGGAAGCTGGTTCCCGATCCCCATCAATCTAAACCGTAAGCTGGTTCCCGATCCCCATCAGTCTAAACCGGAAGCTGGTTCCCGATCCCCATCAGTCTAAACCGGAAGCTGATTCCCGATTCCCATCAATCTAATCCGGAAGCTGGTTCGCGATCCCCATCAGTCTAAACCGGAAGCTGGTTCCCGATCCCCATCAGTCTAAACCGGAAGCTGGTTCCCGATCCCCATCAATCTAATCCGGAAGCTGGTTCCCGATCCCCATCAATCTAAACCGGAAGCTGGTTCCCGATCCCCATCAGTCTAAACCGGAAGCTGGTTCCCGATCCCCATCAATCTAATCCGGAAGCTGGTTCGCGATCCCCATCAGTCTAAACCGGAAGCTGGTTCCCGATCCCCATCAATCTAAACCGGTAGCTGGTTCCCGATCCTCATCAGTCTAAACCGGAAGCTGGTTCCCGATCCCCATCGATCTAAACCGGAAGCTGGTTACCGATCCCCATCAATCTAAACCGGAAGCTGGTTCCCGATCCCCATCAGTCTAAACCGGAAGCTGGTTCCCGATCCCCATCAATCTAAACCGGAAGCTGGTTCCCGATCCCCATCAATCTAAACCGGAAGTTGGTTCCCGATCCTCATCAGTCTAAACCGGAAGCTGGTTTTCGATCCCCATCAATCTAATCCGGAAGCTGGTTCCCGATCCCCATCAATCTAATCCGGAAGCTGGTTTCCGATCCCCATCAATCTACCTTGGAAGCTGAGTTCTGATCTCCATCAATCAGACCCGGAAGCTGGTTCCCGATCCCCATCAATCAAATCCGGAAGCTGGTTCCCGATCCCCATCAGTCTAAACCGGAAGCTTGTTCCCGATCCCCATCAATCAAATCCGGAAGCTGGTTTCCGATCCCCATCAATCAAATCCGGAAGCTGGTTTCCGATCCCCATCAATCAAATCCGGAAGCTGGTTTCCGATCCCCATCAATCTACCTTGGAAGCTGAGTCCTGATCTCCATCAATCAGACCTGGAAGCTGTTTCATTGTCCCCATCAATTAACAAAAAACTATATTTTACAAAAAATATTCCAGGGCATTGGAATCTTCTTTAGCCTTCTGGCCACGAATCCGAGAACCAACATGACATTCGCGTTTATCTACATGATTTTCTGCTTTCTGACAGGTAGACATACAAATATAATGCTTTTAACTTTAAAACGTTGCCACATGCATTCTAAATGGCTTGACTGCATTTCCAGGTGGATTTTTCACCAGAAGCATCCCATTCTGGTTTGATTGGACCAAATACCTGTCTTACATCCGCTATTGCTACCATTTCGGCTTGATAATCATCTTGGAGAGAACTTCCAACTTCACGTTAGCAAACGTCAATAAGTTTTAATGACATCTCTAACTGAATTCTTTATTGAGAATGATTGACAATTTAATGAAAAAAATTTCAGTTGCGGTCAGCCCAGCCTGTATCCCATGTGCCCGGGAAATTCGACCGCCCCTGCGGCCAACAGCACCGCTTTGTCAAGCATTCCCGGCTCAGCCATTCTAGCAAAGCAGACGGACACCATCCTGCCAATTTGGGCCAACATCCTCATCACCGTTTTCATTTTCTTTGCTTTTCGCCTGGTTGGTTACGTCATCCTGCGATTCTGTCGCAAGGTGTAACGGAAGTCCGGTGATGAAGCTGAGCAACTTCTAACAAAAATATGGTTCTGCTTCCAATCAGTCAGAATGTAGACTATGCACTGATTGGCTGAAGTAGTTTTGAGTAGTTTTAGCAGTAGTAATTCAAGTAGTTTGTCATCATTAGTTACTGACGATTTTCTATTTTTAAACAGTTTTTTTACTTTAACAACAAAAAACAACAACAACAAAGTACGCTGCCAAGATGTTGAAACATCTTGAAACATGTTTTACTTTAAGAACTATAAATAAATGCTGTGATCTCGCTGACTTATAAATCTATTTATAAAATATTTTTCAAAGTATATAATTTTTTGCACTTAATGAGCATCAGTTTAAAGTGTTGTTTTTTGCCTTCGGTGTTTCAAAAATCCTGTAATTTTGCTGATTAAATTTCATAATAAAAACGAAAAATAACGACCAAAAAATGTCTTTCAGTGATTTTTAGTACTGTTTGTTCTCTCGAAGAGCCAAAAGAGGCGGCGCTACCCTCACCATCATCAATGAAGTCCTTGCTATCAGCTCGTGCTCAGCAGAGCTTCTCGCCTCTGGCGTTGCTGGCGGGGACATCATTTTCCATTCTGACAGCCAAGCTGCACTGCACGCCATCTGCAGCTGCAGTGTCAGCTCAGCAACAGTCCTGGACTGTGTCAAGCATCTCAACATGTTGGGCTCATCCAACAAAATCCCTTTCAAATGGGTGCCGGGACACGAAGGTTTCCGGGAAAATGAACTTGCTGATGCGCTTGCAAAAGCCGGTTCATCTGGATCCTCCATCGGGCCTGAGCCCCTCGTCCCGACCCCCTCCTGCGTCATCAACTCATGGATCAAAACGTGGGTCAGGACCCAGCACTACTCGCTCTGGGCGAACTGCATCAATTGCAGGCTATCTAGAGGTGCTGTTCCACAGCCCTCTCGCCAGCTCCGGAACCTTCTCCTTCGGCTTTCGCGGAGAGACATCCGGGCTGCCACTATGACCCTCTCAGGCAATGGTTGCTTCTCCAGGAACCAGCACCTGCAGGGCAGCATCCCTAGCGCACCTGCAGCTTCTGCAACTCAGGTGACGAGTCAGCTGAACACTTCGTCAGCATCTGCCCCGTCTTCACGCGGGCCAGACTTAAATTCCTCGGGCCACACACTTCTATTCATGATGCGTGCAAACCCGAAAATTTCAACCAGCTCATGCGTTTCCTCCGGGCAACCCGCAGGGCTGAACTCCCAATTCCAGGGAGCAACATAGCTGCCGGCGACACCGAGGGACCTCCCTGGGCGACGCCAACCATTCGTTCATAACGGCGCGTCGGTCGTCCAGGGGTTAGCGGAATGGGCGGCTGCGGAATGACCTCCCTGCAGCTAAGTCAAGTAAGTCACCATCATCAATCATAAATCAGTACATGTATCCTGTCAGAAGCGGAGATACCCTTTTCAACAGCCTCTCATCAAACTGGATTCTGACCTCTGGATTATGCGATACTCAATTGCTTAGATACGCTCTAAGAAGAGTGGCCCTTACGAGCTAAAAACTATTTTGCATTGAGATGCTCAGATTCCTTTCGAAAAATTCCTTAAACTCCAATCAAGACTCTGGATTCCTAAAGGATAACTTAAGGACTTCAGAACACGTCAAACATAGACGGACAGTGAGACAGGAATAATGATACATTTTCATGAAGGAATCTTAAAATAGTTTAACAGCAATTATTTTGTTAGAAGGGACTCTAACAAAAACAGTTTTATTGTAAAATATTGCTCAAAACACGGCCTTACTACTGCAATATTAAGTAGTAGCTACAGTAAGCTTAGCTGCAATGTATTTTTTCATTAAGCCAGTAGAAGTTAAATAAGCACTGAATGTATACTATTTTATGCTTTGCATAATCTCAGAAAATGACTGATTTTTTGGTAAGCCGCAATCTGAAACAGTCAATTTGTCAAGTAAAGAATGGCATCAAGAAAAACCAAAGCATGTACGTTAAGGCGTGAAAATAAAAATGCAAAGCTCGATCATATTTATCGAATCTCTGTCAGCCAGTCAGCCAGTCAGCCTGTCAGACAATTCTTGCCGTCAGGTCGGCCCTTCCAGCGCCGCTTTGACTTTTCTTTCTAATCAGCGGTTGATGCGACTGCTCCAGTTGAGGATGAGCGCTGTGCTGCTCGCACGCCATCAGAGTTATGTAAGCCAGCTGCGGCTGCTGCTGCGGCTGTTGGTGAGCGCCAGCTGATGACGCTGGTGAACATCCGGTTGCGCCACTTCCGGTTGCGGTTCGGTGCGCCGCTTTTAACAAATCTGGCGGTCGTCGATTCAATCGATTAGGCGATCGACCGGACGAGTCCAGGACTGGCAGCGGCGCTGCGGAATCATCGGATTCAGAAACTGTCTTGTTTGCATCTGCTTTTCTGCTCTATTTCTGCCTCTTTGTAAACATTTCTATCACTGGGCTTTTTCTTCTCGCATTCATATCTGCCGTCAGTGCAATGTTTCGGGTAGCAACTCACCGCTGAGATCGATGCAGCTGGGTCGCTCCAGTGCGCCGCATCCGCAGCCTCCCGTACCGGTTGTCTCCGGATCTGCTTGCCGCCTCTGCGGCGTCTTCAACAGTCGGGAACTCTCGCTGCCTTCGTTGCCTGTGCTGGACAGCTGATCATTGGGCTGATTGGAATTTGATGGTGAATTGGTGTCGGTGTCAGTTGCCGAGCTGGCGCCGATATCGGGCGAAGAAACCAATGGTAATACTACTCCCGGATGTTGCTGTTGTTGTTGTTGTTGCTGATGATGATGATGCAACAGGCGATTTCGCTGCAACTGAATGGTTATATTGATCTCATTTTTGCATTTGAAGGAAAATTTCTTTGGATAAGATTTGTGATAGAGGGTGTGTATTGTTTTCTCGTGAGATAGTGTGTACTTTGTCAGGTTTGACTGTTTTTCTATCAGAGATTTTATTAGGAAAGAAAGTGTGCATTTGGACGGTTTTTGGACTTTTTTTCTGGTCAGAGTGTGTACTTAGTGAGGCCTGATTGTGTTTTATCTGGACATTTTGCGTACATTAGGAGATTAGGAGATCTGGTCCAGGGTGTACAGCGTATAAAGGTTGGGTTGTTTTGACTTAATTCGCTCAGATAAATTTGCCACTTTCTACGTGCATGTAAAGTGTTGCATTCAATGTAACTATTTTGCGTAAATTTGCCTTTTTAATGGATTTTTATGCTGTGTTTATTTATTTTTATTTCGAGACAACTTGTTCAGTAATTACAAGTAAATCCTCCTGATGCTACTTACGCCAGTAACTAAGATAGTGCAGAGACAAGTACAGTCGAACAGCTAACCTCATTTCAACGCACCTGTACAGTCGAGAAGCGTCCAGACGAAGTTGTCATTGGCAAAGTCTCCGACGCCGCTGCTGCTGCTGCTGCTGCTGAATCATCCCTACAGTCGACACCCGGACTTCCACGACGCCTTCCCAAGCTGATTAGCCGACGGGTGCCGTTGTCAGAGCAGCCGCTTCCGAGCAATAGCTGCTGCTGGTGCCGGTTTTGCTCGTGCTGCGTTGGACGCTCCTGTTGCGATTGGCCCACCAGAGCTGCTGGGGGATGGTTGCAATCAAATATGTATTATGCAATCAATAACTGCTTTTATTAGTGTCTCAGTGCTCTCCTAATAACCGCTTTCATTAGTGTCTTAATGCTCTCCTAATAACTGCTTTCATTAGTGTCTTAATGCTCTCCTAATAACTGCTTTCATTAGTGTCTTAATGCTCTCCTAATAACTGCTTTCATTAGTGTCTTAATGCTCTTCTAATAAATTCATTTGCCGGTGTCTTTGCAGACCTCCTGATAAAGCAGATTTCCCTTAGGTCGCTTGTTTCTAACTGGCGAAACATTCAGCAAACAAGATTCTACAAGTATTAAGCCCTATCGACAGCACTTTGGCGAGAGTTTTTTCCTGTTTGCTAATCCAATCTGATTGACATAGCCGCAGCCCTGATTTGAATATGCACGCATTCTGAAACAAAGCACAACTATTTTTTTCTTACTTTATCAATCTTTATCGATATATAAAATACTAAATGGAAATTATTAAGGCACGCAATTTTTTTTCATAGTTGTTGGCTAAGTCTCCTATTACTATAATGACTAATCCAACTGCATTATTAGGAGTAGTAAGAAAAGGATTGGACGCATCGGGGTCTAGAGAGAGAGGGGGGACCAGGGTACCGCTTAAGCCAGCTTGACACGCTATCTATAGCGTAGGCTTTGAGAACAAAATTCTGCAGAAATGGGATTAACGACTGGCTAGATAGGGATAATTAGTTATCTAAGCTGTCGGTTTTGGTGCGTCCAAGAGGTTAAGCAACAGCTAAACGAGCAGCCCCTACAGCAAGTGTCCCATGCTGAGAGGACTTTCATATTTTTGCCCGAGAAGAGAACGAAACGGACCGGCCGATCAGGGAAAGGATAATCAACTGTCAGATTAGGAGATAAAAGGGATTTCCTGGAGGGGAGTTGCGAAGCCTACTGATTAGGCCAGGGCAGTCTTTGTTGAACGCTTTGTTTCCCTGTCGCGTCGACTAGCTAGTCTTAACCCTTGGGGCCTTTAAGCAACTGAGTTATGAGACAAACAGCAGACAGATAATAAGCAACCCGCAAAAAGCCTGCCTGGAGAAAAATGATTCCGCATGCATCAACCCGAGCTTATTGTTGCTTACCCTCTTCTATCATGTTTTTCTTGGCTTTGTGATCTTCTGACGTCCATCAGTATAAACACATAATTAAGATAATAATAAATTTAAGATAAATTAAGAATAATTTCTAGCGGCTAAAATATCATAATAATTACTGTTTTTTGCTTGTTCTTTTAGAGGCGGTAATTTGGAAAAAACTCAGTTAATAAATTAAAGACTAATTGGGTGACATCGGAGTGCAAGCATCATAGAGTTCCAAATACATGCGTTCTGATAGGAGTGCCTAGAACTGAGTTGCGACTGAAAGAGTGACGAATTGTAAATTAGAAAATGACGTATCAGGGAGAGTGACAAGAATAGTGTCAGGGAGAGTGACTAGGACTAGAGTAGTCAGGGAGACTGAACATAATAGTGTCAGGGAGAGTGACTAGAGACTGGAGTAGTCAGGGAGAGTGACTAGAATAGTGTCAGGGAGAGTAACTAGGACTGGAGTAGTCAGGGAGAGTGACTAGAATAGTGTCAGGGAGAGTAACTAGGACTGGAGTAGTCAGGGAGAGTGACTAGAATAGTGTCAGGGAGAGTAACTAGGACTGGAGTAGTCAGGGAGAGTGACTAGAATAGTGTCAGGGAGAGTAACTAGGACTGGAGTAGTCAGGGAGAGTGACTAGAATAGTGTCAGGGAGAGTAACTAGGACTGGAGTAGTCAGGGAGAGTGACTAGAATAGTGTCAGGGAGAATGACTAGAATAGTGTAAGGAAGAGTGACTAGAGAGTCAGGTGTGAGTGTCAGGGAGAGTAACTAGAATAGAGTCAGGGAGAGTGACTAGAATAGTGTCAGGGAGAGTGACTAGAATAGTGTCAGGGAGAGTGACTAGAATAGTGTCATGGAGAGTGACTAGAATAGTGTCATGGAGAGTGACTAGAATAGTGTCAGGGAGAGTGACTAGAATAGTGTCAGGTAGAGTGACTAGAATAGTGTCAGGGAGAGTGAATATAATAGTGTGAGGTAGAGGGACTAGAATAGTGTCAGGGAGAGTGACTAGAATAGAGTCAGGGAGAGTGACTAGAATAGTGTCAGGGAGAGTGACTAGAATAGTGTCAGGGAGAGGGACTAGAGTAGTGTCAGGGAGAGTGACTGGAATAGTGTCAGGGAGAGTGACTAGTATAGAGTCGGATGGAGAGAATAGAATAGTGTCAGGGAGAGTGACTAGAATAGTGTCAGGGAGAGTGACTAGAATAGTGTCAGGGAGAGTGACTAGAATAGTGTCAGGGAGAGTGACTAGAATAGTGTCAGGGAGAGTGACTAGAATAGTGTCAGGGAGAGTGACTAGTATAGAGTCGGATGGAGAGAATAGAATAGTGTCGGGTAGAGTGACTAGAATAGTGTCAGGTAGAGTGACTAGAATAAAGACTAAAAGGGAATAGAAAAGTGACTATTTGAGTGACAGGAATACATGATGAGATTTATGTGAACCGCATGATGAGAAAGTGTTAAAATTTGAGAATGAACAGGGGATCCATGTTGACAAGCTCATCCCGGTAGTGTGGCCAATTAGGCACTAGCGCGCAGCCAGCAGAGCGGGCTCACAATGTGAATAGAAAATTAAGCGCTAAACTTTTCTGCTAACAAGCTTTCGTCCAGGCTTAGGGACGGCTTTTTTGTCAAGCCAATACTGGCGGGCTGGCAGTTGGGTGTGGCTCAGCTGAATTTTTTGGCACATTGTCTTTGCCAGCAGCCAGCGGGTGGGGTGGAGTGGGGTTGGGGTTCGTTTGCTGAAAAAAAAGTGCATGAAACTGCATGCCGGGAAAACCTTGCGCTGAGCAGCTCTGTCAGTCAAAATAGTACTGGCAGCGCCATTCATTGGGGATTCGCTTCCCTATTGCTCAATTTTAACTAGAAAGTGACTTACTGTCTCGTATTACCAGAATTCTAATATCTATAGCTTTCTCTATTGATAGTTATTATTAATCCAGAGCCAATTGTGCAGCAATGCAGGATTAAGTGCCTTGCTTAAGAGCAAAAAATGTCTCCAAGACCTGGGGTTCAAACCCGCGACCTTTTGGTCAAAAGGCAGATATGCTCAATATACCCATTTTCTCTATTCTTAGCTTGATATAAATCGGAGAACCACTTTAGATTTTTACCGCCACTAATCATAAATCAATTAACCTCTGTGACTTAACAAAAAATTCCTAACTATTCCGTTATGAAATCTATAGCTAATGGGGCGATAGACTAAGAATGATTTGACAGTCCCGTTGTGAAAGCCCCTTTCAGCGTCAAGCAATTACCCACAGAAATATCTTTTTCCTCTTTCTGTGTGTGTGGCTCTCTCTCTCTCTCTTCACAAGTTTATTGCCTTTGTGTTTCACAAAGTTAAAAGCTCCAGCCGCGGCGTTGAGCAAATAAACAGCTTGCGGACCAGAAGTTTCCGAAAATTAACTTAACGAGAGAGAGAGAGGCGCAGATAAAGGGGGAAGTCAAGTGGCCGCGCGGAGGGGGGGGCGCACTGCAGACCGACTGAAGGCAGTCTGTCTATGTAGGGGAGTATTCCGCAAGTGTTATTAGCGATAGTAGAATTTTGGGCATGGCCAAGAGCGAGCCTTCACGTTTGCTAACTGGATTTTAATTTGCTATTTTATTGTAGTAGCTGAACCATTGCCTGAACTGCTGTCACAAATCAGACTGCTAATAATGATTAATTTAATGATTATCGAGCTTTTAAGTGTCTATACCTCTGTTTTATCCAATAAGTGACTCCACATCTCTTCCATTCCTCTATTTATCCATGGTCTGATCCTAGTCTATATTCCCCACATCTCTCTAGCTCCCTACCTTATCTCCCATCAGTCTCATCCCTCTTCCCTATCTCCCCATCTGTCTCATCCCTCTTCCCTATCTCCCCATCTGCCTCATCCCTCTTTCCCATCTCCCCATCTGCCTCATCCCTCTTCCCTGTCTCCCCATCTGTCTCATCCCTCTTCCCTATCTCCCCATCTGTCTCATCCCTCTTCCCCATCTCCCTATCTGTCTCATTCCTCTTCCCTGTCTCCCCATCAGTCTCATCCCTCTTCCCTATCTCCCCATCTGTCTCATCCTTCATCCCCATCTCCTCAACCTGTCTCATCCCTCTTCCCTTTCTCCCCATCTGACTCATCCTTCTTCCCCATCTCCCTATCTGTCTCATCCCTCCTCCCATCTCCCGATCAGTGTTATCCCAATCCCCCCTCTTTTATCCCACACACTATCACTTAAACTTGCCAAATCTCCCCGACAATTTTCAAGCCTCACCGAAGCAGTGCCTTCTGCAGATGATGACGCCAACTCCGAGGCCCAGGATGAGCACAAATGCGCAGGTGACGGACGCCAGGCCCGCCGCTAGCAGCAGGCTCTCCGAGTTGGCACCAGCCGAGCCGCCAGCCTGCTCGCTGCCGTCACCTCCAACGCCGGAATTCGGCAGCCACGGCTTGGCCGGTGAGTCGATCGGTTTAGTTACGATCGACGTGGTCGAACCGCCCGAGGCGGCGGCGGCGGCGGCTGCAGCAGCAGCAACATCGCTGCCAGTCAGCGTCACTACCAGAGTTTGTCGAGTTTCTAGTGTCGGCTGTCCGCCGTCCCGAGCTCGAATCTGCAGCTTCAACGGCCGGCCGGACAGCAGACTGGGCGGCAGCGGGCGCACCAGCACCAGCTCGCCCGTCTCCGCATCCAAGTGAAACGGCAGCGTCTCCAACGGCGGCGAGACGATATCGTAGCGAACCCGGCCGTTGCCATGGAGACCAGCCTTGGGATCGTCGGCATCAACGGCTAGCAGGGTGGCAACGGAGGCGGCCACCTGGGTGTCCGGGCGAATTCGAAGGCTGTTGTTGCCGGGGGCCGGATAGACGAATCTTGGCCGGCAGTCGTTGGCGTCCTCGACGTCGACAATCACCCGGGTAGTTGCCCGACGACCTCCGGGATCTGACACCTCGACAGGGAACTGGTGCCTCGGCTGGGACTCCCGGTCCAGACTGGCCGCCAAAATCAACCGGCCGTCTCGTTCTTCCAATCGAAATAGGCGGAAAATCTCCGCGTCGATTGTTGCTAGGCTGTTGCTACCCGGGGGAAATTCTGTTGCTATGCGGTAGTTAAGACGATTAGAGTCGCTTTTGTCGGCATCGGTGGCGTTGATGCGGCCGATCACGTGACCTGGCGGTGTTTTTTTGTGTGTCGAGAAGTTTTTATTTCGTTGGGTCCAGCTGAGAGGTTGGTGATTATCCAGGAAGTTAGAGACTAAACTGGTGGGTCAACTTTCGGGAAAAAATTATGAGAAAAGCGACACGCTTTTAGACTAATTACTCCAGGTGATTATGAAGCCACCCCACGTTCAGTGACACTCTGGCTGCAATTAATCACTTGATTAATATTTAACACCTTAGCCATCCGAATAATTAGTGCATTAAATCAATAAATTGATGGATTTGACGCGGTCTCTCACTTAGTCAAATGAGAAACATAGAATGCATATTAAAAAAAGCAAATTGCAGAAGAAGTTCCGTACGGCATAATTTTTTTACAGAATGCTAAAGCCACTCAGACATAGTCAAGAGGCAGTAGAGGCGAATCAAATTAAATAAACAAATTCGCTTTTTTTCGCTGCGGACGCAGAGCCCCAGCACCCCTCACCAGTAGTCTTTAGAATTCAACCGCGAACTTTTCAGCCGCAGGGTCAGCGCTGAAGGCTTGGCGATGAACCAGACTCGGGGGAGGGGGGGGGACCTTTGGGCCACGGAGGGGTTCACTTTTTCTCTACTCCACCACCTACAGTAGCCAAGCAAAAAATGGATGATTGATGAAGCTATATGGGCCGGAGGGGTGAGCAGCAGTTTTTGTTTGACAGCTTGCCACTGTACTGCAGAAACTTCGCCGAAGTCCAGGAGCGCTCGCGGCTTGCCGATGAAGGAATGATTGACAGAATTTCACTTTTTTTCTGTTAGCTACTGGCGCAAATCAATCGGGCTAGAGAAGAGAGAAGAGAGAGAGAGACTGTGAGAATAGAGTAAGGAAAAGAGATAGGATGGAAACAGACAGAGAGAATACTTAAAATTAAAGCAGTAAGATGGAAGATGTGCCTAGGAAAATGTATGGTAACTAATCTTGTTACGATACACAAATGATAGAATTCTACTGTAAAATCTTCAGTCTTATTTTATCTAGTGGAGGTATAGTCCTGGGTTCGAGCCCCGTAAGGAAATGATTCCCAAATTGCTTTATTCCTCGGAAAGGTCTCGGAAACGTCCGTCGAAAGTATTGACGCATGCAAGTCCTAACTTTCATTTATTCAGCCCTGAAAAAGGACTACTTTATTTTCTCTTTTCTCCATCCGACTAAGCGAGACTTAGGGTGGTTAGCCTCGTGAGAATATTGATAACTCCTTTGAAACTGAGTCCGCAATTAGATTAATGCTGTTTCCTCCTTTGCACAGCTGTTTGTTGTTGCTGTATGTGGCTCACAGTTAAGTATTCTTGCGAACAGCAAAGGAAACTTACAGGTCAGTGAGCTCGAAAATTTGCGATAAGTTAGCTTCTAATATGTGTTAGGACTGAAAACAACGAATAGGATTTTTAAATAGAGTTGCCGTGTTAAACAGACCGTTATGGAAAAAATATTATTTTTACTTTTTACTTCCTATAAGTTGCCTAGGAAATAATAATCAATGCTTAGATGAGCAGAAGTAAAAGTGGAGAGCGCTAATCAGCAAGCGGACGAAAACCGGATTTAGGCTTGGCTGTACACGGAGTTTTAAGGAATTCGTAAAATCTGGTTTGCGGAAATACAAGGTCAAAACGTGTCTCGGTATTGTGTCTCGAAATCTGTAAGATGACCTTTCTTCGGCCTTCGAAGTGCTCTTGACTAACTCTTTGCGCCCTCTAAACTACTCTTGGCGTCCTCATACTGTACTCTTGGCGCCCTGTAACATTACTCTTGGCGCCCTGTAACCAATCTTGGCACCCTCTAACATATCTTGGCACCCTCTAACCAATCTTGGCACCCTCTAAACTATCTTGGCACCCTCTAACCAATCTTGGCACTCTCTAACATATCTTGGCACTCTCTAACATATCTTGGCACCCTCTAAACTATCTTGTCACCCTCTAACCAATCTTGGCACTCTCTATCATATCTTGGCACCCTCTAAACTATCTTGTCACCCTCTAAACTACTCTTGACGCTCCCATAATTTAATTATGGCACCCTAAATGAAGGACCTCAGTACACGGCTTAGAAAAAAACTTTGGTTTCCTCTCCAGATTTGATAAATTAGAACTCCATGAGCGATCATTTACCTACCTACGATTCCTAGAGCGAGTTTTATAAGAAAAAAACAGCATCTTCTGCTTGAGTTGAGCCCGTCTCAGAGATTAAGACAGACTGCTGAGCCCTGATAGATGGACTAGGGGCTTAGCATCGGGAAGTAAGCTCTGCCGTTCGAGCGCAAGAGTTTTCCTGTAGTGGAGTCGCGAATTGGCAAGATGAAGCTTGGAAGCTGCTAGCCCCCCCACTTCAACTCACCTCTGAGCTCTACGACACACTCCCAACTACTTGCTAAGCTTTCAAAAATTCAACTGCGTTACTGCATCATTCGTGAGGAAGCTGGGAAGGAAGGAAATCTTGGGGAGAAATATGATAGCTATTCGAGTAAGCATGAGATCGCTATTCCACTTGCTCCGGTGGGTGACAAGTCTCACGGGTCAGAAACTTCGATTTAGAAAATCGAAGCGGGTTTTTATGTAAATGTTGCTGTTCGAGTAAAATGCGAAAGGCCTGCTACATAGTCTGATACCAGGTTTTATTCTTAAAAACGCCTTTAAAGCTTAAAGGTACGAGCTAGCCCTTCTTCGTTCGCAAAAGAACACCTTGAGACCTTGAAATAGATATATATAGCCGAAATTAGGGAATAGGTGATCAAAACACATCTTCTTAGTGTACTGCCTGTCTAAAAGAGATAAGGCCGAATCAAAGAGCGATAAGAGAGAGTCAGATAGAGACAAGGCCGAATCAAACTACGATAAGAGAGAGTCAGATAGAGATAAGGCCGAATCAAAGAGCGATAAGAGAGAGTCAGATAGAGACAAGGCCGAATCAAACTACGATAAGAGAGAGTCAGTTGAGATGAGGCCGAATCAAAGTGCGATAAGAGAGAGTCAGATAGAGATAAGGCCGAATCAAAGAGCGATAAGAGAGAGTCAGATAGAGACAAGGCCGAATCAAACTACGATAAGAGAGTCAGATAGAGATAAGGCCGAATCAAAGAGCGATAAGAGAGAGTCAGATAGAGACAAGGCCGAATCAAACTACGATAAGAGAGAGTCAGATAGAGATGAGGCCGAATCAAAGTGCGAGAAGAGAGAGTCAGATAGAGATAAGGCCGAATCAAAGAGCGATAAGAGAGAGTCAGATAGAGATAAGGCCGAATCAAAGAGCGATAAGAGAGAGTCAGATAGAGATAAGGCCGAATCAAAATGCGATAAGAGAGAGTCAGATAAAGATAAGGCCGAATCAAAATGCGATAAAAGAGAGTCAGATAGAGATGAGGCCGAATCAAAGTGCGAGAAGAGAGAGTCAGATAGAGATAAGGCCGAATCAAAGAGCGATAAGAGAGAGTCAGATAGAGATAAGGCCGAATCAAAATGCGATAAGAGAGAGTCAGATAAAGATAAGGCCGAATCAAAATGCGATAAAAGAGAGTCAGATAAAGATAAGGCCGAATCAAACTGCGATAAGAGAGAGTCAGATTGACTGCGATAAAAGAGAGTCAGATAAAGATAAGGCCGAATCAAATTGCGATAAGAGAGAGTCAGATTGACAGAAAAACCATAAAGATAAAGCTTTATAAATTGGAAGATGTGAGCCAGACATTAGGAATGGGCAAAAGGGACTTTATGAATAGCTGAGAAATCAAGTCTAAGAGTCAGTACGAGAGGGGAAATATCACCGAGAAGGTAACAACTTTATCTTCTCATTACCGTTATTTCTTAACATGATCTTTCCATTCACACCGCTGTTGTGACCCACACCCCCTAACCAGCGAGGCTGCTGCCGCCACTACCCATCGTATAATATTCTGGGACATGGGCTGGGGGTTGGGAGATGCCTTGTCGCTTCATTGGTATTCATGTTTTTTGAGGCATACCTGCGCCAGCTGGGAGGGTGAGAGACAGGCAGAGAGCCGTGGCTACCTGGGATTTCAGCGACCGAGACGTGTCGTGTCGCCCCGTGTCGCGGACGCAATAAAACTTGTTCCATGGTTACAGCTTGGTGGAGGGGTTCTGGGGGACGCCTTGGATAGCCGCAGCACCAACTGTGGCATCTGCGTTTGATGCCGCAATATTAGTTTTTACATCGAGACGCCACCAAGGCGTGTTTTATTGCCCTATTTTGCGTCAAAGTATCTGACTTTTTGTGGAATTGTATAAGTTGTCCCGAGGCCATAAACATACTCTGACTTTGCTGCCTGCGAGACTGTTAATGCGTACCAGGTGGTGCCTTGGTATGCGAGAAAGACGGAAGCGCTTGTTAATGATTAGCCTCAGAGACGTATTTAGTTTTGACTGAAAGACTATAAGGCGCATCTCAAGCATCACATTAATAAAGGCAAAAACATACACAGGGTGTAAGGCAAAAAAAACCTCCGAAGACCCTCACGAGTGCAGAAAAATACGGTAGAAAAGCTTCAAAGACTCCTACAGAGCTTCAAGCAAGCACAAGAAAGCTTCATACGAGCGTAGACTTTAAGTTTTCATGAATTTCAAAAAGTTTTAAAGCCACAATTGTGCCTTAAACAGAAGGAAAACCCCAGGGATACCAAGAAGGTCTCAGAGACATCAAGAGAGCTTCAGAGACACCAAGAAAGCCTAAGACACTCAAGGATGCCTCAGAGACACCAAGAAAGCCTAAGACACTCAAGGATGCCTCAGAGACACCAAGAAAGCCTCAGAGACATCAAGAGAGCTTCAGAGACACAAAGAAAGCCTAAGACACTCAAGGATGCCTCAGAGACGCCAAAGAAAGCTTCAGACACTAAAGGATGCCCCAAAGACGCCAAAGAAAGTCTAAGACAGTCAAGGATGCCTCCTAGACCACAAGAAACCCCAAAGACACTAGAAAATTTCTAAAGTCAACGGTCAAATCTTAGAGGCCACCAGAGCCTCAAATACCCGATGATTCTAATTCATCTGCTGAATTTTTGCATCCATAAATCATCCAAAGTGATTGACACTTGAGAGCATACATTTTTTATGTGAAGTTTTCGGTCTGTTGGCTGAAAGCTTCGCTAAAAATTGATTTCTCGCGCCTCCAAAAACAATGCATGCCCACGCCCTGCTGAACAAACAGCGGCATTGGAACAATAGAATTTCTCTACAAAATTGCTTTGCAAGTTTGATTAAAGACTTCACAAATGAACGCACCTGACGACAACACAAGTGATTAATTGCTTGCCTAGTTGAAGGCGACTCGGTCAATAAAGTTTGGCTAAGTATCTAATGCACAATAACTTCAGAAGCGCATTAATATTGTATGAATTTTTTACTGGGGCAAAAATTTAATCAAATAAACTTAATTCTTCAACGAAAATTCAATCATCAAGGATCAATTCTACCTGTCCTCCTTGGTAATCGTTAAAAAAATATGCCAACATAGCCATCCTCTTCTCGCCTGTCTTAATTTCTTCCCGGACGACACGAGCCCCATCTTTTTTTCAGACTTCTCATATCCTAGAGGTGCCATCCTGATCATGTTGTCACGATGAACGTACACAGCATCATTCTTATAACTACAGCTGTTTCAGTCGACAATGCTACTCACCGACTTCCGCGTCCTCCATCACGCGGAAATTGTAGGTATCTTGCACCACTGGTGAGTGCTCGTTGTCGTCCTCAACCAGAACGACAACCCTGGCCGTGCCAGTCAGAGGCGGATCGCCCTGATCCGTGACCCCGGCCGTAAACTCCAGCCTGTCGCGGCGCTCGCGATCCAGGCGTTGGATTAGCGTGGCCTGACCGCTGTGCGGCCCGATGCTGAACAAGTCCGTGCCGTTCAGCCAGAAGGTCAGCCGCGAGTTTCTACCCGAGTCACGATCAGTCGCCGTCAATGCGAACACCGTTGTGCCCGGGGCGGTGCGTTCGTTCACTCGAAAATGATAGGCCGCCATAGCGAAGCTCGGAGCATTGTCGTTTCGATCAAGGATGTCAACCGGTATGGTCTGCTCGACTGTGTTCTGCGGTTGACCGTTGTCCACGCAGCGCACATTGAGTTGAATTGATTCGCCAGCAGGCGCGTCTGTCTCCCGATCTAGTGGCCTCGCTGTGACCAGATTGTAGTGGGCCGATCCTACTTTTGAGCTGAGTCGTTCTAGCGAGAATTTGTCCAGATGGCTGGTTAGAGAACACTCGACCTAGTGAGAGGACAGTTTAAATAGGTCGTATATTGCTCTGAGTAAACATTTTGACGCAGAACTGATGGAACCGAGCTAGGGGGCGAGTGGCTATGCGGTCTAGTGCGTCTGCCTCGTATGTCCACCGGTCCAGGCTCGACCCCGCGTGTAGGCAGTTTATTTTCCCAGCGCGGTTTTTATGTGCAGGGTCAAATTTATTTTGGCCTTGTGCACGAATTGGTTGGGCTATGGGCCAGTTGCGCAATTTACGCCCATGAGGGCAACCCCCCGAGGCATGGAGAGTGTACATTCCTGGAACCGCCGATTGTACACCCTATGTGAGTGTGTGACTGCGTACCGTGTGTGTATGTGTCTATGCCTGCATACCGTATTTAGTGTGACTGAACGCGCTTCATGAGTCAGCGCAATGGACAGTCATGCCCCGCCGCTGGTTGTACGACAATGTCGCTTCAAGCGTCAAGGTGCCTCCAGCCCTCCAGAAGATTTACCTTTTTTAGAGGGCCAGCAATGGAAAGGTCCGTTTAAATATCACTTTTAATCAACATCCTTTATCTTTTAGTGTCTATTGAATCATCATACTTAATCTTAAGTTTTAAAAAGTGTTTGATCTTGGGTGTCTCTTCTAGTCAGCATCGAAAGTATAATTGAATTGTTAATAATTTCAGCTAGCTTAATGAAAAATAAAAATCAACCTCTGATTACGCACCTGCCCATTGACTCCGGTATCTTTATCCGTGACCGTCATCAAAGTGACCGTCCTCTTTGCCGGCTCGTTTTCAGCCACACTGAGCCTGCCAGTCTCGCTGTTCAGCACAATCAACGGCTTCTCATCGTTGGCATCTAGCAATCGAATTAGCACCTGGGTGTCGCTCTGACGGGACGAACCGCCGGCGGCGCGATCTTCCGCGACCACCGTTACCCGGTATTCGTTCTGCTTCTCGTAGTCTAGAGGGCCAGCAACTCGGAGGACCCCGGTGTCGGCGTCTATGGAGAATAGCGACCTGATCCGAGCTGGCGCGAATGCCGGTATCGAGTACACAACCTGACCGTTCGGGCCCGCGTCTCTGTCCGTTGCTTTCAGTTGAATTATCTGAAATTGGATGTAGGATGCATGGAAAGATCGATACAGAGGTATTCTTCAATGATGTGTTGCCGCCCTTGACCAGAATTTGACCAGCCTTTTAGCCTCAACCTGAAAGCGTAAGCTCACTCGCCAAAACTTTTGGGTGTTCAATCTGCTACCCACTTTTAGCTGTTCGGATTGAGCTTAGTCATCTTAATTCCGATGCTAAACACTATCTACGAGTACAGTGGGCGAGTGGCTCGGCGGTCTAGCGCGTCTGCCTTGTGTGCCACTGGTCCAGGTTCGACCTCGCGTTGTAGGTTGGCTATTCCCCTAGCACGGTTTCGTGTGCAGGGTCACATTAATTTGGGGCCTTGTGCACGAATTGGTTGGGCTATGGGCCAGTTGTGCAATTTACGCCCATGAGGGCGACCCCCAAGGCATAGAGAGTGTACATTCCTGGAACTAACGCTTGCACACCCTATGCGAGTGCGTGACTGGGTGCTATACTGGAATTCGGTTGCGCACCGTGTGTTTGTGTCTATGCCTGCATACCGTATTTAGTGTGACTGAACGCGCTTCAGGAGTCAGCGCAATGGACAGTCATGCCCAGTCGCTGGTTGTGGGACGTTGTCGCTTTAAGCCTCAAAGTGCCTACAGCCCTCCTGCAGATTTAGCTTTTTTAGCTTATCTACGAGTACGAAAGGTCTATCGAGTGTGAAAATACTAAAGATACATCCTTGATCTTCTAAAATTGCCACGAACCTCAGTTCCCGGACTGGCCGTCTCCAACACGCTGGCCTCGTATTTTGGCTTCTCAAACGTTGGTATCTCGTCGTTCTCGTCGGCCACGGTGACCACCAGCCAGACTGTGCCGTTCAGCGGCGGGTTGCCGCCGTCGAATGCGGCAATCTGCATGCGATAGACGTCTCGCGACTCGCGGTCTAGACGCCGACGAAGGTACAAACGCAGCGGAGAAGCCGTTGGAGTAGACGGTGAGTCGCTAGCGGAGTTAGCGGCTGTTCCGACGCCTGCCGTTCCGACAGTTTCGTGCTGCTCGAGTTCGAATTCGACCGGCTTTGGGGGCAAAATCTCGTAGCGTTGAACGGAATTTCGCCGCGAATCGGGATCTTGCGCAGCTGGTATTGTGCGAAAGTCGCCAATCTAGGAAAATTGTTAATTGAGTTCGAAAATCATTTATTGATCTCAGAATGGATCTCAGAAGCAAGCATGTTTGATTGTTAGATTACTTTAGTAGCTGCAAATCATTGCATACCAAAGTGATGGTAAAAAAATAATACATTAGCTTCCCGAAAGTTAAAACAAATGACTTAATGTTCACAACGCGTTGAATACATGAAAGATAAAGCCCTATCAGTCATTAGCTAAGGGTAAATTGCCTTTTAGGGCTGTGTCACGTACCATTCTGATGCAAGCTGCATGTAGTGGTTACTAGATGATGCACGGGCCAACCGTTCCAAAAGAAGAAAACTTTTTTTAAAGACAACATTCCTGTCTTCCCTTACCCAGGTTTCTTAGTGCCGCCACCACTTTCTAGGATTCATGTTTCGAACTTAATGTTGACATGTAGGTGAAGATGTGCCCCCCCCAAATCCCCAAATATAATGCTGCGTCAAATACAGAGACTTCTATTTTATTCTGTTACTTGCAAAACGCCATTAGAAAATATACGAGTAGATATACAGATAGATAGATAGATAGATAGATAGATAGATAGATAGATAGATAGATAGATAGATAGATAGATAGATAGATAGATAGATAGATAGATAGATAGATAGATAGATAGATAGATAGATAGATAGATAGATAGATAGATAGATAGATAGATAGATAGATAGATAGATAGATAGATAGATAGATAGATAGATAGATAGATAGATAGATAGATAGATAGATAGATAGATAGATATATAGATAGATAGATATAATTGTGAACATATCACTTCAAAATGCGGTAACACACCGTTGATCCTTCGCTAAATTCTCTGAAAATCTCCTTGACATCCCAGGCCGGCGCATTGTCATTGAGGTCCTTGATCACCACATTCACAGACACGATGTACGTCCACTCCCTGTCGCTCTGCACCTGCAGGGCCATCTGGCATTGCAGGTTGGCGTTGCAGCAGGCGGCAGCCTCCGAGCAGAGATTGTCCCGGTCCAGTCTCCGACTAACGGACAGCAGACCCGATTCTGGATGCAGCCGGAAGTACCGATCGACGCCGCGCGGATTCGAGTTAAACAATCGAAAGTCCAGCTCGATGCCCCGACTCGACACCGGATGGCCTCGGCGTTCGAGTTCGAGCCTCAGATTGGCAACCTGACGGCCCGGCGGCAGCTCTTCGTCGATGGCCAAGTCCAACGACACCGGGACCGACATGGCGCCGCCGACGGGTTTCAGGGCCAGCAGAATCGGCAGCAGCACCGACAGAGGGCGCCTTGACAGCATTCTGTTGGTTGCTAGGCGCCTGCCGGATGTGCTGGTCTACCTGATTTGAAGATATGATTGGTGGTGGCTAGGGTATTAGACTATGCAAGTATCTATTTTGGAGGATATAAATAAATCTCAATTGATTCTATCGGGGACCCCTATTGACAAAAGGATTAGACATCAAAAATTTCAACCAGTTGTACAGCCCACGGCACAGCCGCATCTAGCTGCGCGGTACATGTGAGGCCTGTGTACAGCTGCTCAGTTCACTCAGACACGGGCTGGAGGGGGACCGCAACACTCATCCTCGTTAATTTTCCTAGATCACACTGTTAGAAGTTGGAAATTTAGTGCCATTTTGGACAACACAATTTTTGTCAAGACTTCCTGATAGAGGATTTGCGCGCACATGCAGTGCAACTCTCGCGTCGGCCGTTAACAAAAAATACCAATAAAAAATTGAGCTTAGCAACAACCATGAATGGGCTGCCTCTGTGTCTCCTTTCACGCGGAAATTGTTCAAAAAAAGCAGCTATTCCGCACCCCCTCGCCCAGCCAGTGACTGAGTTGGCAACCCATTTCGTAACAGGCTGCCGCTACCGGGGGTGAATGAATGAAAAAAACTTAAATGGGGATGCCGGGGCGGTAATCATTTCTCTGCCTACCCCTCCTCTCATCAAGTATGTCGCCAAACTGTCAGAGGCTATTGTTCGCTGAGCTGTGCAAAACCCCTTCTCCCCCCTCCAATGCCAGGAGTTGAGCAGCCAAGCACAAGATGTCGTCGACAATGCCAAATTTCCCACACACTCTCCGCTGCCGCAGTCCCTCGCTCAGGCGTCTCCCCATCGTGCTTGCTTTCTTTTTTCTTCTGCCAATGGCCGATCGATTTCTTTAAAGATTTCCCCAAGGCGTTAATTAACGGGTGGCACCCAAACTCCCTCAAGGTCCGCACGCTTCTCTCCGTCGGCAAGCAAAAAAACGGGGGTTTGATTTTTATCCTATTTCTTCCCACTCCACTTACTTCCTCCATCTTGCCCCGGTTTTCGCTACCGCCTCTCCGAACCCATTACCCAGCGAGAGTCTGCGACTATACTTCTCCCCTTTCACTTTATTTTCCCCAACGTACCCGCAAGTCTCAGGGTAGAACCCCAAAATAGTCCAGCCACAGACCCGAACCTTCTCGAGTGTCACCGATGATTTGTTTGAGTGAAACGATTTCCCCTAAAAGCAGCAATCAACAGGGACAGTTGAAGAAGATTGAAACACGGAAGAAGTGAATTTTGAAGAGTATTGCATAGGGAATGTCGTTAACTTTGTTGCCAGGCAGATTGCGATCCTTTTTTAGCACGTATTGACACTGTTTCAGCCTCTTTGGATACTCAGGGCTCTTCAGAATACTATGGAATACCCTGGGATACTCTGGGACTCTCTGGGATACCCTGGAATAATCAGGGATACTCTGAGATATCCTGGGATACTCTGTGATACCCTGGGATACTCTAGGATACTCTGGGATACCCTGAGAGTCACTGGGATACTCTAGGATACTCTGGGATACTGTGGGATACTCTCGGATACTCTAGGATACTTTAAGATACTATGGGATACCCTGGGATTTTTTGGGATATTCTGGAATACGCTACTGGGACACTGGGATACGAGCTACCTTGGGCCACTCTAAAATGCATGAAGATACTGTGGAACACCAGAGAATACCCTCAAATACTCAAAGATACCCAGGAGATGCCGTTGTTTTCACTGGGGTACTCAACTTTACAACTTGCCGCATAATACTTAGTTT
The DNA here is from genome assembly GCA_950096795.1 of Macrostomum cliftonense. Taxonomy (NCBI): domain Eukaryota; kingdom Metazoa; phylum Platyhelminthes; family Macrostomidae; genus Macrostomum; species Macrostomum cliftonense. The sequence goes on along the minus strand of CATNEM010000287.1, from coordinate 1,158,155 downwards.
TTATTAATTTCCCTTTCATGTACCGAGAAAGCATAGAAAAATATAAAAGGCTCAAATGGTATTAAAAAAATAACTTAAACGCCAGCTCCATGTTCCCAAAATTTTACTCAAAGCATCGGTGCGTGGATGTTTAACAGGTGGCACCGAGTGCCCGCTCCTTTGCTCGCGTTTCCACAATCTCGCTCTCCTGTGTGTCTTTCTCCTTGAATTTTTTGTGCTCTACTGCCTATGATATCCCATTGCCCCCACAGTCCCACTGTCACTTTGCCATCTGCTCCTGCTTCCACTGTATTGACTGCTTGAGTAGAAAACCCGGTACTGCTATTTGCCTCAAAATTTCCTCTGCTTTTTGCTCTGTGTTAATTTTTTTACTGGCTATCCTGCACTAAAATCCTAATCCGACTAATATAATAAGTATGAATGACAGATAAAGATACTGAAAGACAGACAGACCGACAGGCAGACAGACAGACAGACACACAGACAGACAGACAGACAGTCAGACAGACCTACAGGCGGACAGGCAGACAGACAGGCAGGCAGGCAGGCAGGCAGACAGACAGACAGACAGGCACGGAAAGCAATAATGCCAGACAGACAAGCGCAGCGAAATAAATACAGAATCCCCGTTTTAATTAATCCTTTGTTTAAAAAGAGCTTAGAACCTGTTCAATTTCAAAGCAAGGCGAAGTCAAAGCACTTTCTGTTTCAATCCTTCCCTTGTCCCAAATGCATTCGGCGCAGAGTTCGTTGCAAATCAATCACCGACTTCCCTTCTCATTGACAATCGCCCATTATTTCATGAATCCGGGCAGTTCGGAGGGACGCTCTCCCCCCAGCCCCAGGTCTCGATAATTCTTCATTAATCTCCCATGACGATAGCGCTGCAGCTTTCTTGATTGGGATAAATTCTATACCCGATGGCCAAAAAGAAGATTTTTTGTTGAAACGCACTTCAGAGATAGACGCAAAAAACAGGAAGGAAGCCAATATTGATTGAATAAATGAATGACGCTGTGAAGGATGGAATGAGTGGCCTTCTTTCTCAACCTACCGCTTTGTTTCTACGGTCATCGGGAATTTTTTTATTGTCCGCCTTTGAAACCAGGCGTCTCTCGTTTGTCACAATAATTATTAAACTCAATTTAATGGGATGTCTGCCTTAATTTTGTTTCATTAATTCGTTAGAACTTTATACATTTTCTTGATTTATCTTTCATGCACAACTTAGGAAGATTTAGAATAATCTGGGACATTCTGGGATACTTTATGATACTTTGTGATACCCGAAGATGCTCTTGGATACCTTAAAATACTGTTGGATACCCTAAGATATTCTTGGATACCATAAGATGCTCTGGGATACCCTAGAATACTCTTGGATACCCTAAGATACTCTTGGATACCCTACGATACTCTAGAATACCCTAGGATACTCTAGAATACCCTAGGATACTTTAGAATACCCTAGGATACTCTAGAATACCCTAGGATACTCTGGAATACCCTAGGATACTCTGGAATACCCTAGGATACTCTGGAATACCCTAGGATACTCTAGAATACCCTAGGATACTCTGGAATACCCTAGGATACTCTGGAATACCCTAGGATACTCTGGAATACCCTAGGATACTCTGGAATACCCTAGGATACTCTTGGAATACCCTAGGATACTCTTGGATGCCCTAAGATACTCTGGAATACCCTGGGATACTCTAGAATACCCTAGGATACTATAGAATGCCCTAGGATACTCTAGGATACTTTGGAATACTCTAAGATACTCTAGGATACCCTAAGTTGCTCCGGAATACAATTGTGTATTCTCAGCATGTAGCTCATTTGGGATCATACAAGCTATTCCCTTATGCTTTAATGTGTTTACTTAGTTTTTTCTTTAATGCAACACAAAGCTCTTATGTCAGTAAGCCAGGTATTTTAAACATCTCCAAACCAATGCGGTACCAAATAGAGTCAGGTTAAATTGGTTTTAGCTCACAATATTTTTTTCTCGTCTACACGAAAATTTTCCTTAATCGGTTCCTGGGGCTGTCGGCTTGCGAGGAATTCAAACAGAAGCAGCAGCTCTCCGCCTGACCACCAGCGTATGGCCCTTTGGCATGAAACTGTTTGCTTGTGGTCTTTTTTGACTCTATACAAACAGGCAAAAATCCACCTCAGAGCTTTGTGTTGAGGCCGCTGGGTAGTGCGTGTGTGTGTTTGGGTGAGTGTGTGGGGATTCCAGTGGAAGGGGCGAAGTAAAACAGTGGGGAAGATTAGCTGACTTCCCAGACCCTAGTTGAGAGAGCGTCTGGCGATGGAAAATTAAGAAAAACAAAATCCGCGGATGGACAGTCTGGGTCGCTTAAGGGGCAAAAAGACTGGTTCCAATTTTTTCTTACTGCTTCCCCGTCGGATGGCTGGTGATGAAGCTCAGTGAGAATTAATAGGTGTGCCCAGCTTCATGCAAGTCTATCCTCTCCTGCTCTTCCCGATTTCTCGGAATCTGGGCTCCCATATTTCTGGGAATATTGGACTTCGCACCGAATTATCACATGCAGCTCATCCAGATACATAGATATAGATAGATAGATAGATAGATAGATAGATAGATAGATAGATAGATAGATAGATAGATAGATAGATAGATAGATAGATAGATAGATAGATAGATAGATAGATAGATAGATAGATAGATAGATAGATAGATAGATAGATAGATAGATAGATAGATAGATAGATAGATAGATAGATAGATAGATAGATAGATAGATAGATAGATAGATAGATAGATAGATAGATAGATAGATAGATAGATAGATAGATAGATAGATAGATAGATAGATAGATAGATAGATAGATAGATAGATAGATAGATAGATAGATAGATAGATAGATAGATAGATAGATAGATAGATAGATAGATAGATAGATAGATAGATAGATAGATAGATAGATAGATAGATAGATAGATAGATAGATAGATAGATAGATAGATAGATAGATAGATAGATAGATAGATAGATAGATAGATAGATAGATAGATAGATAGATAGATAGATAGATAGATAGATAGATAGATAGATAGATAGATAGATAGATAGATAGATAGATAGATAGATAGATAGATAGATAGATAGATAGATAGATAGATAGATAGATAGATAGATAGATAGATAGATAGATAGATAGATAGATAGATAGATAGATAGATAGATAGATAGATAGATAGATAGATAGATAGATAGATAGATAGATAGATAGATAGATAGATAGATAGATAGATAGATAGATAGATAGATAGATAGATAGATAGATAGATAGATAGATAGATAGATAGATAGATAGATAGATAGATAGATAGATAGATAGATAGATAGATAGATAGATAGATAGATAGATAGATAGATAGATAGATAGATAGATAGATAGATAGATAGATAGATAGATAGATAGATAGATAGATAGATAGATAGATAGATAGATAGATAGATAGATAGATAGATAGATAGATAGATAGATAGATAGATAGATAGATAGATAGATAGATAGATAGATAGATAGATAGATAGATAGATAGATAGATAGATAGATAGATAGATAGATAGATAGATAGATAGATAGATAGATAGATAGATAGATAGATAGATAGATAGATAGATAGATAGATAGATAGATAGATAGATAGATAGATAGATAGATAGATAGATAGATAGATAGATAGATAGATAGATAGATAGATAGATAGATAGATAGATAGATAGATAGATAGATAGATAGATAGATAGATAGATAGATAGATAGATAGATAGATAGATAGATAGATAGATAGATAGATAGATAGATAGATAGATAGATAGATAGATAGATAGATAGATAGATAGATAGATAGATAGATAGATAGATTGATAGATAGATAGATAGATAGATAGATAGATAGATAGATAGATAGATAGATAGATAGATAGATAGATAGATAGATAGATAGATAGATAGATAGATAGATAGATAGATAGATAGATAGATAGATAGATAGATAGATAGATAGATAGATAGATAGATAGATAGATAGATAGATAGATAGATAGATAGATAGATAGATAGATAGATAGATAGATAGATAGATAGATAGATAGATAGATAGATAGATAGATAGATAGATAGATAGATAGATAGATAGATAGATAGATAGATAGATAGATAGATAGATAGATAGATAGATAGATAGATAGATAGATAGATAGATAGATAGATAGATAGATAGATAGATAGATAGATAGATAGATAGATAGATAGATAGATAGATAGATAGATAGATAGATAGATAGATAGATAGATAGATAGATAGATAGATAGATAGATAGATAGATAGATAGATAGATAAATAGATATTTAGATAGATAGATACATAGATATTTAGATAGACAGATATTTCTTACCGAAGTGGCTGGGTTGAACCAATCCTAACAACTGAGCCAGCAGGTTGATCGCATTTTCCGACTTTACCAAAGTGATTTTACTCTCTATTTAAAGCCGCAAATCGAGTTCACACTTAATAACTGCAACAATTATGTTCTCTGTGGCTGAGGGATTATAGAGTAAGGCGAAGTTTTACTGTCAGCGTGACAGGGTGGGGTCGGGAAGAGAGTGCAAAACAGTAGCAGCTGCTGCAGCAGTCAGCGCATGAAAGATTATAAATAAAGGGGAATTTCGCCCAATCAAAGGGCTACAGAAATTACCCAGAGGCAGCAGACAGAGAAAAAAAGTTGAAACAGTCAATCCGATTGGATGGCCATGAGGGAAACGCTGCGTTGAGTGGTCGAGAAGGGGCGACCCTCTGCAAGTGCCATGCATGACTCATTAAATGCAGCACTGCTGTCATTCTTTGCTTTCAGCACTTTTGTCTTGTGCAATGATTTTCGTTCGAGTAAATAATCCCATAATCGTTTCTCACCTATCTTCTCAGGTTTACTGTATTTGCCGGCTTGTCAGGTTTCAATCTGTTATGTGTCTCCTGTCCGTCTGTCTGTGTCTCCTGTCCCTCGGTCCTGTGTATCCTGTCCCTCTGTCCTGTGTCTGCTGTCCCTCTGTCCTGTGTCTCCTGTCACTCTGTCCTGTGTCTACTGTCCCTCTGTCCTGTGTCTGCTGTCCCTCTGTCCTGTGTCTCCTGTCCCTCTGTTCTGTGTATCCTGTCCCTCTGTCCTGTGTCTGCTGTCCCTCTGTTCTGTGTATCCTGTCCCTCTGTCCTGTGTCTGCTGTCCCTCTGTTCTGTGTATCCTGTCCCTCTGTCCTGTGTCTGCTGTCCCTCTGTCCTGTGTATCCTGTCCCTCTGTCCTGTGTCTGCTGTCCCTCTGTCCTGTTTCTTATGTCATTCTATTCTTAGCCTCTTGTTTCTTTTTCAGTGTCTCCACTGCTTTCATTAAATAGAATGCAGCGTATTTTTGTAGATTTGTCTGCATTTATTAAATGAATCAATCCATTTATTTACTTTGCGAGCGTAGAATGTAATAGAGTTAAATTTCGCTGTGACATTGTTAAGTTGCCAAATCTGGGAGCTTAAATTAGGAGTTTTCTGCTGCTAGCATTCGCAAAGATGTTTGGTTAACCAATATCGATTGAACGTTTACTGTTATACAGTTTAGTAATTAAAGTTTTTAGAATACAGGTCCTTATATTAAAATAGATTTCGGGAATTCAAAATTTAATGTTTTGATTTTATAGTAAATTTTTATGAGCAGAAAATTTTTAATAGCGCGTCACTGCAAGTAGCATGAATTGCAAATAAAAACAATTATTTTCTAAAATCCTCAGAACACGCTCTCACGCTACTGAACGTCGCAGCTAACTAATTTTAGTTTCTAAGGAAAAAATTATATATTTTTACCATTAACGTCAGGTATCATCCTCTTCCAAATCTACTGATCCCTTTTCAAGTATCCCCCGGGCCGCAACTCGCGATCAGAACGCTGCCAGGCACTCGCAGACGGCGCCTTCTGAATAAAATGTCGCCTCTCTTTCACTGACGTCAATTAGGCCGGTAAAATCGCGATGCAACATTCTCGCTGGATCCCTGGCCGCCGTTATTCGGTTCATCACGTGTCAAAATCTTCGAGTCAATCGGTAATTCGGTAATTTTTACATTTACTATTGTTCTCTTATTAGTAATTTTCGCTACATATCGGAAAATCTTTTTGCACTGGCCGGGCTTCAATAGCTACTTGACTACTGTCATATAACTATCGCCTCAAAAAAAAATTTTGCTGTACCAAACCTAAGTCAGTGATTTTTTTGCGCGAGAAAGGACACATGAGCACAAAGTTTTTATAAGCTGACTCCTTTCGGTAATTTTGTATAATTGCATTGATTGATGTTGTCAGTAGTGACTTCAAGGGATGTTTCAAAGCTTCCTTTGCTTGCGTTGGCACAAGCTTTTTCGGCAAAATAGGATTTAATTTAGAAAGAGTGCACCATGGAATTAAAGTAAATGCCACAGTAGTCGCCAAAATAAAAAATTCGACCCAGGCAGGACTCGAACCTGCAATCTTCTGATCCGAAGTCAGACGCCTTATCCATTAGGCCACTAGGCCGCCACAGTGTCCGTTGGCAACAATTATATTTAAACCCAAAATGTATTACATTGATCGAAAAATTTATGATTTACTATGCTTGAATTCAAAAATAATTGCGCGAAACAAACTGAAAGATTGCCCTTGAATTCCTTTTTTCGAACTGAGCTTCAAACTTATTAGTAATGTTACCAGATGTATGAACCTAAATTATAATTCCATTTCTTAACTGCTAGCAGAACTACATTTTTCGTTGTAGCGTTCGCACTTTTAAACTTCCAGAATATTCTATAACAATTACGAAATCGAATAATTTCGGTAATTTTCTAGAACATTCTATGAATATATATTTTTATGCCAAATGCCCCAATCATGATATATTAATTAAATATGTACAAGAAATAATAATGCCACTTTACTTAATTGCGTCGCTGATAAAATATCATATATAATTTGTTATAAATGTAAAGAATTTTCCCAAAACTTCCGTAACCCACTCAATTTATATAAATACACACGACCAACCCATCCATAATTTCATCCGCTTCATCCTTCTCATCCGTTCTATCCGATACCGATACCTCAACTGAAGAAGCCAACCTAAGAACCACCGCCTTGCTCAATTTATTTCCCGCCGGCTGCGTGGACCGGCGGGCCGAAGTCCTACATCGTAATCGTAGAATAAATATTTTAATGAGAGAAATAATTCATTAATTGGTTATATCTATTTTGTCTATTAATAAAGGAAACTAATTGTTGTAGCTTTTATCAAAAGTTCCAGTGAAATTAAATTATTTATTTAATTAACGAGAACTTTGCATGGTTTTATGTTGACTTCCATTGCTTACTTTTAGTAGTAGAGCATAACATTATTATTTTTACTTAAAAATCGACGAAATGTAAATACCTTTGTATTTCTGTGTATTTCAGACCCATTAAGAATTTAAGACCATGAGTATGTATTACTATACGATTGAGATTAGAATTTTTAATCGGGTCAACGAAGCAGAGTCTATTTGAAAGTCTTTTATTCGAACTAGCTTAGTCTGGCCATATGGCAAGCAAATAGTAAAGAAAAACTGACAGTTTGCACGGAGATAAGAAATAATAATATAGTATGTAGTTTTAGTTTAGTTTACAGAGTGTTTTTGTGATAAAGCGAAAACAGCTTCGAGGTTTTAGGGCTATTTGAATATGTGAATAAACAAAAATTGTGTTTGGAAAAAAATTGAAAAATGGCATATATGGTATTGAGGTATAGCAGCAAAGACTTAAAATGGAGGGTAAATTTGTTATTTTTTCGTTATTATTTTCGACAAGTCGTAGAATTATACAATTTTATAGAGCAGAACAGTCAGCCAAAGAAAAGTAAAAAAGTTACATTATTGAGACTGACATTGCTGTCACTAGAAGACTAACCACGGTTGCCATACCAACAGATTCACGCTTGAAGCTTTCGTTACCGACAAGCTGTCGAAAATCTTTTCGACTTTTCGCAGCTACGCTGACTTCCTCGGCAACAATCTCCTGACAGTTGGTCATCTTGCCTAGCAACTCGGCTTTATCCTCAGTTAGGCGACACTTAAGCCGACTTGCTCCCGCTGCATTGCGTCAGTAGCAACTATATTCTCCGGGTGGGAGTCTGTTAATTGTACAGTCGGATACAAGATCGATATAGGGCTCAGATTCGGCCGTTTCAAAATGCCCGGCAGTTCGACAGATCGGTAAGCCATCCCTACTACTACTGGTCCTTGGCGCCTGGAACTGCAGACTCTCTACTCGAGGATAGCCCCAGTAGCGGCACACGAGACGACGTCCTGGCCGATTGTCCGTGCGATTCTGCACCAGCAGCGCCGAGTGGATTCGGCGTTGAAGTCCGACATACTTGATTATGTCGACTCTGGACCAGCTGGTTGGCGACTGGCTGTCGGACTGATGCGGCGAATTTCTGAGAGTTTCGAGGCGTAAAGCTACTTAGTTGTGCGCTTCTGGAAACCTTCAGTACAGGTAATCCAAAATCTTTGTGGGTTGTAGACAACCACTGAAACCTTCCGTGGCCTTAAAATTCTTCCCTAAGTCATCTACAAGCCTTGAAACCTTCCGTGGATCATCTACAAGCCTGGAAACCTTCTGTGGGTCATCTACAAGCATTTAAACCTTCTGTAGGTCACTTACAAGCATTGAATCCTTCTGTGGGTCATCTACGACCATTGAAACCTTCTGTGGGTCATCTACGACCATTGAAACCTTCTGTGGGTCATCTAAATTTACAAGCATAGAAACCTTTAGAGGGTCATAAAACAGTCTCTACCCACTGAAATGTACGGCAGATCACCCGAATGATTCAGTCTTAAGTCAAAAAACTGCATCAACAGACTTGAAAATTGATGAAAAGTCTTACACTTTCACGCTCAGCCGATACCGACCCTCAAAATAGTCGCCAGAGGCTGTCCTGCTATAGCGCCTGCCAACGTGCACCAGCCTGAAGTCGGCCGATGGCAGCTGGCGATACCAGCGGAAGCTGGCATTCGTGAGGCCCCAGCGCTGTATCGACGAGTGGCCAAGGCCTACAGCCTTGAAGTGAACAGTCTCATTTGCCCGAGGTCGCAACGGTGTCCAGGTGAAATCAAAGTTAAAAACGTCGTTTTCATTGACAGCAACGGTACTGATTGTTGTAAACGGCCGCACTCAGCTGGTTGCATAGCAACAGGGAGTACAATAGTGACAGCATTTCTGCGGATTTCAGTCATTGTATTGTCATTGTCATTGTATCATGGTCATTCATTTCCAAATCTATGGTCACTCTATTTCAGATTTATTGTCGTTATATTCCAAATCTAAGGTCATTCTATTTCAAATCTTTGGTCATTCTATTTCAGATCGATAGTCATTCTATTTCAGATCTTTGGTCATTCTATTTCAGATCTATTTTCATTTCACTCCAGGCGAGTATGGTGGAAGTCTAAAGCGGGAGAATGATTAGTTCGGGACATTTTCCACTAAAACAGCACGCCAGTTAGCTCAAGTACCGTAAGCCAAGAGAATGATGGCCACATTAGAATACTATCCCAACTCGTTTTTAATTTGACAGGCTAATTTATGCTGGCCCTGCTTACGCACAGATACGAGTATGTCTTAACTGCTTGGGCATATCCTGATATCTTTGGATAAGTAGCGAAGTTGGAGATGCACTTGTCACGTGTTTGGGCGCCTATATAAAATGAGTTTTTTAATCTCTTCCCTTAAAATTGTCCTCAGGAATAGTTTAACGTATAATTTAAAGATTCAGGAGTACTAAATCATTTCTTCTTGTTATTATTCTTCTTCACTCACTCACTCCCTGACGCAGTCATTCAGTCACTGCATCCCTCACTCACTCAGTCAGTCACTCACTCACCCATGAACTACTAACTAACTCACTTACTCACTCATGTGACCTCACTCGCTCATGAACTCACTCAAAAACTTACGCATGAACTCATGAACTCACTCATGAACTCATAAACTATCTCAGGAACTCACTCATAAATTCACTCATAACTCATTATCTCACTCATGATCTAATGTACTCATGAAAAGACTCATGAACTAACTCATTAACTGACTCAAAAACTCACTCATGAACTCATGAATTCACTCATGAACTCATGAACTCACAAACTCACTCATAAACTTACTCATAAACATACTTATGAACTTATTCATGAACCTAGGAATTCATGAACTTATGATCTCGAGACTTCTGATGTAGTCGTATATAAATAAAATCGCATATGAACCAATCAATCATAACATTGCTTAGTTACATAAAATCGAGAAAGCTATTAAATAAAATATTTTTTGTAAGAAAAACAATAGATGTCTTACCAATTTAGTGTGCTGACTTTTTCGAAGCAGAACTTGTTGCTCAGAAATTTCTTTCCTACTCGCCTTACCTCTCTCTCAGTTTAAGTCTCTGCCGCGCCTCTAAAGTAGCCGCCAAGCTTTATTGTCGCTCAGGAATGCTTTTTCAATTCAAAACTATGCGCTCAAACTTTTAGCTAGCCGACGCAGAATGCTGGTTTGAATCGCTCCCGCGGGTTCACCTTGAATTGCGCAATTTCAGTGTGCAGATTCTCATATAAAAATTTTCACCTGCTTTAAACAATTTTTTTCTACCGCTCTTTTTAGTTGAAATCTTGGGGCAGACATTTTAGATTTAAGTCGTGTGTGTGTGTGTGTGTGTGTGTGTGTGTGTGTGTGTGTGTGTGTGCTGTGTTGCCTGAGTTTAGCTGGCCAACCAGAGTTGAGTAGAGGAAGTGCAATAAGCCTCGAAATGTTTACAGCAAATTCTTAATTAGGTAAACACATCATCAGCTACTTAGACTTAACCTATGATATTATTTTAATATTTGATTTATATAGATTGGTAAAAATTCAAATCAACTAAAGAAGTAAGGAACAGAGGTCAAAGGTCGCAGGACTTTACTATTATTGTAATATGTTCTTGAATATTTCACAAAAAAAGTGAAAATATTACGGTCGCAAAAAGTTTTTTATTGATCATACAAAATTATACGAGCTTGTAAAACAAAAACCACGCTTTACGAACATGACTTATCGATATGGATTCACATGCACATTTCCGATTACTAGTAGTAGCCAACTATAGAGTTTGAATATCTAAAAAAATTACTTTGCCAAGTTTTAACAAAAACAATTTAGCTCGGTAAAGTGCATGCCTGATCAGTCGTTGATCAATCGAACGGCGACAGGCACTCGCACAGGACTCTGTTTGGCCCATTCGAATCCTTGAAATCCGACAGGCCAGCCAAATCGAAATAGCGGACAATGGTGTTCTCTCCGTCACTTCCATAGTTGTCCGGCTGCCCACAGGCTGGCGTTGACCGCGATGTTGCAGGCCACCCAGTGCCAGCCGCCCGAAGGCTCCTCACTGCCCGGCTGTTGAAGTCCACCTAGCCACAGTGTCTTTCCAGCGCTGTACTTGCTGTAGATCGTCTCCACGTGGCTCATCTCGGCGGCGTCCGTCACGTCGGCCATGATCACCAGGCCGCTCTCCGACTCGCACTTCGCCTTGCTCGGCCACCAGTAGTCCGCTCCGTCCAGCAGCTTGTACTTCACTCCGCACAGGTCGTCGACGTAGCCAGACGGACACAGCGCGCCCGCCTCCAGTCCCGCCTGCTGCTTCACAAACAGCTGGCCTGTCCTGGAGCAGCCGCAGTCCCTCACCGACTTGCTGCACTTGTCGAACACGAACAGCTGGCACGGACCGTCGGCCAGGGAGAAGGCCTGACAGCGCTGGTTGCGGTTGCAGCAGAAGGCGCAATGCGTCACCGAGAGTCCCGGTCCCGGAAGTTCAACGAATTCACTTCTGATGCAAAGAAATCCTTCAATAGCCTTGAACCAATGGGAAGAATCACTTGAGGCTATCAGAACTGTAAGCATGAGTTCCAACCAAAAGATCCTATTAAGCTGCATTGCACGTTGCTTTTTCGTGTCGGACTTGCAGAAAAAATGTTGCTGGTATGCTTCTCATTTCTCCTCGGGAAATTTCTAGATATAGGCATGAAAATTTTTCCCATTAGTTGCCATCATTTTGATCCTAAACAAGCTATATGCAGTTTGTTGCTATGCCAAACATCATTAACAGCAAAGGAGTACTTAATTTTCCATTAGAGCTCACTTGTAATGGAGTCGAAGTGCATAAAGGCACAGAAGTTTTCTTGCTTAATCTGATCAAATTAATTCATATGTTGAAAGAGCATTAGGAACCTGTCAGTATCCACATTAGCAATAAGGATCGTTTTTTAGTAAAAAAATTGTTTCTTAGTTTCAATTAAAAAGATTACTTTCTTATCTTATCAAAAGTTGTCTAACGCTGGCAAGAGCATACGTAATTTTTAATAAGTATGCTTGTAGATGAAGCAGTTTAAAAAGTGAACCATGATCTCAATGCTTTATTTTTACCGCATTTTTATATTAACAATTAATTTAATAATGTGACTCGCATCAACAACAATTGGTCCTCGAAGGTTAGTGACGTAAAAAATTCTGAATCAACTCCTTTTGGACGCTTTTGCCAATGCTTTTATCTACAAGTATTAAAGCTGAGCAGATTTCCCTTCCAAAAATAGCTCTTTGGAATTCCTAATTACGAGCGTACATTCCGTATGTGGATTTCCTTCTGAGCACAGCTCTTTGTATTCCTAGATTCAGAAAATTTCTAAATATAGTAAATCAGAAAATCCCTTAAGCTTGAATTCCAATTAAATAATCTTTTTAACTACCAAATGGTGCATTATTTATGTGCATAACGGTATAAGCCAATAGACAGGATACTAAAAGAAATACGAATTGATTATAACAATTATAACAAAATTCTGAGGAACTGTCTGGTTCAACGCAGGTGAGTACCAATGCAGCATTAGGACAGGGCTGAGTAAGCACTGTTTGAAATCAACCAAACAGACAAATAAACAGAACGGTAAAAATAAATATTCTATTTGAAAAAACACAACCTGAAATCATCAAAAAATATTTATCATAGTCATCCGTTCGGGTAATAAAAATTCAAGGATTCAATCTGATCCAAGGCGTCAATAATGGGCTTTATCACTTTAAGGCACGTCCGTATAAGTAAAAACAAATTAATAGGCACTGTTTAAAGTATTCGAAATAAAAATTAACAAATCAAATAGAAAAATAGACAAGGCTATCCACAGCATAAAATAGCATTAAAAAGGCTCTGATCCCGCTTTATTAATTGATGTCATAATTGTGACTGAGTGAATGAAGTGAAATTCTAAACATTTTTGGCTTCTGATTTTCTCCATCGATTGTTCTAGTAGATTCCTTGCTGGGGGATTTCCAGTTTTAAATATAGCATCAAAAAACCGGAGGGATTTCCCTCGTTCATATAACGTATGCTAAAAATAGAATCAGGCGGCAGATAGCGAGCAAAGCGGTTTAAACGGACTCATCCTCGGACAGGGTCTCGTCAACGCGACGTACAGCCGGCTTCAGCTGCGGAATGTGCTTCGTCTTCAGCTTGCCACCGCTGCTGCCCGAGGATTTCTTCGAGTTGGCAGAAAAATCAGCGTCGGCCAACGGTGGCAGACCGTCGCCGCGGCTGTACGACGGTGGCGGATAGTCGAGCGACGTGGACTTCTGACGCTGGCCAGACCTGTCGTAGGAGCCGTCAATGGGGGTTAGCGATTCCGAATTATAGCTAGTCGGAATCGCTTTCAGTTCACCTGCCGCGTTGCGACCGCCTTTCCTGGAAAGCAAGCGTCGATTAGGTTCGAGTTGGGAAAAATATTAAATACTCAGAGTTTAATAAATTATGGGTTGAACTTGTCTTTATGTTTTGCATAAGGATAATTTTATAAATAGCAGTCAAGCAATTCAATGGCACCTCTTTGGCGACGTTTTAAACTTCTGAATAGCCAGCAGTGCGTCGGCAGCTCCGCCCATCATGGCGCTGCGGAATTTCAGGCTCTTCTCCAGCATCAGCTGGGCGCGCTCCTCGGACTCCTGCGCCGACGCCTCGTCGCCAGCTCGGCGCGGTTTGCCGCCAGCCGCTGTCGGCGCCTCTTTCGGCAACATTTTGCTGACTATCTGGTCCAAGTCTTCGCGGCTGCGACTAGGGAATAGGGCGCACACGAGGTCCAGCAGCTGCTTGTGCGAGAAACGGCCCAGCTCAGCTAGCATGCCGATGAATCTGCGTTGCGAGGATGGAGGGCAATGAGGGGATCAAGTCTGTCAAGTATTTACGCCTGTGTTTCTCCCCCGATCTTCGACTTACTTGAACTCCTCCTGTTGAAGAATCTCTTGGATTCTCTGTTTGTACTTTCGCCTACTCTCCTGTAGATTCTGATCCATCTCCCATTCCAATTGTTTGCGGAATTTCTCAGCTTCGGCCGCCTGTCGAGTTTCGATCATGGCCCGCCTCAGTTGAGCAGCCACGCGGTCGTGGCGGCTGACCCCGGCTAGAGATTCCTCCAATGCGGCCCGCTGCTCCCGCATCAATTCATCCTGCTTTCTGGTGATCCGACGCTCCATGGCTTCTTGCATTTTCTGGAAAATGGAGGTGGCCAGGAGTTGCGTAGCACCTTGGGTCTATTTTTGCGCAACTAACAGCCATGAGCAATGAGTTTTTCGCTATTCCTCGCTTATCGATTAAATTCTCCATAAAAGAGCTATTTTTAGACTGAAGCGTACAGTTTGACCAATTGGGTGGTGGTAAGAGCGGCGGTTTCTAATGTACACTCTGCATCTACTCTCTTCCTAGCTTATTCATTGATATCTTCAGTGAAAGGCTAGCTATTTTTAGACTGCAGAGTACAGTTCGGCCAATGGGGTTGTTTTAAGACACAGGCGTACATCAAAATCAAACCCAATCCGACCCAACCCTTCCTCACCCTCTGCTGACGCTCCCGTTCTTTTTCTTTCTTAGTCAGCAAAACCTCCAGTTGATCCTCATGATCCTGAAGAATCTGTTTGCAACGATCGTCGGTAAGTATGTGCCGATCGGTGAGATCGTCTAGCAAACTGAGCTTCAACTGAGCGATAGCCTGCTGCTGCTCCTCGATTTTAGCCATCTAAAAAAATCGATCGATTGTTTGCGTTGTAATCGAGCATGTGAATGACAGTGCATGCCTTGATCTAAAACTTGCTCACCTCCTTGGCCTTGTCAAACTGCAGCTGAGCAATGATCGCTGCCAGGCGCTCCTCCTGCTCCTTCAACTGCTGTGCCCTCTCCTCCAGCATCTGTGCCTGCACTTCCTTCATCTCGTCCTCCAACGAGACCTCCTCGCCGCGCATCACTTCCAATCTGGCTTCAGCCTGTTTTCGCATCACCTCGGCGGCCTCTTTGCCTGACTGCTCTCCGCTGTCGCCTTCTTCATCTTCGCTGTAGCGTGCTCCTTTAGTCGGGTAATTATTGGGTATTTGTGCGTCATATTTATATATTCGATCAAAACGTTAGGCCCAAGAGCAGATGCTCACCGTGTCTCCGGGCCTTGCTCGCGGTCTCAGCTGCCTGCCTGGCCTCTAGAGCTTTCAGGCTGGCCGCTTTGCGCCTCGCGTAGGCCTCCTCTAGCAGTCTCTGCTGCCTAATCCGATTGGATGTCAGATTCTGATCCATCATGGACATGTGGCGCTCGTGCTCCCGTAGAATCTTTTCGCGCTCTTCGTCTGACATGGCCAATTGTTGGTTGAGAATCTCGCGAACAACGGCTTTCTCCTGTTCGCGCTGCTCCTCTTTCTCGCGTCTATCGTCCGCCATTCGTTTGTCAAGCGCTTCTCGACGCTTTCTCAACGTCTCATTGAATGCCTCGCGCTGTTGATTCCGCTGCTGCTCCTGCTCTGTCTGCAGTTTGGCCAGCTCTTTGTCGTGAGCGCGCAACAGTTTGTCGATCTCGCGCTTGCTAGCGTCTGTAATTTTTTAATGCGGCTGTTTTTAGTTAGATAAACAAATTTCGATAGCAATGTGCTTAACAAGCTACTTACTCATTTTAAGAGTAGAAAAATAGAACAGTTAGAATGAAATCATGAAAAATGTGATTATAAACATAGGATAGGAAATTGATTTCTTTCAGCTGTAGAAAAAATTGAGAGCATGAAAAATACTTTTAGCAAAGAAAATAGATTTTTAGCTACTGAATAGCAGCAAAGAATAAGCGAGCACAGTGAGGAACGTCAAAAAACTTTTTTCGAGTCTAATAAATTTAAAAACAATAAATTACCACCGTCGACTGAAAAAAATCATTAGAAATGCGTGTTAAATTGTGGGGTTACACGCAAAGAATTTATTAGAATTTACGGCAAATCTAACTACCATTATGCCTTGTCTGTCTGTCAGTCTGTCTGTCTGTCTATCTATCCGTCTGTCTGTCTTTCTGTCTGTCTGTCTGCCTGTCTGTCTGCCTGTCTGTCTGCCTGTGTCTGTCTGTCTGTGTCTGTCTGTCTGTGTCTGTCTGTCTGTCTGTGTCTCAGTCTGTTTTTCTGTCTGTCTGTCTGTCTGTCTGTCTGTCTGTCTGTCTGTGTGTCTGTCGGTCTGTCTGCCTGCCTGTCTGTCTGTCTATCTGTCTGTCTGTCTATCTGTCTGTCTGTCTGTCTGTCTGTCTGTCTGTCTGTCTGACTGTCTGTCTGTCTGTCTTTCTGTCTGTCTGTCTAACTGTATATCAATATGGGTTCTGTCGCAGCTCCTGTCTATCTCTGTACTATCCATACCTCCAATTGACAGGAGAATTGCTACATTGAGTTACAATTCTCTTTCTGCTCACCGATTTGGTTGCCTAGGCAACAATTGATGAAGCATCAGTGCAAACCTCCGGCACAACGGGGGGCAAGGGGTAATCAAAATTGATCCGCAAGGCCAGAATAAAGTGCATGACAAGAGCAGAAGGGCCGCAGGAAAACGGTTGGTTGCATTGGATGAAACGATGCACAAAATTTACTTGTTCCCCGCATCAATGCTCTTCACTGAGGACTTAGGTAAATAAAGCGATCTGAGCTGAGATAGACAATGGGATGATGGGAGACACGGCATAGCATTCAAAGGTACAATACTGGGCTTTAAACACATCGGTGAAATGTACTAATTGACTTTAATTATTAAAGCTTCTAGAATAAAATTTTGAGTTCCAACTTTGAGGCGCAGTTTTAAAGACGCAATAGGTTGTTTCAAAAGGGATGTATAAGGGTAAATAGCCGTGCTATTAAACTTAAGAATGATCAGTATAATTTTCTCCTAAAGTAATTCATGTTTAGAATGTCTTATGCAGATGAATTTGGATTAATCGTTTTTAAACATGACTAGTATGCTTAAATAAAGTTTCTCAAGTTAAAGTTAAACGCGCGCAATTCCTTGGAGCTTCCTTCGAGATCTCACCTGCGCTTAGAAGATCCCTGACCAGAGCGTCCTTGACTTCGGCTACTTGAACTTTCGCCTTGGCGGTAACCTCATCCATTTTGTCCTCCAACGCTCGCATATCCTCCTCGTCAATTTGACTCTCAGCCTCGTCGCGTTTGTCCCGCTGACGAGCCCGAAGCTCGGCTAGGCGTTCAATGCAGGAAGCGGCGTCTGCGGCGCCTTCAGTCTGCGAGCCAGTCGCCTGACGTTCGACCTGTTCTCGAGCCTCCTCGTAGCGCTGCTGCGCCTTGGCGTCCTGCTCTTTGAGCGCCTCGGCTTTGCGCCGATTTCGCTCCTCGATTAGCGCCTTGCGCTGCGCCTGGCGCTCGGCATCGAATGCGGCTTTGCAATGTTTCAAATCGGCGCGCACTCGGGCGAGGGCGTCCTCCATCTTTTCGGGCGTTATTTCGGCGTTTCGTTTCAGCTTCTTCACCATGCTGATCTGCTGCTTGCTCATGCTGTTTAGTAGTTCGATATCGTTTTCTTGTTTGATCTCGCCGGCTTCGGCCATGAGGCGGCGTCTTTGAAGTTTCTCCTCGAGCATCAGGCGCTGACGGCTCAGCTCCCTGGCGTGCAGGTCGTCTATTCGAGCCTGAACGCGCTGATGCTCCTTCACATACCAGTCGGCCTGCTCGTCCGTCGCGGCGGCTTCTTCGACGTCGTTTTTGAGCTCGTCGGATCGTTTAGCCACGGCGGCGCGTCTTCTTGTGGCGAAACTCTCGCGCTGCTGTTCCAACTGGGTTTCCTGGTCCAGCCGGAGCTGGTGCACCTTGTCCTGGCGTTCGATTTCAAACTGTTGATCGAGCAACGCGGCAAATTCGTCGACCGTCTCCTTACTGGCGGTCGGCTCGGCCTCTTTGAATTCGGCCAGTTTCTGTTCGCGCTGCTTCCGCTGCGTGTTGAGCAGCAGCACCAGGGCCGCCTTGTTCAGCTTGGTCAATTTGCTTAGCAACAAGTTGCGCTCCTTTTTCTCATCGGCCTGCAGCTGTTCGAGATCGGATTGGACAGCTTTGTCAAATTTGCTGGTCAATTCGCGGCCCTTGTGATCTGTGAGTGCCCCCGTACTGATCATGGTGTTGACCAGCCAGCGACATGCGCTAATTCGATAATTATCAAACTCGTTTTCCAATTCTTGATCCACGTGTCTGGCGGTGATCACGTCCAGGGTGTCCAAGTCGCGGTGCACTTCCACGTTGGTCTCGTGGTCCATGGCAACTATCAGCGTGTCGTCCTTTTTGATAAGGCTGAAATAGTGTTGGATGACGTCAAGAAAGGCAACTCAGCCTAAGCTCAATGTCTCAGAAACCTACAACTCGTCATGCTAGAGACACCGAAGCTCAATGTCTCAGAAACCTACAACTCGTCATGCTAGAGACACCGAAGCTCAATGTCTCAGAAACCTACAACTCGTCATGCTAGAGACACCGAAGCTCAATGTCTCAGAAACCTACAACTCGTCATGCTAGAGACACCGAAGCTCAATGTCTCAGAAACCTACAACTCGTCATGCTAGAGACACCGAAGCTCAATGTCTCAGAAACCTACAACTCGTCATGCTAGAGACACCGAAGCTCAATGTCTCAGAAACCTACAACTCGTCATGCTAGAGACACCGAAGCTCAATGTCTCAGAAACCTACAACTCGTCATGCTAGAGACACCGAAGCTCAATGTCTCAGAAACCTACAACTCGTCATGCTAGAGACACCGAAGCTCAATGTCTCAGAAACCTACAACTCGTCATGCTAGAGACACCGAAGCTCAATGTCTCAGAAACCTACAACTCGTCATGCTAGAGACACCGAAGCTCAATGTCTCAGAAACCTACAACTCGTCATGCTAGAGACACCGAAGCTCAATGTCTCAGAAACCTACAACTCGTCATGCTAGAGACACCGAAGCTCAATGTCTCAGAAACCTACAACTCGTCATGCTAGAGACACCGAAGCTCAATGTCTCAGAAACCTACAACTCGTCATGCTAGAGACACCGAAGCTCAATGTCTCAGAAACCTACAACTCGTCATGCTAGAGACACCGAAGCTCAATGTCTCAGAACCTACAACTCGTCATGCTAGAGACACCGAAGCTCAATGTCTCAGAAACCTACAACTCGTCATGCTAGAGACACCGAAGCTCAATGTCTCAGAAACCTACAACTCGTCATGCTAGAGACACCGAAGCTCAATGTCTCAGAAACCTACAACTCGTCATGCTAGAGACACCGAAGCTCAATGTCTCAGAAACCTGACAACTCGTCATGCTAGAGACACCGAAGCTCAATGTCTCAGAAACCTACAACTCGTCATGCTAGAGACACCGAAGCTCAATGTCTCAGAAACCTACAACTCGTCATGCTAGAGACACCGAAGCTCAATGTCTCAGAAACCTACAACTCGTCATGCTAGAGACACCGAAGCTCAATGTCTCAGAAACCTACAACTCGTCATGCTAGAGACACCGAAGCTCAATGTCTCAGAAACCTACAACTCGTCATGCTAGAGGACACCGAAGCTCAATGTCTCAGAAACCTACACTCGTCATGCTAGAGACACCGAAGCTCAATGTCTCAGAAACCTACAACTCGTCATGCTAGAGACACCGAAGCTCAATGTCTCAGAAACCTACAACTCGTCATGCTAGAGACACCGAAGCTCAATGTCTCAGAAACCTACAACTCGTCATGCTAGAGACACCGAAGCTCAATGTCTCAGAAACCTACAACTCGTCATGCTAGAGACACCGAAGCTCAATGTCTCAGAAACCTACAACTCGTCATGCTAGAGACACCGAAGCTCAATGTCTCAGAAACCTACAACTCGTCATGCTAGAGACACCGAAGCTCAATGTCTCAGAAACCTACAACTCGTCATGCTAGAGACACCGAAGCTCAATGTCTCAGAAACCTACAACTCGTCATGCTAGAGACACCGAAGCTCAATGTCTCAGAAACCTACAACTCGTCATGCTAGAGACACCGAAGCTCAATGTCTCAGAAACCTACAACTCGTCATGCTAGAGACACCGAAGCTCAATGTCTCAGAAACCTACAACTCGTCATGCTAGAGACACCGAAGCTCAATGTCTCAGAAACCTACAACTCGTCATGCTAGAGACACCGAAGCTCAATGTCTCAGAAACCTACAACTCGTCATGCTAGAGACACCGAAGCTCAATGTCTCAGAAACCTACAACTCGTCATGCTAGAGACACCGAAGCTCAATGTCTCAGAAACCTACAACTCGTCATGCTAGAGACACCGAAGCTCAATGTCTCAGAAACCTACAACTCGTCATGCTAGAGACACCGAAGCTCAATGTCTCAGAAACCTACAACTCGTCATGCTAGAGACACCGAAGCTCAATGTCTCAGAAACCTACAACTCGTCATGCTAGAGACACCGAAGCTCAATGTCTCAGAAACCTACAACTCGTCATGCTAGAGACACCGAAGCTCAATGTCTCAGAAACCTACAACTCGTCATGCTAGAGACACCGAAGCTCAATGTCTCAGAAACCTACAATCTCGTCATGCTAGAGACACCGAAGCTCAATGTCTCAGAAACCTACAACTCGTCATGCTAGAGACACCGAAGCTCAATGTCTCAGAAACCTACAACTCGTCATGCTAGAGACACCGAAGCTCAATGTCTCAGAAACCTACAACTCGTCATGCTAGAGACACCGAAGCTCAATGTCTCAGAAACCTACAACTCGTCATGCTAGAGACACCGAAGCTCAATGTCTCAGAAACCTACA
Organism: Macrostomum cliftonense; assembly: GCA_950096795.1. Taxonomy (NCBI): domain Eukaryota; kingdom Metazoa; phylum Platyhelminthes; family Macrostomidae; genus Macrostomum; species Macrostomum cliftonense. The sequence goes on along the minus strand of CATNEM010000287.1, from coordinate 1,136,915 downwards.
ACTCGTCATGCTAGAGACACCGAAGCTCAATGTCTCAGAAACCTACAACTCGTCATGCTAGAGACACCGAAGCTCAATGTCTCAGAAACCTACAACTCGTCATGCTAGAGACACCGAAGCTCAATGTCTCAGAAACCTACAACTCGTCATGCTAGAGACACCGAAGCTCAATGTCTCAGAAACCTACAACTCGTCATGCTAGAGACACCGAAGCTCAATGTCTCAGAAACCTACAACTCGTCATGCTAGAGACACCGAAGCTCAATGTCTCAGAAACCTACAACTCGTCATGCTAGAGACACCGAAGCTCAATGTCTCAGAAACCTACAACTCGTCATGCTAGAGACACCGAAGCTCAATGTCTCAGAAACCTACAACTCGTCATGCTAGAGACACCGAAGCTCAATGTCTCAGAAACCTACAACTCGTCATGCTAGAGACACCGAAGCTCAATGTCTCAGAAACCTACAACTCGTCATGCTAGAGACACCGAAGCTCAATGTCTCAGAAACCTACAACTCGTCATGCTAGAGACACCGAAGCTCAATGTCTCAGAAACCTACAACTCGTCATGCTAGAGACACCGAAGCTCAATGTCTCAGAAACCTACAACTCGTCATGCTAGAGACACCGAAGCTCAATGTCTCAGAAACCTACAACTCGTCATGCTAGAGACACCGAAGCTCAATGTCTCAGAAACCTACAACTCGTCATGCTAGAGACACCGAAGCTCAATGTCTCAGAAACCTACAACTCGTCATGCTAGAGACACCGAAGCTCAATGTCTCAGAAACCTACAACTCGTCATGCTAGAGACACCGAAGCTCAATGTCTCAGAAACCTACAACTCGTCATGCTAGAGACACCGAAGCTCAATGTCTCAGAAACCTACAACTCGTCATGCTAGAGACACCGAAGCTCAATGTCTCAGAAACCTACAACTCGTCATGCTAGAGACACCGAAGCTCAATGTCTCAGAAACCTACAACTCGTCATGCTAGAGACACCGAAGCTCAATGTCTCAGAAACCTACAACTCGTCATGCTAGAGACACCGAAGCTCAATGTCTCAGAAACCTACAACTCGTCATGCTAGAGACACCGAAGCTCAATGTCTCAGAAACCTACAACTCGTCATGCTAGAGACACCGAAGCTCAATGTCTCAGAAACCTACAACTCGTCATGCTAGAGACACCGAAGCTCAATGTCTCAGAAACCTACAACTCGTCATGCTAGAGACACCGAAGCTCAATGTCTCAGAAACCTACAACTCGTCATGCTAGAGACACCGAAGCTCAATGTCTCAGAAACCTACAACTCGTCATGCTAGAGACACCGAAGCTCAATGTCTCAGAAACCTACAACTCGTCATGCTAGAGACACCGAAGCTCAATGTCTCAGAAACCTACAACTCGTCATGCTAGAGACACCGAAGCTCAATGTCTCAGAAACCTACAACTCGTCATGCTAGAGACACCGAAGCTCAATGTCTCAGAAACCTACAACTCGTCATGCTAGAGACACCGAAGCTCAATGTCTCAGAAACCTACAACTCGTCATGCTAGAGACACCGAAGCTCAATGTCTCAGAAACCTACAATCTCGTCATGCTAGAGACACCGAAGCTCAATGTCTCAGAAACCTACAACTCGTCATGCTAGAGACACCGAAGCTCAATGTCTCAGAAACCTACAACTCGTCATGCTAGAGACACCGAAGCTCAATGTCTCAGAAACCTACAACTCGTCATGCTAGAGACACCGAAGCTCAATGTCTCAGAAACCTACAACTCGTCATGCTAGAGACACCGAAGCTCAATGTCTCAGAAACCTACAACTCGTCATGCTAGAGACACCGAAGCTCAATGTCTCAGAAACCTACAACTCGTCATGCTAGAGACACCGAAGCTCAATGTCTCAGAAACCTACAACTCGTCATGCTAGAGACACCGAAGCTCAATGTCTCAGAAACCTACAACTCGTCATGCTAGAGACACCGAAGCTCAATGTCTCAGAAACCTACAACTCGTCATGCTAGAGACACCGAAGCTCAATGTCTCAGAAACCTACAACTCGTCATGCTAGAGACACCGAAGCTCAATGTCTCAGAAACCTACAACTCGTCATGCTAGAGACACCGAAGCTCAATGTCTCAGAAACCTACAACTCGTCATGCTAGAGACACCGAAGCTCAATGTCTCAGAAACCTACAACTCGTCATGCTAGAGACACCGAAGCTCAATGTCTCAGAAACCTACAACTCGTCATGCTAGAGACACCGAAGCTCAATGTCTCAGAAACCTACAACTCGTCATGCTAGAGACACCGAAGCTCAATGTCTCAGAAACCTACAACTCGTCATGCTAGAGACACCGAAGCTCAATGTCTCAGAAACCTACAACTCGTCATGCTAGAGACACCGAAGCTCAATGTCTCAGAAACCTACAACTCGTCATGCTAGAGACACCGAAGCTCAATGTCTCAGAAACCTACAACTCGTCATGCTAGAGACACCGAAGCTCAATGTCTCAGAAACCTACAACTCGTCATGCTAGAGACACCGAAGCTCAATGTCTCAGAAACCTACAACTCGTCATGCTAGAGACACCGAAGCTCAATGTCTCAGAAACCTACAACTCGTCATGCTAGAGACACCGAAGCTCAATGTCTCAGAAACCTACAACTCGTCATGCTAGAGACACCGAAGCTCAATGTCTCAGAAACCTACAACTCGTCATGCTAGAGACACCGAAGCTCAATGTCTCAGAAACCTACAACTCGTCATGCTAGAGACACCGAAGCTCAATGTCTCAGAAACCTACAACTCGTCATGCTAGAGACACCGAAGCTCAATGTCTCAGAAACCTACAACTCGTCATGCTAGAGACACCGAAGCTCAATGTCTCAGAAACCTACAACTCGTCATGCTAGAGACACCGAAGCTCAATGTCTCAGAAACCTACAACTCGTCATGCTAGAGACACCGAAGCTCAATGTCTCAGAAACCTACAACTCGTCATGCTAGAGACACCGAAGCTCAATGTCTCAGAAACCTACAACTCGTCATGCTAGAGACACCGAAGCTCAATGTCTCAGAAACCTACAACTCGTCATGCTAGAGACACCGAAGCTCAATGTCTCAGAAACCTACAACTCGTCATGCTAGAGACACCGAAGCTCAATGTCTCAGAAACCTACAACTCGTCATGCTAGAGACACCGAAGCTCAATGTCTCAGAAACCTACAACTCGTCATGCTAGAGACACCGAAGCTCAATGTCTCAGAAACCTACAACTCGTCATGCTAGAGACACCGAAGCTCAATGTCTCAGAAACCTACAACTCGTCATGCTAGAGACACCGAAGCTCAATGTCTCAGAAACCTACAACTCGTCATGCTAGAGACACCGAAGCTCAATGTCTCAGAAACCTACAACTCGTCATGCTAGAGACACCGAAGCTCAATGTCTCAGAAACCTACAACTCGTCATGCTAGAGACACCGAAGCTCAATGTCTCAGAAACCTACAACTCGTCATGCTAGAGACACCGAAGCTCAATGTCTCAGAAACCTACAACTCGTCATGCTAGAGACACCGAAGCTCAATGTCTCAGAAACCTACAACTCGTCATGCTAGAGACACCGAAGCTCAATGTCTCAGAAACCTACAACTCGTCATGCTAGAGACACCGAAGCTCAATGTCTCAGAAACCTACAACTCGTCATGCTAGAGACACCGAAGCTCAATGTCTCAGAAACCTACAACTCGTCATGCTAGAGACACCGAAGCTCAATGTCTCAGAAACCTACAACTCGTCATGCTAGAGACACCGAAGCTCAATGTCTCAGAAACCTACAACTCGTCATGCTAGAGACACCGAAGCTCAATGTCTCAGAAACCTACAACTCGTCATGCTAGAGACACCGAAGCTCAATGTCTCAGAAACCTACAACTCGTCATGCTAGAGACACCGAAGCTCAATGTCTCAGAAACCTACAACTCGTCATGCTAGAGACACCGAAGCTCAATGTCTCAGAAACCTACAACTCGTCATGCTAGAGACACCGAAGCTCAATGTCTCAGAAACCTACAACTCGTCATGCTAGAGACACCGAAGCTCAATGTCTCAGAAACCTACAACTCGTCATGCTAGAGACACCGAAGCTCAATGTCTCAGAAACCTACAACTCGTCATGCTAGAGACACCGAAGCTCAATGTCTCAGAAACCTACAACTCGTCATGCTAGAGACACCGAAGCTCAATGTCTCAGAAACCTACAACTCGTCATGCTAGAGACACCGAAGCTCAATGTCTCAGAAACCTACAACTCGTCATGCTAGAGACACCGAAGCTCAATGTCTCAGAAACCTACAACTCGTCATGCTAGAGACACCGAAGCTCAATGTCTCAGAAACCTACAACTCGTCATGCTAGAGACACCGAAGCTCAATGTCTCAGAAACCTACAACTCGTCATGCTAGAGACACCGAAGCTCAATGTCTCAGAAACCTACAACTCGTCATGCTAGAGACACCGAAGCTCAATGTCTCAGAAACCTACAACTCGTCATGCTAGAGACACCGAAGCTCAATGTCTCAGAAACCTACAACTCGTCATGCTAGAGACACCGAAGCTCAATGTCTCAGAAACCTACAACTCGTCATGCTAGAGACACCGAAGCTCAATGTCTCAGAAACCTACAACTCGTCATGCTAGAGACACCGAAGCTCAATGTCTCAGAAACCTACAACTCGTCATGCTAGAGACACCGAAGCTCAATGTCTCAGAAACCTACAACTCGTCATGCTAGAGACACCGAAGCTCAATGTCTCAGAAACCTACAACTCGTCATGCTAGAGACACCGAAGCTCAATGTCTCAGAAACCTACAACTCGTCATGCTAGAGACACCGAAGCTCAATGTCTCAGAAACCTACAACTCGTCATGCTAGAGACACCGAAGCTCAATGTCTCAGAAACCTACAATCTCGTCATGCTAGAGACACCGAAGCTCAATGTCTCAGAAACCTACAACTCGTCATGCTAGAGACACCGAAGCTCAATGTCTCAGAAACCTACAACTCGTCATGCTAGAGACACCGAAGCTCAATGTCTCAGAAACCTACAACTCGTCATGCTAGAGACACCGAAGCTCAATGTCTCAGAAACCTACAACTCGTCATGCTAGAGACACCGAAGCTCAATGTCTCAGAAACCTACAACTCGTCATGCTAGAGACACCGAAGCTCAATGTCTCAGAAACCTACAACTCGTCATGCTAGAGACACCGAAGCTCAATGTCTCAGAAACCTACAATCTCGTCATGCTAGAGACACCGAAGCTCAATGTCTCAGAAACCTACAACTCGTCATGCTAGAGACACCGAAGCTCAATGTCTCAGAAACCTACAACTCGTCATGCTAGAGACACCGAAGCTCAATGTCTCAGAAACCTACAACTCGTCATGCTAGAGACACCGAAGCTCAATGTCTCAGAAACCTACAACTCGTCATGCTAGAGACACCGAAGCTCAATGTCTCAGAAACCTACAACTCGTCATGCTAGAGACACCGAAGCTCAATGTCTCAGAAACCTACAACTCGTCATGCTAGAGACACCGAAGCTCAATGTCTCAGAAACCTACATCTCGTCATGCTAGAGACACCGGAGCTCAATGTCTCAGAAACCTACAACTCGTCATGCTAGAGACACCGAAGCTCAATGTCTCAGAAACCTACAACTCGTCATGCTAGAGACACCGAAGCTCAATGTCTCAGAAACCTACAACTCGTCATGCTAGAGACACCGAAGCTCAATGTCTCAGAAACCTACAACTCGTCATGCTAGAGACACCGAAGCTCAATGTCTCAGAAACCTACAACTCGTCATGCTAGAGACACCGAAGCTCAATGTCTCAGAAACCTACAACTCGTCATGCTAGAGACACCGAAGCTCAATGTCTCAGAAACCTACATCTCGTCGTGCTAGAGACACCGAAGCTCAATGTCTCAGAAACCTACAACTCGTCATGCTAGAGACACCGGAGCTCAATGTCTCAGAAACCTACATCTCGTCGTGCTAGAGACACCGGAGCTCAATGTCTCAGAAACCTACATCTCGACGTGCTAGAGACACCGGAGCTCAATGTCTCAGAAACCTACATCTCGTCATGCTAGAGACACCGAAGCTCAATGTCTCAGAAACCTACAACTCGTCATGCTAGAGACACCGAAGCTCAATGTCTCAGAAACCTACAACTCGTCATGCTAGAGACACCGAAGCTCAATGTCTCAGAAACCTACAACTCGTCATGCTAGAGACACCGAAGCTCAATGTCTCAGAAACCTGCATCTCGTCATGCTAGAGACACTGGAGCTCAGTGTCTCAGAAACCTACAACTCGTCATGCTAGAGACACCGAAGCTCAATGTCTCAGAAACCTACAACTCGTCATGCTAGAGACACCGAAGCTCAATGTCTCAGAAACCTACAACTCGTCATGCTAGAGACACCGAAGCTCAATGTCTCAGAAACCTACAACTCGTCATGCTAGAGACACCGAAGCTCAATGTCTCAGAAACCTACAACTCGTCATGCTAGAGACACCGAAGCTCAATGTCTCAGAAACCTACATCTCGTCGTGCTAGAGACACCGAAGCTCAATGTCTCAGAAACCTACAACTCGTCAGGCTAGAGACACCGAAGCTCAATGTCTCAGAAACCTACAACTCGTCATGCTAGAGACACCGAAGCTCAATGTCTCAGAAACCTACAACTCGTCATGCTAGAGACACCGAAGCTCAATGTCTCAGAAACCTACAACTCGTCATGCTAGAGACACCGAAGCTCAATGTCTCAGAAACCTACAACTCGTCATGCTAGAGACACCGAAGCTCAATGTCTCAGAAACCTACAACTCGTCATGCTAGAGACACCGAAGCTCAATGTCTCAGAAACCTACAACTCGTCATGCTAGAGACACCGAAGCTCAATGTCTCAGAAACCTACAATCTCGTCGTGCTAGAGACACCGAAGCTCAATGTCTCAGAAACCTACAACTCCTCATGCTAGAGACACCGAAGCTCAATGTCTCAGAAACCTACAACTCGTCATGCTAGAGACACCGAAGCTCAATGTCTCAGAAACCTACAACTCGTCATGCTAGAGACACCGAAGCTCAATGTCTCAGAAACCTACAACTCGTCATGCTAGAGACACCGAAGCTCAATGTCTCAGAAACCTACAACTCGTCATGCTAGAGACACCGAAGCTCAATGTCTCAGAAACCTACAACTCGTCATGCTAGAGACACCGAAGCTCAATGTCTCAGAAACCTACATCTCGTCGTGCTAGAGACACCGAAGCTCAATGTCTCAGAAACCTACAACTCGTCATGCTAGAGACACCGAAGCTCAATGTCTCAGAAACCTACAACTCGTCATGCTAGAGACACCGAAGCTCAATGTCTCAGAAACCTACAACTCGTCATGCTAGAGACACCGAAGCTCAATGTCTCAGAAACCTACAACTCGTCATGCTAGAGACACCGAAGCTCAATGTCTCAGAAACCTACAACTCGTCATGCTAGAGACACCGAAGCTCAATGTCTCAGAAACCTACAACTCGTCATGCTAGAGACACCGGAGCTCAATGTCTCAGAAACCTACATCTCGTCGTGCTAGAGACACCGGAGCTCAATGTCTCAGAAACCTACATCTCGTCGTGCTAGAGACACCGGAGCTCAATGTCTCAGAAACCTACAACTCGTCATGCTAGAGACACCGGAGCTCAATGTCTCAGAAACCTACATCTCGTCGTGCTAGAGACACCGGAGCTCAATGTCTCAGAAACCTACATCTCGTCGTGCTAGAGACACCGGAGCTCAATGTCTCAGAAACCTACATCTCGACGTGCTAGAGACACCGGAGCTCAATGTCTCAGAAACCTACAACTCGTCATGCTAGAGACACCGAAGCTCAATGTCTCAGAAACCTACAACTCGTCATGCTAGAGACACCGAAGCTCAATGTCTCAGAAACCTACATCTCGTCGGACTAGAGACACTGGAACTTACTGAAGATCCTCAAATCTGAAGTCATCCTTGCCATCCCGTTTGCCCATCCCGAGTCTCTCTTCGGCAACTCGTATGGCAAGCTCCTGTAAAGTAGGTTATCAGATTGATAGCGAACTGAAAAAGTGTTACTAAGCGCCAAAACCTGTTTATAAACATCCACAGCAACTTACATCTTCTTTATCGACTAGAGCTACCGCTTCGGGGTCGAATCGGCACTGCAGGCAGCAGAACCACAAAACCAGGATGAGCAAGGCTACAATAGCTCCAACTAGCAGGCCAATAAAGAATAATAGTACAACAATGCCGACAGACATTGACGAGCTGTCGCTGATGTCGTTACGTTTGATGCAATCGTCGCAGTTTAAACAGGTCGAGCTGTACATTTGGCGGCCCGACACGCCCTGATAGATGTGATTAATTGAGAATAGTCTTTGTTTGAACTCTTTGTATAATAAAACTAGTCAAAATTCTGGGTCGGAAACAGACATTGTCCCAATAAAGGATCAACTAAACGGTAGGGCTAGAGTCACTCCATGATCCAATGAAGGATCTCAGGGCTAGAGCCACTCCAATGAAGGATCTCCGGGCTAGAGTCACTCCAATGAAGGATCTCAGGGCTAGAGTCACTCCACTGAAGGATCTCAGGGCTAGAATCACTCCACTGAAGGATCTCATAACTAGAGTCACTTAAAAGAACCACAGAAACAGTTCAATCGCACCATAGCGGCATAAACTCACCACTGGGTGTGTATAATAAGACACAATGGCCCTTCTGTAGGTGTCAACGCTGGATGTAAACCTGGTCAGGTCAGTAATTTCCGCATTGGTTACCATGACGACTGAGGTGGTACCTGAAATTTAGTAATTTAAAATTAGAAACATAAATATGCAGATCATTTCGTTTCTTGGAAAGTTTTTGGAGTCCAATTTTCGCGAAAAAATACACTACGGAGATAGAAAACTTGCAGTTTTTCGACATAAAATTAAAAATTGCGCTCGATTGGAAGCAGATGCAAATCGCAAATTTTAATATCTTTTCCTGCCTTCTAACTCTATCGAACTGTGTACGTCTTGATTTAGGGAAAAATTGATCTTCCTTTTATTTATTTCTTTGATAATGATTTACTTTCATCAGAAGAACTACTAAATGACAAATCGCCAATCCAGAGAGAATCGGACATTGAAATGTGACTGCACCAGCAAATTTATCCAAAATACTGATTGATAGAAATGTTTTTTGAATAAACAAAAACTTGATTAGAAGAGGATCAGAACCTGCCCAGCTGGTAAAGTACCACCTTATTGAATTGATAATTTTCGAAAAAATTTTGCTTTTAAAGTTTAAAGATCAATATTTCACAAATTAAGACGCACATATAGTTCCATTGTGTAAGATGGCTGGAAACACATATCAAAAGATGAGATTTGCATCTGCTTCCAATCGAGCGCAATCTTTAATTTTATGTCGAAAAATCTGCAAATTTCCTATCTCCATAGTGTATTTTTTTCACGAAAATTGAACTCCGAAAATTTTCTAAGAAACAAAGTGTCCCGTCCTTCGAACTAATGTGTCCTTGGTTACTAATGAAGCAAAATTTGAAATGAAAAATATGCTGCTCACTAATCAACGGCGTGTAGGCTGAAGCCGCCGTGTACACAACAGACGAGCCAGAAATGCTTGCACTCTGGGTTGCCGTGGAATCATCAGCGAATCGGTAGGTGACAACCGGAGTGCCCCTCACAGTCATGCCAAGCACGCTTAAATCGATGTACATTGAGTGCGCCGAAGCTGCCGATATTGACGAATGACTAATCGTAGTGGTGAACTGCATTTCGCGCGAGTCCGAGGAACTGCCGACTCGCTTTAAGAAAAAAAAGAGGTTTGTTAAAACTAAAGCAGGTTTTTGTCGGTTTCTATTTATAGGCCAACCCGAAAGTTAAATTTGAAAAAACGAGCTAATAAATTATTCGAAGCACTTGATAACATGAATAGAAGGATTACTTACAACCACTTTGTTAACCAACTGCAGAATTGGGCGCACCATTGTATAGCTGGTCGAAGCTAGCAAAACGGATGTACCGCCAGAGTAGGCAGCTACAATGTACACATCAAGTAGGCCGGTGCCGTCAAATGTGAGGCCTGAGCCTATGCCGAATGACAGCTGAAATTGGAGCGTAAATTTTACGGGTTCAATCAATCAATCAATCAATCAATCAATCAATCAATCAATCAATTCATCTATCTATCTATCTATCTATCTATCTATCTATCTATCTATCTATCTATCTATCTATCTATCTATCTATCTATCTATCTATCTATCTATCTATCTATCTATCTATCTATCTATCTATCTATCTATCTATCTATCTATCTATCTATCTATCTATCTATCTATCTATCTATCTATCTATCTATCTATCTATCTATCTATCTATCTATCTATCTATCTATCTATCTATCTATCTATCTATCTATCTATCTATCTATCTGTCTATCTGTCTGTCTATCTATCTATCTATCTATCTATCTATCTATCTATCTATCTATCTATCTATCTATCTATCTATCTATCTATCTATCTATCTATCTATCTATCTATCTATCTATCTATCTATCTATCTATCTATCTATCTATCTATCTATCTATCTATCTATCTATCTATCTATCTATCTATCTATCTATCTATCTATCTATCTATCTATCTATCTATCTATCTATCTATCTATCTATCTATCTATCTATCTATCTATCTATCTATCTATCTATCTATCTATCTATCTATCTATCTATTTATCTATATATATATATCTTGTTTTCTTTCTTTTCATCTATCTATTTATTAATTAATTAATCAATCAATCAATCCGCAGCGTTACCGTGATGCCAACTCCAGAGCCACTGGTGCCGCTGCTGGGATTCCGGATGGCAATAACCGGCGTGGCGGAAGTCAGATAGACGGTCACCGCCCGCCTAACCCTGCTATTATTAGTGTTGACCATCTGCAGCTCATTCAGCACGGCCGGAGCCACGCTGGCTGAACCATTCGACCCGGCGTTGAGCTGCTTGAGACGCACCGGGATGGGCGACACTGCGCTTGAAGAGAGTTCTGAAATTAATTTTATTTTCGTTTAGTAAATAAACGAAAGGTGCGTTATTATTGACACCAAAAGTCTAGATGCTTTGACGCCGTCTCACCGCCAGTCAGCACCAAGTCTAATGCACCCTTCGGCATAGAAACCGACAGTGACAAGCTTCTCTCCTCGGCGTGGCCCATTTGGTTGGCGCCGCTGTTGAATGTCAAGCCGAGCGCGGCCTCTTTGACCTGAACTGCCGGCAGAATTCCGCTGATGTAGTAGAACGAGACAGGAGCTGCATTGTCAAAAAAATTTGGTTTCATAATAATGGTTTATTATTTCTTAGAAACTGAATTTAAATAAGCGCATGCACAATCACGTGATCACGTTCACGTGATTTCCTCGTAAACATGAGAACAGTGTGAAGATACGTTGACTATCTAAAACATTAAAGGCTTCAAGTGTTTTTTAATCTTTCGTGTTCCGTGAGAGGATCATTGCGTGAAGATATGGAAATTAACAAAAATTTTTCAAGTTTTCTTGTACGAGTATAGCTGCTTCATGCCTTGTGAACAGCTGAGTACCCATGTGAATACATTGGTAAAACAAAGACCTTCAAGTGTGCGTGTGGCGTTTTTACGAAAAATTCTTCAACAACAAGAAGATAAGAAAATTATTGCTTATGCGCCAGGTTTTACCACGGCTATCGCTTTCATCAGCTGTGGAAGCAGCTTCAGTCTTTAATGAAGATGTTTTTGTTGTTGTTGTTGTTGTTGTTGTTGTTGTTGTTGTTGTGCTTGATTCACTATAACTAGATTTTGTACAGTTTAGCTTTGAGCTGTCAAAGTCTGATTGATTAGAGTCGCCAACACTCGATCCATGTTTTTCTGCGCTGCCAATTTTGTTGTTCAACTGCACGGCCATAGACAAATCAGCCTGGTTTGCTATCAAATTGGATTAGAAGAGTTGTCACTTTAGTCAAAAGGAGAAAGTACACTGCCCATTAGGTCACTACATAGTGAATAATTTAAGAGAATATACTTAATAGACGTTTAAAGTACAGCCAAAACAGAAAACTATTGAAGCAGACAAAAGCAAACAGCACGGATATATCATCGCCAAGGATAGAAATTAGATTCGAAGTAGACTCTTTTAAATTCTACCTTCGGTTCCATTTGTTATAGGTGACGAAGTTGAGGGCGGTTGTTCTGTAGCCCTTGCTAAAAGTATAGTTAAATAATGTTTTTCCTGTTAATTTTTTTACAGTTGTTATTGTTAAAACCATTTTAACAATGGCTTGCAATGGGTTTATTAGTGCATATTTTACCTGTAGAATTAGTAACGTTAGTGTAGCTCTGAGTTGCTGTAACATTAACTGTCACAGTGGCTGTTGGAGCTACTGTGGACGCTAGAGAATTGGATTAGAGAATGAGTGAATTTTGTTATAAGCACGCATTTTAGTCAAAGCAGTGTTATACAAACACAGTTAATCTAATTTATTAATTTGAACTGCAATGATCCAATTTAACTTACTAAAGTCTGGAGAAAAGTTATACGTGGCATTGTAGTTAATATTGATTGTGCTAGCTAGTTGAATCAAATCGCCTAGTTGAATATCGATTGTGGCGAATGTGACAACCGCGCTAGTCACCGTCAGATTGCTTGATTGATAGACGTAATTCGATAATCTGGTTAAGCCTGAGCTGCCAGTGACCGTGATGTTGATCGAGTCGAAAAACAGAGTGATCTGAAATTTAATCACACTCACAGTTAAAGTCGCAAGACTAATTTTCTAAGATACTCAGGTTTTCCCGAATAGATGTCACAAAGACAGTTTGTTTTCCTCCATCTACTTCCACAAAGACAGTGTGGGGTTTCCTCCATCCATCTACTTCCACTAAGACAGTGTGGGGTTTCCACGATCTACTTCCAATAAGACGGTGTGGGGTTTCCTCCATCTACTTCCAATAAGACGGTGTGGGGTTTCCTCCATCTACTTCCACTAAGACAGTGTGGGGTTTCCTCCATCTACTTCCACAAAGACAGTGTGGGGTTTCCTCCATCTACTTCCACTAAGACAGTGTGGGGTTTCCTCCATCTACTTCCAATAAGACGGTGTGGGGTTTCCTTCATCTACTTCCACTAAGACAGTGTGGGGTTTCCTCCATCTACTTCCAATAAGACGGTGTGGGGTTTCCTCCATCTACTTCCACAAAGACAGTGTGGGGTTTCCTCCATCTACTTCCAATAAGACGGTGTGGGGTTTCCTCCATCTACTTCCAATAAGACGGTGTGGGGTTTCCTCCATCTACTTCCACTAAGACAGTGTGGGGTTTCCTCCATCTACTTCCAATAAGACGGTGTGGGGTTTCCTCCATCTACTTCCAATAAGACGGTGTGGGGTTTCCTCCATCTACTTCCAATAAGACGGTGTGGGGTTTCCTCCATCTACTTCCAATAAGACGGTGTGGGGTTTCCTCCATCTACTTCCAATAAGACGGTGTGGGGTTTCCTCCATCTACTTCCACAAAGACAGTGTGGGTTTTCCACTGTAAGTTCGCCACCTACTATAGTGTTGATGGCGTCGGCGGTTGCCTGCGGATGTCGGGTGACCGTCAGGCTGACTCGCACTGAATCCCCCGCTTCCGGTGAGGAAAAATTAACGGAACTGGCCAGGACTATTCTTGGCCCGGTGATGGTGATGTTGGCTGGGGAAAAACTTCCCGAGCTGGCCACGGCGCCGCTGCTCGGAGCGAGGATCTGGTAGCTGCCTGAGAACTGACGGACAGTGCCAACGTATTTCACTGAGACGCGGTCCCTTGGCGACGGATTGTAGACTGCTCGCACTGAACAGCTCGACGAGGCCAAGGCTCTGGTTACTGGCATGGTGATTCGAATGAAGCCAGGTGACGTGTCAGTGTTGGAAACCTGCGCGAATAAAAAAATGAAGGTTGCTGTCGTTGATTTGTACTTTCAACATGGTGGTGATGTCATATCGACTAAGAAAATGTCAATCTCACCTGCTGGATAGTATAGTCTGTGCCAGCAAACAGATTCGCGTCGTTTGCCTGCAGGGTGTAAAAGCCGTTTCTATGCGCACCGAACACGTACTCGAAGAAGGCCGAGTAGCTCGGGCTGCACACGCCGCTCAGGCTGCCGTTGAGCCACTTGTAGCATGTCCGGCTGCTTGAAAACTCATTGGCCACAACCAGGTCCAGCACTATGCTGCCGCCGATTTGAGCAGGGCTGGCGTTCAAACAATAGGTGGCTGAGAATGTGGTTGACCAATCGACAACATTTGGACTGATGGTGATGCTCTGGGCATGACTTGCCGTCGGGCATAGCAGCAGGAATGGCACGATAACTAATGAACATAGCGATAGTACACGGCGCGATGCCTGTGGGAAAAATCGCTCTGCACTCATCAGCTGGAGGGCAGTCTGTAATATAAAATTTTATAAGTAAAGCATGAGTTTTGCAAGTATAAGGTTTAATTTATTATTCGAAATTCATGATTTCCAAATAAAACTCCCAATAACGATCTCGGTTCAAAATTTACTATTAATTGAACAATATTTTAATGTTTTGCCTACAGATTTGGTACATTTAAGAAAATTTATGAAGCATGTAAACAATGTTCATTTTTTAATAAAATTTTATACATAGTGGTACCTTTAATTTCTAAGTAATTTGAAGCCAATTGACTTATATTTTCATGCAAAAAAGAACTTGTATCCGAAAGCTTGATGTTGAAAATATTTATAAATTATGGCTGTAAAGTTGACAGCCAGTGTAAAAAGAGATACTTTATTTAAATTTTTATTGCTATAATTAAAAATATTTAGAATTGGTGTATCTAACGCAAAAAAGATTTAGAGCTATCGAGTTAAATTAGAAATATTGTTGATCTACAAATAACTCTTTGGTTGTAGACAATAATTCAATACAATAAGCTGTAATTTAGTAATTTAATAATGCAATGTAGTTTCTATTCCAAAAGTCATTCCATATCACTAATTAGATCAAGTTCTTCGTGCTTTTATTTTATTGGAGGTCTCCAGAAAAATATATAATGATTACGAGCGTAAAGATATTAATGGTACTCCGCTGAGTGTCAATATTAAATTATTACCTTAAGAAATATAGAATGGAGAAAATGTAAATTATTTTTATTAGTTTTCTCTAACTAGAGTGACTCTATGCGCTAATTACAATATGATCAAGTTAATATATGACTGATAATTTTACCGTCGCCTTGCATATCACCTTGAATATAACAATGATTGAAGACAGTTTAAATTTCTCGTTTTACTGTTTACACTAAATTAAAGCATAGCAACCATTATAACAACTGCTGTAATAATTATTGTGAAATAACTGATAAAACGATTATTATTTGCCAATATAAAGATTAAAATTCTAATAAAAAATATATAGTTTATAAATATGCATTTTCTAATGCAATACATTTTGTTTCTAGTTACTCGTTCAACAATTTGTCATGAACTTTTACTTAGGTTTTGTGCAAGTTTATTTGCACTAAATATATTTTGGCATCTCCAATCATATCTTTGGAGGATTAAAAAACAAAAATGTCTGTCTGTGCTGACTTCTATGCCGAGAACTCTGCTGCAGCTTCAGATACTGTCGCTAGCGGACTTGGAGCGTTGTCATTCTTCATTGGCTTTATCGTGACCTTAATACCTTGCTTCATTTGCTTTTGGATATTCTGCTGCTACCGAAGAGTGAGTTAATTGTGAGAATTTTGAGAAAAAAGGATTGCTCTAATTAGATACACTTGGCCAGTCGTAAGGAAATATGAAGTGAATTTTCAACAAATTAGATAAATGTAAACAATTGAGTAACCAGTTATTAGTACAGAATTTGTGCGCGTAACGTACATCGTTTATTTGCATATTTACATCGTTAATTAACATTTAAATTGCTGTTTAATTTATTTAAAAAATTCATTTTTTAAACTATATTTGCCATTTTTCAGTTTAAGCACAGATCTTTCAACATGCTATGTCTGGAAAAACTGCATTCTGATAAGGCTGAAGCTTGCTGCTTTGAGGTAAAACAATACGTCGATATTATAATAAAATAAAC
Organism: Macrostomum cliftonense; assembly: GCA_950096795.1. Classification (NCBI taxonomy): domain Eukaryota; kingdom Metazoa; phylum Platyhelminthes; family Macrostomidae; genus Macrostomum; species Macrostomum cliftonense. Next base: position 1,120,656 of record CATNEM010000287.1, on the reverse strand, counting down.
AATTTATTATCAGTTTGGATGTTTTAATCTGCAGAAATTTGGCCGGCTTAACTGTATAGAAAATCCATCCGACGAAAAGGCAAAGAAGGAGGTAGCTTACTTAATTTAAACTGCTTTTGGTGAATTATAAATTGTCCATGATTGTAAAAAAATAATTCAGCATGCCAAAGTCCTGATTTTCGACAGGAAACAACAGAAACCGGAGCATCGCCACGGCATTCAGACGACGAGCAGGAAGTCGGCAGCGCACGCCGTCGCGGCTCGGCTCGTAAGAATTCTTCTCGCCGAGGCAAACGCATCGGCTTCCTTGATCCGGCAAATATTCTTGTGGAACTGAAGCTGCTTGACGCGGGAGCTAATTTCACTGCCGGCAGGGACGAGCTGGCTATGATTGATGCGATCACGCAGACAACCGAGTAAGTAGTAGTAGTAGTAGTAGTAGTAGAAAGTAGTATCAATAGTAGTAGTAGTAGTAGTAGTAGTAGTAGTAGTAGTAGTAGTAGTAGTAGTAGTAGTAGTAGTAGTAGTAGTAGTAGTAGTAGTAGTAGTAGTAGTAGTAGTAGTAGTAGTAGTAGTAGTAGTAGTAGTAGTAGTAGTAGTAGTAGTAGTAGTAGTAGTAGTAGTAGTCCAAACCAGCATCCCCAATGGGAATCGCCAGGGCCGCAGGCGACCTCGAGCTGACGCGTCAGGAGGTGCGCGCGGCCCAGCTCGAGCAGCTGCAGCTGTGGCGCAATCGCCTAATAGGATTGACCGGCCTGTGCGGCGCCCTGCTAAATCTGTTGCTTTCGCAACGTCTTATCGACGACCGGAAGCGGGACGAGCTGCGCCAGAACCAGACAAAACGACTGAAAGAGGCTAAAGAGCGAATCGACGCCGAGTTCAAAATCAGACGGGACGAGGTGTCGGAGAACAAGTCACTGTCGGAGGCGGAGAAGCAGGCGGCCACCGACGCCATCGACGCAGAGTACGGGCCGCGGCTCGGCGACCAGCTGCAAGAGGAATCGACTGCTTTCGAAAGAGACATCCGCAAACAGGAGGGAATTAGTTCGGACGAAGCTGACAGGTGAACGTAACAGCATGGCACTTTAGGGATCAATTCTGTAAAACGAAGGATGGATTCCGCATTCTAAAAATAGCCACGCCGCAAACAATAACACACGCAGGCTTTTAGCACAGCTTCGCGACAGCCAGGCCCGCCTCGAAGCCAAACTGGCCGATCAACGTCGACGAGGGGCGCAGAAGTTGGCGGAGAGGCGGGCGCTAAGACGGCGCCGTCTTGTGGAGCAGAAGTCAGCTGACAGCGAAGTTGCGTACGATCTGGAGCCGCGGCTGTTAGCTAGGAAGAAACAGCTGGACGAGCTGGTGGCTGACAAGCGGATTGGCGAGTCGCAGGCGCGACAGGCTATGGCCAATTATCGGCGGGAACTTCTCAAACAGAAGGAGGCCTTTGAGAAGAGTGAGCGTTGATGCAATTTGTGATCGTAGTGGGAAATTTGAATCCTACAGTTTAAGGACGAATTAAACGAGAACATTATTTCCTTGTGCGCAGCTATTCTAAAAATAGCAGCCAATCAAAATAATCGATACTTGAGTATGCGTTTCTAAAAATAGCAGCCAATTATTTACCTACGCTAACATAGTCACCTCTAAAAATAGCAACCAATCAAAATTACCGATGCTTGCACAGGCAGCTCTAAAAGTAACAGCCAATCCGATTTGTTGGCTCCGATAATTTCAACAAATAAAAAATCGCTTTGCAGACTACTTAACCCAGCGCGAGGCTCTACGCCAGCGCCTGCTGGAGGCCCGCCGGAAGAAGCTCGCCGAGTCTGAGGCCGACGCAGCCCAGCCGCAGAGGCAGCTGGCGGCGAAGGTGGACGCCGGCACCATCAGCGATCCCGATAGCTTCTTGGAAGAGTTCGCAAGTGCTCTGGCCGAAACTGATCGAGTGAAAAACGACGCGGCAACAGAACTGGACGACAGCGAGTGCCGACAGTTAGATCAGCTGAGACGGGATCTGGCTAAAATCAAAGACGAAGCGGAGGAAAAGCTGGACGAGGCCGCAGTAAAAGAGCTCGGCATTGCGGCTAACGATGATGAGGTGCAGAGGCTGTTGGCAGACCACCGGCGTCAGACTGACAAGTTTAGGCGTGAGTAGTGATCGAGGCCGGCACTCTTCATATAAAATCATTAACTCTTTTACAAGCTTTACAGTTTTTCGATCTTCGTATTGACTAGGCAACTCGTGACATTCGTAACTATTTTTTTCAATTTCCATATTTCACGAACCCAGGGGAGAAGCGAAACGAGCGCAAACGCCAGGCGGCGCGGCTGGAAGAGAAGCTGAACCAGCGACAGGCCAGACTGGCCGCCGCCCAAGACGCCCAGGCGTTTGAGCTGGACAATGTGATGAAGAGCCAGGAAGTGGTGCTTAGAAAGGCTCTCGTGTTTCAGGTTGATCTAGACGAAAATACCAAGCGCCAGATACTGGAAGAGCACGACAGAAATATGGTGGCTGTGGCTAACAATCTACAGGTGAGTGGCCATTTCTTAAAAAAATCCTGGTGAAAGATCGTCAGTGTTCTAAAAATAGAAACCAATCAAATCAAGTTTCCTACTATCTAAGTAGTCGATTCTAAAATTGAAACCAATCAAATCAAGTTTCCTACCATCTAAGTAGTCGATTCTAAAATTGAAACCAATCAAATCAAGTTTCCTACTATCTAAGTAGTCTATTCTAAAAATAGTAGCCAATCAAATCAAGTTACCAACTATCTAAGCATTTGTCTACTCTAAAAATAGAAACCAATCAAATTAGGTTGCCAACTATCTAAGCATTTGTCCATTCTAAAAATAGAAACCAATCAAATCAAGTTGCCAACTATCTAAGTAGTCTATTCTAAAAATAGAAACCAATCAAATCAGGTTGCCAACTATCTAAGTAGTCTATTCTAAAAATAGAAACCAATCAAGTAAAGTTGCCAACTATCTAAGTAGTCCATTCTAAAAATAGAAACCAATCAAATCAAGTTGCCAACTATTTAAGCAGTTGTCCATTCTAAAAATAGAAACCAATCAAATGGAAGTTTTTAACTATGTAATTGTTAAATTAAAAACTAACAACCAATCCAAATTCCTTTCAATTCAGCTGAGCCGTCAAAAGCAGGAGGCCAGCCTAGAGGCCAAGCTGGCGGCGAGGCGCGCGGAGGCCGCCCGCCTCAAGCAGGAGGCCAGGGACGCCCGTCTGGCCTTGGGAGACGATCAGCAGGCCGACTTGGATAAGCTGGAAGCCGAGCTAACCAGAAAACTGGACGAGAACAGCAAACAGTTGGAAGTCGAATCCAGAGCCGGTCTGGCACAGTTGCGCGACGAGATGGCGCGCGAAACGGAAGCGGCGCTGCGGGCTCAGGAGGCGCAGATGAGCGCCATTATTGGGCGCCTGCAGACCGGGCGAGCGCGCCGACGCGGGGTGCTGAACGCACAGGAACGGATACTGAAAGAGATCGAGGCTCAGCTGCAGGATAAGCTGGACGGCCGGGTGAGGCCTGGGTACACACAGGGCCTCGACCAGGTCCTTCAGAGCTACGACAACCAGGTGGCGGCCATGGCAAGACAGTTGGATCACGAGCGCCGCCACCAGGAGCGCCAGCTCAGCGAGGCGTTGCAGCGCAGGAAGCTGGACAAACGCGACCAGATTCAGGAAGCGGTGGACGAGGAGGAACAGAAAGCCGTTCGAGCGTTGAAGGCCAGTGGACATGGGTAAGCTGTTTAGTTGATTTTATAGGTCTCGAATTAAATTTCATTCACCGGAAAAATCATTCTTAAATAATTTTTTTTCAGTCGAATGGCCAAGTTTGTGATGGACTCCGTCCTAGACACCAAGTACAGAAATTCTATGCTAAGCATTAACGAAGAGATGCGAATGGAACTGCGCAAAGAGCAAGAGCTTCTCGACAGGGAGATGGAGAACGAACTGCAGGCTGAGTTAGATGTAAAAGTCTTGACGTTTTTTCTCTTATTTTCTGTTTCAAATCGAATGATTATTGAAAAACTAATCTTTTAACGCATTTAATGTTCAATTTCATGTCTTTTTCGATTGGTTTCTATTTTTAGAACGCACTCGTAATTAGAAAGAAGGCTTCATGGGTTGGGTTTCATTGGCTGCTATTTTTAGAACTTAGAAAAAAGGCTGCACGGGCTAGATTTCATTAGTTGCTATTTTTAGAACGTACAGAGAAAGAGGGTTGACGGGCTAAGATTTTAGTGGGGCTATTTTTAAAAGGCATCCAGAAGGGACTCGATGGATTGATTTGATTTCGTAAGTTTTCAGAAACTGATTACACCCAGAGTTTCAAGTCTTTTTCAAGACTGGACAGACAGAAATTTACCAACTTAATCAATCAAACATATCGTCCTGCATTTTATCACTTGTAGGAGCAGCGAAAGCAACTATTCTGCCAGTTGACTGCAATGACAGATCTGTCCCAAGAAGAGATCAACGAGATGGTAGAGAAGGCCAGCAGATCGGCCGGTGTTGGCAAACGATTGACGCGAAAAATGACGAAAGACTTCTCGGAAATGGTCAAAGAATCCAGAGGTACCCCGTCCGGCATTTAGATTTAGCATTACGAAATACTCTGCATTATTGTTTTTTGTTTGAAAAAGTGAAGCATTCTTGATAACCTATGGATCTAGAATGGTTTTACTGATCTAAGCTTAGGATACGGTGTGGCTGTAATTGTCCCATATGAGGATGCGGGATGGCTGTAATTATCCCAATTGAGGATGTGGGTGGCTGTAATTATCCCAATTGAGGATGCGGGGTGGCTGTAATTATCCCATACGCTCGTATGAGAATGCGTGTGGCTGTAATTATCCCACATGAGGATGCGCGTGGCTGTAATTATCTCATATGAGGATGCGCGTGGCTGTAATTATCTCATGTGAGGATGCGCGTGGCTGTAATTATCCCATATAAGGATGATAGTGCCTAATTATCCCATATGAGGATGTGGGTGGCTGTAATTATCCCACATGAGGATGCGATGCATGTGTCTGTAATTGTCCCATATGAGTATGTGGGTAGCTGTAACTATCCCAATTGAGGATGTGGGTCGCTGTAATTATCCCATATGAGGATGTCGGTGGCTGTAATTATTCCACATGAGGATGTGGGTGGCTGTAATTATACGCTCGTATGAGGATGCGTGTGGCTGTAATTATCCCACATGAGGATGTGGGTGGCTGTACTTATACGCTCGTATGAAGATGCGTGTGGCTGTAATTATCCCATATGAGGATGTGGGTGGCTGTAATTATCCCAATTGAGGACGTGGGTGGCTGTAATTATCCCATATGAGGATGTGGGTGGCTGTAATTATCCCATGAGTATGTGGGTAGCTGTAATTATTCCACATGAGAATGCGCGTGGCTGTAATTATCCCACATAAGGATGTGGGTGGCTGTAATTATCCTACATGAGAATGCGCGTGGCTGTAATTATCCCACATGAGGATGTTGATGGCTGTAATTATCCCATATTAGTACATGTACATCCAAAGAATCTAAGCCAACTCCAAGCCAAAAAATTCCCATTACAGACAGTTTCCGCCGACAACAGAAAAGTCGAACAGGCAGTCGAAGATACGATGACGAGGATTTTAATTAAATTTGTTAATGCATCCTTGAAATTGCGTACAGTGACTTAATTATTGATTTTTTGATATTTTTGTGCATAGGATAGTGAAAATCTCGGCCAAGAATAACTTATATTACGAGTATTTAGTAGTCTCTGAGCGAGTTACACGTGTCTAAAAGAACCGTTACTCTTGTAATATCGGTCTTATTTTTAGTGCAAAAAACATAAACATAATACCTGCCCGCTTATCATTTTAGTAATTAACGTATTAAAGTCTTCCTTAACATTTAGCATGACCTAATATGAGCCGTGGATAATGCCATAGTGGTTCTTGCATGCGGCATCAATAGGTCTGCGACTATCTCAGCTATGCTTATGTGAAAAACACATAGCTGAGTTAATATTCTTCACAATTAGCTAACACTATTTGCTTCTATCTGTCAGGGATGACTTGAACCTATCAGCTTACAAGATACAGATGTTCTGCTTTTACTTTTTAGTTTTTTAAAAGATTAAAAAATAAAAACTCTCTCGATCTCAATAGTTACTTTTTTGCTTATTAATGCTTGGATACAGACTTGAACTTGTCAATTTGCCATTCAGTAATAACGATATAATAATAATGATCAAATGTAAAGATAAACTCACAAAAATACGAAATACTGGCGTACAAAAAAACACATAAATAGTTAATAATTAATAAAAATACGCCGACAGATTTTATTTATAATTGTGCGATGCATATTAACTATTTCATTACTAATATGAATCATGCAAATAATCAATAATGAAATAGTATATATTAGCCAGCATTGTGCAGAGTACATGGACAGCAATACGCTACTTACAAGTAGTGCCAGTAGTAACTTTCTTAAAGTTTATTGTAATTAAATCAATTTGACAAAGGATAATCAAAGGAAAATTTAAGTATCCCAATTTAATTTTTATGAAATTTTTGTTTTCTTTACTAAAAAATCACAAAAATATAGCTGAAGCTACAATTTACTACTTAGCCGCAACATCAATTTCAGCAAAGAGTGGAGCGGCGAAACACACAACTATTATATGAAAGATAAGATAAAGGATGACAACGTCTGGAAGATTGTGTTTTGCTACAATAAATAGACAAATTTAAATTAAGAATCGATAAAAAATAATCGCTAAATTCTATTCTACTACTACACATAAGTCAATGAGTAGTACGCCAAGGACGATATTTTTAAAGCATCACAAGGAAAAAACGGACACTATTGTGACGCAAATAGGAAAAAAAACACGCAAATTAACTTGAAGCGTCAGATATGTATAACTTACGTACTTTGATAATTTTGTACGTAGAATTGTTTTCTGACCTCGCCAGATTGTAGTTACTAACAGTTAGTAGTACAAGTTGATCAGAATTTAATCATAAAAAGTAAATATTATTATAGAATTTAGTTTTACAAAAACATTAGAGTAACTGGCCAAACAGTAAAACAAACTTATCAGAACCTATTAGACAAGCACGGGACACTTGGACAAATTTGCACAGATGGGGGCTGCGGCGTGGCTTTCTCAAAACAATAATTAATTAACAACGACAAAAAAATAAGATCGAAAATTTCTTAGAAGCGAGTGAAGGCATATATTTGTTTGATAAAAATTTGAATTCGCGCCAAAATCAGAACCTCATTGGGACAGACTTTTTTTGCATTCGTTACACTCTAAAGAAGCTTAAAATTGTTTTATTAACCTTACATATGAGTGGCACTATAATATTTGACTTTAGTTCTAATAATCAGGTTGTTATAAAATTTCGGGTTTTAGCGCCAATTTAAATTTAAATACAATTATTAACTAACAAAAGTCAGCAAAGCGACTAAGAGCAGACAAGCGAGCAGGCACACGTCAACAAGAATGATAAATATATACTTTAAAATTGTTTATAAAGCACATCTAACACAGAAGCTACAGGTTTTCCACAATCTAGTCGACAATTTTTTGCGAACTTGTAAAAAAAATCGTTTTTTTACGCGGCCACCTCGCCGTTGGTTCTCTCGTCGGCGAAGGCGATTTCTTCTTCGTCCCGATTAACGGACGGATTGCTGCGCAAAAAGTTGGCAATGTGATCGGACGACAAGCTGTTGTTTGTTGAACGCCTGTCGAAGTCGGCGTCCAAGCCCATTCGGAAAGCGTTCACAACTCGAATCTGGATTAGTTGTTAGGGGCGGCCCAATTTGTTTGTTTTTTTGTACTTTTGTATACGTACTAGATAGGCAAAAACACACTAAAGCAAGGGCAATAGCGCACAAGACGGCTTGCTTGCATTTCAATAAATAAGAACAAAATATATCTGGATACAGCTGTTTTCTTTCTAATAGGTCGTACAAGTCAAGTGTCCGACTAAATCAGAGATTTTGGTTGCTCACGAGCAACCGATAACCAAGAGCTACAAAAAATTTACTCGGAAACTTGATATTTTACCCTCAAAAAGTCAACTATTACTATTTTCTTATTTAACAATGTATGAGCAACTTTTTGATACTATAAAGTTTTTTCGTACTAATTTAGAGACCCGTGTTTTTGTTTTTGGACGAAAATTACGAACGTACAGACAACAAGTATTAAGCTGCAGAAGAATGTTTTTACACATTCATGCTGGTGAACTGGGAATACGGTTTAAACAAAAGGATGACTCAAATATTAGGTTATTATATGTTTCTTTCTAATTTGTAAACCATGACTTCTAGTATAAGAATGGAAGGCGGACCAACTTGGTAGCAAAATCACAAAAAACGGTATCGTGCAAGCGTTGCGCACAGCTCGACACAAATAAGCTTGTACGTGACTGACAGTGAAACGGTTGAACTGACACTGAATTGTGCGAACTAATTTAATTTAAAGCCGGAGTTTGGGTGCAAATCTTGCGCAAAAATATACCTGGCAACGAGGAGGGCGAAACCACTTGCTGATTCGTAGTCAAAAGACTGCAGCTCGCTTTTCTTTCGTTTCTTTGTAGCTTGGACAATACAGATACCATCGAAGAGAAAGTGACCGTTTTTTATCTACACTTCAATTATTGCCCCCACCTATTGATACATGTAACGATGTAGCCTAGCTACGTACAGTGGAATACAACATAGATGTACGGTGTGCTCGTGCATTTTTGGGGAAAACGTCGTCCATTTTTGTTGACGTTTGCTTCAAAAAATATAACTTAGACATCAGCTAGCTGTGGAGAGAAATTGTGTATAGTTACACAGCCCTCACCGCAATACCCTAAATTTTTTCAGCTCACACTGGTGCCCCCGCATCAGCAGGTTGGAATGCAGCAATTTGAGATTCCGTGCCTTGCTCAACGACAAAAATAGTCTCCTAGCTGGAGCTGGAGCTCGAACTTACGACCTTCCAGTCATAAGGCGGATCCCCTACCCCCACTAGGCTGAATTTTTTTAGAATACAACTCTGCTGAATTTGATCTCAGAAAAACTAGCATTGGATAGGAATTAATATGCCCCGTTAAGCAGGGGGCGAGTGGCTCGGCGGTCTAGCGCGTCTGCCTTGTGTGCCACTGGTCCAGGTTCGACCCCGCATTGTAGGTCGGCTTTTTTCCCTAGCGCGGTTTCGTGTGCAGGGTCACATTAATTTGGGTCCTTGTGCACGAATTGGTTGGGCTATGGGCCAGTTGTGCAATTTACGCACATGAGGGCAACCCCCCAAGGCTAGAGAGTGTACATTCCTGGAACCGCCGCTTGTACACCCTATGTGAGTGCGTGACTGGGTGCCGGCCTGTGTGTGTCTATGCCTGCATACCGTATTTAGTGTGACTGAACGCGCTTCAGGAGTCAGCGCAATGGACAGTCATGCCTATTCGCTGGTTGTGGGACGATGTCGCTTTAAGCGTCAAAGTGTCTACAGCCCTCCTGCAGATTTAGCTTTTTAGTCCCGATAAGCTTAACGGGTTTCCGGAACTAATTGAAGTGGTACTTGGTGCAAGTGCGTGTATGCGTAAGTAAAGAACGTACTGTAGCTGCCGAATACAGTAACAGACTATAACAAAGACCTAATCCGGTAATCGCTCATTATTATTTATTGTTCAAAAGCCTGAACAGAGGCAGACGGAGACAATGAGACTGTAGAGGTGGCAGTGCCGCCAGTAACTGGAGACGGCCAAGCTGCACTGCCGCTAGTCATTAGCGGTACATATTCGATTGAACGATTCTGCGTAGAGGACACAACCGCAGCGCCACCAACAGCCTGTCCATTATCAAGACTAATTGGCGGATTCCACATCGGGCCCTACAAAATGATCCAGGCCGTAGAATAAATCATCAGGATGCTGGCCGCTGCTGCTGCCAGACAGTCGATTCTGTTGCGATAAAAGACGACGCTGGCGGTGCAGTTCAATGAGCTCCGGGTCGCAATCAGCCAGAGCATTTATTGTGCCTTTGAACGCGTGTACAACTCGCAGCTGAATGGGATTTCGTGTGCGGTCTTTGTTTGTTATTGGGTTTTTGTGTTTGTGTCGATGGATTGGTTTTCGGTTTCATTTCGCTAATATTAAAAAAATATTTTTTAACATTTGAATTTTAGTTTATTAATTTGTTTAATTGATAGCAGTCTCCGTGCCATTCCAAGAAACGAGAGCTACTTCGAATACACCGTTTAAGGTAAATAAACGTACGACTTTTTAATAATGCAAATACAGACAGACTTTGTTTACCTGAAATAAGTTCTTGTTTATGCTCCTATTTAAGCAATTATTTATAAGAAATGTGTATCTTAAGCAACAATAGAAAACAATTGACATAAAACGATCAGCCATGCATCGCTAAAACTTGTATTTTGCAATGTTTGATTTGTTTTAAAGCGTTAGCTAAGATGTACAGCTGCTCAGTCCTGATGAGCTTGAGGGGTCGCAACACCCACTCAAGGTTACTTGCTTAATTTTACGAATTGTCTCCTAGATTTGGAGTTCGAACCTACGACCTTACAGTCATAAGGCAGATGACCTAGCCGCTAGGCTACAACTCTAACTAACAATTCATAAATTGGGATTCAACAAAATAAAACTGTTCCTTAATGAATGCATGTACATGCTAGTGGCTCATGGATGCAGTCTATAACACACTCATGCAATCCTAACGAATAACAACGACAATCCTGAAGGAACACAATTTAACGCTCGTAGCTATGGAGACGAGACGCTCCTAAAGAGTGACAAGCACGCACACACTGGTAAGTCGCTATGGGACAAAATAGTTATCACGTGACAGTCATGAACCAATAGCCACCGACTCGTGTGTGTGTGTGTGTGTGTGTGTGTGCGTTGCCAATGGAAACGGCCGGGTGATTCTCAAGGTCAAGCTATCGCACGTCAAACCAATCGAAAGAAGCCATTTACTATGACTAAACTAAACTAATAATGTACTTACTGTTTGCATCTGAAGTGACGAAACAAAAAAATAAGTTAACGCCCAGCACAAATACCCCTCCTAATTTACTTTTTAAAAATCAATTAGGAAACAAAGATTACAAAAAATTCAGCAAAAAATAGACATGAATTTGTTTAAAACTTGATAACCCAAGCCACAATACGAAGCTAGACTAAAATTCAATAACCTTGATAACTTAAATACCTACCTTAATTTTATAATTATTAAACAATTACTTAAACAAGCAAATACAGCCTTAATCGTTTCAATTTACTAAACAAAGTGTAAAAAATACGTTGTTTGAATCAGAATAAAAAAAACACATCTTAAAACAGTTCAATATGGCGAATTTATTGAGATTTCTATGCAGGATAATTTGCTCCTAGAATTAACAAAAGAGAAAAAACAAAATACTAGACATAAGCAGGAAGCAACGAAAAAAAACGGGCGTATGAAAATACGGATAGTGACAGCATAAAGACTGGCTGTGCTAAAGATCTAAATCTGCACAAAGACTAGAGTATAGGTATTGAAGAAGACAAGAGAATAGATTTTGTTGGGTTCAAATAAAAAAAACCAAAATTAAAAAGAATATTTCTAAACTATATATGGTGCAATATACACTGGGTTTTTTAATATTACTCGTACTACAAACATCGAGTGGCTATCCCGATGAAAAAGGCCCATTTACAACGCCATAAAATTGGTTAAAAGTTCTAGTATGCGACCGTAAATTGGCGTGACTGGGTTTAATTTAATCGTTCGTATAAAATGAAGTCCACACGCGTCACGTGACATGATCCGCGTACATTCCTTTAAATGTACATTCTGTTTGAAAAAAACATTTCGTCCACTCTATAATGCTCTGGACTCCTAAACTCTCTCTGCTGATCCATCACAGTTAGCCCCGTCAATTGAATCTACGGCAGGCGGAAGGGGCTGCGTGATTGCCAGTGGCGGAGGCGGATTCGATGCTTGACACGGTGAGTCGGCGCTCTTCAATCCGACGCAGAGTGCTAGCCATCCACGGCTCGATTGAGCGCAGGTCGTCAACCATTCGACGCTTCAAATGTTGGGTTGGGTGGGAAGCCGCAGTTGTTATTAATAATATGGTGAATGCACTGGACGAATACTGCACCAATACAGCACTACTTGTCTTCATGTCTACCGAAGCATCTTTATGTGTACTGAAGCATCTTTATGTGTCTAATTCAGTGTCTTCATGTTTACCGAAGCACCCTTTATGTGTCTAATTCAGTGTCTTCATGTCTACCGAAGCATCTTTATGTGTTTAATTCAGTGTCTTCATGTCTAACGAAGCATCTTTATGTGTCTAATTCAGTGTCTTCATGTCTACCGAAGCACTCTTTATGTGTCTGATTCAGTGTCTTTATGTCTACCGAAGCACCCTTTATGTGTCTGATTCAGTGTCTTCATGTCTACCGAAGCACCCTTTATGTGTCTGATTCAGTGTCTTCATGTCTACCGAAGCATCTTTATGTGTCTGATTCAGTGTCTTCATGTCTACCGAAGCACCCTTTATGTGTCTGATTCAGTGTCTTCATGTCTACCGAAGCACCCTTTATGTGTCTGATTCAGTGTCTTCATGTCTACCGAAGCACCCTTTATGTGTCTGATTCAGTGTCTTCATGTCTACCGAAGCACCCTTTATGTGTCTGATTCAGTGTCGTTATGTCTACCAAAGCATCTTTATGTGTCTGATTCAGTGTCTTCATGTCTACCGAAGCACCCTTTATGTGTCTGATTCAGTGTCTTCATGTCTACCGAAGCACCCTTTATGTGTCTGATTCAGTGTCTTCATGTCTACCGAAGCACCCTTTATGTGTCTGATTCAGTGTCTTCATGTCTACCGAAGCATCTTTATGTGTCTGATTCAGTGTCTTCATGTCTACCGAAGCACCCTTTATGTGTCTGATTCAGTGTCTTCATGTCTACCGAAGCATCTTTATGTGTCTGATTCAGTGTCTTCATGTCTACCGAAGCACCCTTTATGTGTCTGATTCAGTGTCGTTATGTCTACCGAAGCATCTTTATGTGTCTGATTCAGTGTCTTCATGTCTACCGAAGCACCCTTTATGTGTCTGATTCTGTGTCTTTCTTCATGTCTACCGAAGCATCTTTATGTGTCTGATTCAGTGTCTTTATGTCTACCGAAGCACCCTTTATGTGTCTGATTCAGTGTCGTTATGTCTACCAAAGCATCTTTATGTGTCTAATTCAGTGTCTTCATGTCTACCGAAGCATCTTTATGTGTCTGATTCAGTGTCTTCATGTCTACCGAAGCACCCTTTATGTGTCTGATTCAGTGTCTTCATGTCTACCGAAGCACCCTTTATGTGTCTGATTCAGTGTCTTCATGTCTACCGAAGCATCTTTATGTGTCTGATTCAGTGTCTTCATGTCTACCGAAGCACCCTTTATGTGTCTGATTCAGTGTCTTCATGTCTACCGAAGCACCCTTTATGTGTCTGATTCAGTGTCTTTATGTCTACCGAAGCACCCTTTATGTGTCTGATTCAGTGTCTTCATGTCTACCGAAGCACCCTTTATGTGTCTAATTCAGTGTCTTCATGTCTACCGAAGCATCTTTATGTGTCTGATTCAGTGTCTTTATGTCTACCGAAGCACCCTTTATGTGTCTGATTCAGTGTCTTCATGTCTACTGAAGCATCTTTATGTGTCTGATTCAGTGTCTTCATGTCTACCGAAGCACCCTTTATGTGTCTGATTCAGTGTCTTCATGTCTACCGAAGCACCCCTTATGTGTCTGATTCAGTGTCTTTATGTCTACCGAAGCACCCTTTATGTGTCTGATTCAGTGTCTTCATGTCTACCGAAGCACCCTTTATGTGTCTGATTCAGTGTCTTCATGTCTACCGAAGCATCTTTATGTGTCTGATTCAGTGTCTTCATGTCTACCGAAGCACCCTTTATGTGTCTGATTCAGTGTCTTCATGTCTACCGAAGCACCCTTTATGTGTCTGATTCAGTGTCTTCATGTCTACCGAAGCACCCTTTATGTGTCTGATTCAGTGTCTTCATGTCTACCGAAGCACCCTTTATGTGTCTGATTCAGTGTCTTCATGTCTACCGAAGCACCCTTTATGTGTCTGATTCAGTGTCTTCATGTCTACCGAAGCACCCTTTATGTGTCTGATTCAGTGTCTTCATGTCTACCGAAGCATCTTTATGTGTCTGATTCAGTGTCTTCATGTCTACCGAAGCACCCTTTATGTGTCTGATTCAGTGTCGTTATGTCTACCGAAGCATCTTTATGTGTCTGATTCAGTGTCTTCATGTCTACCGAAGCACCCTTTATGTGTCTGATTCAGTGTCTTCATGTCTACCGAAGCACCCTTTATGTGTCTGATTCAGTGTCTTCATGTCTACCGAAGCACCCTTTATGTGTCTGATTCAGTGTCTTTCTTCATGTCTACCGAAGCACCCTTTATGTGTCTGATTCAGTGTCTTCATGTCTACCGAAGCACCCTTTATGTGTCTGATTCAGTGTTGTTATGTCTACCAAAGCATCTTTATGTGTCTGATTCAGTGTCTTCATGTCTACCGAAGCATCTTTATGTGTCTGATTCAGTGTCTTCATGTCTACCGAAGCACCCTTTATGTGTCTGATTCAGTGTCTTCATGTCTACCGAAGCACCCTTTATGTGTCTGATTCAGTGTCTTCATGTCTACCGAAGCATCTTCATGTGTCTGATTCAGTGTCTTCATGTCTACCGAAGCACCCTTTATGTGTCTGATTCAGTGTCTTCATGTCTACCGAAGCATCTTTATGTGTCTGATTCAGTGTCTTTATGTCTACCGAAGCACCCTTTATGTGTCTGATTCAGTGTCTTCATGTCTACCGAAGCACCCTTTATGTGTCTGATTCAGTGTCTTCATGTCTACCGAAGCATCTTTATGTGTCTGATTCAGTGTCTTTATGTCTACCGAAGCACCCTTTATGTGTCTGATTCAGTGTCTTCATGTCTACTGAAGCATCTTTATGTGTCTGATTCAGTGTCTTCATGTCTACCGAAGCACCCTTTATGTGTCTGATTCAGTGTCTTCATGTCTACCGAAGCACCCTTTATGTGTCTGATTCAGTGTCTTCATGTCTACCGAAGCACCCTTTATGTGTCTGATTCAGTGTCTTCATGTCTACCGAAGCACCCTTTATGTGTCTGATTCAGTGTCTTCATGTCTACCGAAGCATCTTTATGTGTCTGATTCAGTGTCTTCATGTCTACCGAAGCACCCTTTATGTGTCTGATTCAGTGTCTTCATGTCTACCGAAGCACCCTTTATGTGTCTGATTCAGTGTCTTCATGTCTACCGAAGCATCTTTATGTGTCTGATTCAGTGTCTTCATGTCTACCGAAGCACCCTTTATGTGTCTGATTCAGTGTCTTCATGTCTACCGAAGCACCCTTTATGTGTCTGATTCAGTGTCTTCATGTCTACCGAAGCATCTTTATGTGTCTGATTCAGTGTCTTCATGTCTACCGAAGCACCCTTTATGTGTCTGATTCAGTGTCTTCATGTCTACCGAAGCACCCTTTATGTGTCTGATTCAGTGTCTTTCTTCATGTCTACCGAAGCACCCTTTATGTGTCTGATTCAGTGTCTTCATGTCTACCGAAGCACCCTTTATGTGTCTGATTCAGTGTCTTCATGTCTACCGAAGCACCCTTTATGTGTCTGATTCAGTGTCTTCATGTCTACCGAAGCACCCTTTATGTGTCTGATTCAGTGTCTTTCTTCATGTCTACCGAAGCACCCTTTATGTGTCTGATTCAGTGTCTTCATGTCTACCGAAGCACCCTTTATGTGTCTGATTCAGTGTCTTCATGTCTACCGAAGCACCCTTTATGTGTCTGATTCAGTGTCTTCATGTCTACCGAAGCATCTTTATGTGTCTGATTCAGTGTCTTCATGTCTACCGAAGCACCCTTTATGTGTCTGATTCAGTGTCGTTATGTCTACCGAAGCATCTTTATGTGTCTGATTCAGTGTCTTCATGTCTACCGAAGCACCCTTTATGTGTCTGATTCAGTGTCTTCATGTCTACCGAAGCACCCTTTATGTGTCTGATTCAGTGTCTTCATGTCTACCGAAGCACCCTTTATGTGTCTGATTCTGTGTCTTTCTTCATGTCTACCGAAGCATCTTTATGTGTCTGATTCAGTGTCTTTATGTCTACCGAAGCACCCTTTATGTGTCTGATTCAGTGTCGTTATGTCTACCAAAGCATCTTTATGTGTCTAATTCAGTGTCTTCATGTCTACCGAAGCATCTTTATGTGTCTGATTCAGTGTCTTCATGTCTACCGAAGCACCCTTTATGTGTCTGATTCAGTGTCTTCATGTCTACCGAAGCACCCTTTATGTGTCTGATTCAGTGTCTTCATGTCTACCGAAGCATCTTTATGTGTCTGATTCAGTGTCTTCATGTCTACCGAAGCACCCTTTATGTGTCTGATTCAGTGTCTTCATGTCTACCGAAGCACCCTTTATGTGTCTGATTCAGTGTCTTTATGTCTACCGAAGCACCCTTTATGTGTCTGATTCAGTGTCTTCATGTCTACCGAAGCACCCTTTATGTGTCTAATTCAGTGTCTTCATGTCTACCGAAGCATCTTTATGTGTCTGATTCAGTGTCTTTATGTCTACCGAAGCACCCTTTATGTGTCTGATTCAGTGTCTTCATGTCTACTGAAGCATCTTTATGTGTCTGATTCAGTGTCTTCATGTCTACCGAAGCACCCTTTATGTGTCTGATTCAGTGTCTTCATGTCTACCGAAGCACCCCTTATGTGTCTGATTCAGTGTCTTCATGTCTACCGAAGCACCCTTTATGTGTCTGATTCAGTGTCTTCATGTCTACCGAAGCACCCTTTATGTGTCTGATTCAGTGTCTTCATGTCTACCGAAGCATCTTTATGTGTCTGATTCAGTGTCTTCATGTCTACCGAAGCACCCTTTATGTGTCTGATTCAGTGTCTTCATGTCTACCGAAGCACCCTTTATGTGTCTGATTCAGTGTCTTCATGTCTACCGAAGCACCCTTTATGTGTCTGATTCAGTGTCTTCATGTCTACCGAAGCACCCTTTATGTGTCTGATTCAGTGTCTTCATGTCTACCGAAGCACCCTTTATGTGTCTGATTCAGTGTCTTCATGTCTACCGAAGCACCCTTTATGTGTCTGATTCAGTGTCTTCATGTCTACCGAAGCATCTTTATGTGTCTGATTCAGTGTCTTCATGTCTACCGAAGCACCCTTTATGTGTCTGATTCAGTGTCGTTATGTCTACCGAAGCATCTTTATGTGTCTGATTCAGTGTCTTCATGTCTACCGAAGCACCCTTTATGTGTCTGATTCAGTGTCTTCATGTCTACCGAAGCACCCTTTATGTGTCTGATTCAGTGTCTTCATGTCTACCGAAGCACCCTTTATGTGTCTGATTCAGTGTCTTTCTTCATGTCTACCGAAGCACCCTTTATGTGTCTGATTCAGTGTCTTCATGTCTACCGAAGCACCCTTTATGTGTCTGATTCAGTGTTGTTATGTCTACCAAAGCATCTTTATGTGTCTGATTCAGTGTCTTCATGTCTACCGAAGCATCTTTATGTGTCTGATTCAGTGTCTTCATGTCTACCGAAGCACCCTTTATGTGTCTGATTCAGTGTCTTCATGTCTACCGAAGCACCCTTTATGTGTCTGATTCAGTGTCTTCATGTCTACCGAAGCATCTTCATGTGTCTGATTCAGTGTCTTCATGTCTACCGAAGCACCCTTTATGTGTCTGATTCAGTGTCTTCATGTCTACCGAAGCATCTTTATGTGTCTGATTCAGTGTCTTTATGTCTACCGAAGCACCCTTTATGTGTCTGATTCAGTGTCTTCATGTCTACCGAAGCACCCTTTATGTGTCTGATTCAGTGTCTTCATGTCTACCGAAGCATCTTTATGTGTCTGATTCAGTGTCTTTATGTCTACCGAAGCACCCTTTATGTGTCTGATTCAGTGTCTTCATGTCTACTGAAGCATCTTTATGTGTCTGATTCAGTGTCTTCATGTCTACCGAAGCACCCTTTATGTGTCTGATTCAGTGTCTTCATGTCTACCGAAGCACCCTTTATGTGTCTGATTCAGTGTCTTCATGTCTACCGAAGCATCTTTATGTGTCTGATTCAGTGTCTTCATGTCTACCGAAGCACCCTTTATGTGTCTGATTCAGTGTCGTTATGTCTACCGAAGCATCTTTATGTGTCTGATTCAGTGTCTTCATGTCTACCGAAGCACCCTTTATGTGTCTGATTCAGTGTCTTCATGTCTACCGAAGCACCCTTTATGTGTCTGATTCAGTGTCTTCATGTCTACCGAAGCACCCTTTATGTGTCTGATTCAGTGTCTTTCTTCATGTCTACCGAAGCACCCTTTATGTGTCTGATTCAGTGTCTTCATGTCTACTGAAGCATCTTTATGTGTCTGATTCAGTGTCTTCATGTCTACCGAAGCACCCTTTATGTGTCTGATTCAGTGTCTTCATGTCTACCGAAGCACCCCTTATGTGTCTGATTCAGTGTCTTCATGTCTACCGAAGCACCCTTTATGTGTCTGATTCAGTGTCTTCATGTCTACCGAAGCACCCTTTATGTGTCTGATTCAGTGTCTTCATGTCTACCGAAGCATCTTTATGTGTCTGATTCAGTGTCTTCATGTCTACCGAAGCACCCTTTATGTGTCTGATTCAGTGTCTTCATGTCTACCGAAGCACCCTTTATGTGTCTGATTCAGTGTCTTCATGTCTACCGAAGCACCCTTTATGTGTCTGATTCAGTGTCTTCATGTCTACCGAAGCACCCTTTATGTGTCTGATTCAGTGTCTTCATGTCTACCGAAGCACCCTTTATGTGTCTGATTCAGTGTCTTCATGTCTACCGAAGCACCCTTTATGTGTCTGATTCAGTGTCTTCATGTCTACCGAAGCATCTTTATGTGTCTGATTCAGTGTCTTCATGTCTACCGAAGCACCCTTTATGTGTCTGATTCAGTGTCGTTATGTCTACCGAAGCATCTTTATGTGTCTGATTCAGTGTCTTCATGTCTACCGAAGCACCCTTTATGTGTCTGATTCAGTGTCTTCATGTCTACCGAAGCACCCTTTATGTGTCTGATTCAGTGTCTTCATGTCTACCGAAGCACCCTTTATGTGTCTGATTCAGTGTCTTTCTTCATGTCTACCGAAGCACCCTTTATGTGTCTGATTCAGTGTCTTCATGTCTACCGAAGCACCCTTTATGTGTCTGATTCAGTGTTGTTATGTCTACCAAAGCATCTTTATGTGTCTGATTCAGTGTCTTCATGTCTACCGAAGCATCTTTATGTGTCTGATTCAGTGTCTTCATGTCTACCGAAGCACCCTTTATGTGTCTGATTCAGTGTCTTCATGTCTACCGAAGCACCCTTTATGTGTCTGATTCAGTGTCTTCATGTCTACCGAAGCATCTTCATGTGTCTGATTCAGTGTCTTCATGTCTACCGAAGCACCCTTTATGTGTCTGATTCAGTGTCTTCATGTCTACCGAAGCATCTTTATGTGTCTGATTCAGTGTCTTTATGTCTACCGAAGCACCCTTTATGTGTCTGATTCAGTGTCTTCATGTCTACCGAAGCACCCTTTATGTGTCTGATTCAGTGTCTTCATGTCTACCGAAGCATCTTTATGTGTCTGATTCAGTGTCTTTATGTCTACCGAAGCACCCTTTATGTGTCTGATTCAGTGTCTTCATGTCTACTGAAGCATCTTTATGTGTCTGATTCAGTGTCTTCATGTC
Source organism: Macrostomum cliftonense (assembly GCA_950096795.1). NCBI lineage: Eukaryota > Metazoa > Platyhelminthes > Macrostomidae > Macrostomum > Macrostomum cliftonense. The sequence goes on along the minus strand of CATNEM010000287.1, from coordinate 1,100,745 downwards.
TACCGAAGCACCCTTTATGTGTCTGATTCAGTGTCTTCATGTCTACCGAAGCACCCTTTATGTGTCTGATTCTGTGTCTTTCTTCATGTCTACCGAAGCATCTTTATGTGTCTGATTCAGTGTCTTTATGTCTACCGAAGCACCCTTTATGTGTCTGATTCAGTGTCGTTATGTCTACCAAAGCATCTTTATGTGTCTAATTCAGTGTCTTCATGTCTACCGAAGCATCTTTATGTGTCTGATTCAGTGTCTTCATGTCTACCGAAGCACCCTTTATGTGTCTGATTCAGTGTCTTCATGTCTACCGAAGCACCCTTTATGTGTCTGATTCAGTGTCTTCATGTCTACCGAAGCATCTTTATGTGTCTGATTCAGTGTCTTCATGTCTACCGAAGCACCCTTTATGTGTCTGATTCAGTGTCTTCATGTCTACCGAAGCACCCTTTATGTGTCTGATTCAGTGTCTTTATGTCTACCGAAGCACCCTTTATGTGTCTGATTCAGTGTCTTCATGTCTACCGAAGCACCCTTTATGTGTCTAATTCAGTGTCTTCATGTCTACCGAAGCATCTTTATGTGTCTGATTCAGTGTCTTTATGTCTACCGAAGCACCCTTTATGTGTCTGATTCAGTGTCTTCATGTCTACTGAAGCATCTTTATGTGTCTGATTCAGTGTCTTCATGTCTACCGAAGCACCCTTTATGTGTCTGATTCAGTGTCTTCATGTCTACCGAAGCACCCCTTATGTGTCTGATTCAGTGTCTTCATGTCTACCGAAGCACCCTTTATGTGTCTGATTCAGTGTCTTCATGTCTACCGAAGCACCCTTTATGTGTCTGATTCAGTGTCTTCATGTCTACCGAAGCATCTTTATGTGTCTGATTCAGTGTCTTCATGTCTACCGAAGCACCCTTTATGTGTCTGATTCAGTGTCTTCATGTCTACCGAAGCACCCTTTATGTGTCTGATTCAGTGTCTTCATGTCTACCGAAGCACCCTTTATGTGTCTGATTCAGTGTCTTCATGTCTACCGAAGCACCCTTTATGTGTCTGATTCAGTGTCTTCATGTCTACCGAAGCACCCTTTATGTGTCTGATTCAGTGTCTTCATGTCTACCGAAGCACCCTTTATGTGTCTGATTCAGTGTCTTCATGTCTACCGAAGCATCTTTATGTGTCTGATTCAGTGTCTTCATGTCTACCGAAGCACCCTTTATGTGTCTGATTCAGTGTCGTTATGTCTACCGAAGCATCTTTATGTGTCTGATTCAGTGTCTTCATGTCTACCGAAGCACCCTTTATGTGTCTGATTCAGTGTCTTCATGTCTACCGAAGCACCCTTTATGTGTCTGATTCAGTGTCTTCATGTCTACCGAAGCACCCTTTATGTGTCTGATTCAGTGTCTTTCTTCATGTCTACCGAAGCACCCTTTATGTGTCTGATTCAGTGTCTTCATGTCTACCGAAGCACCCTTTATGTGTCTGATTCAGTGTTGTTATGTCTACCAAAGCATCTTTATGTGTCTGATTCAGTGTCTTCATGTCTACCGAAGCATCTTTATGTGTCTGATTCAGTGTCTTCATGTCTACCGAAGCACCCTTTATGTGTCTGATTCAGTGTCTTCATGTCTACCGAAGCACCCTTTATGTGTCTGATTCAGTGTCTTCATGTCTACCGAAGCATCTTCATGTGTCTGATTCAGTGTCTTCATGTCTACCGAAGCACCCTTTATGTGTCTGATTCAGTGTCTTCATGTCTACCGAAGCATCTTTATGTGTCTGATTCAGTGTCTTTATGTCTACCGAAGCACCCTTTATGTGTCTGATTCAGTGTCTTCATGTCTACCGAAGCACCCTTTATGTGTCTGATTCAGTGTCTTCATGTCTACCGAAGCATCTTTATGTGTCTGATTCAGTGTCTTTATGTCTACCGAAGCACCCTTTATGTGTCTGATTCAGTGTCTTCATGTCTACTGAAGCATCTTTATGTGTCTGATTCAGTGTCTTCATGTCTACCGAAGCACCCTTTATGTGTCTGATTCAGTGTCTTCATGTCTACCGAAGCACCCTTTATGTGTCTGATTCAGTGTCTTCATGTCTACCGAAGCACCCTTTATGTGTCTGATTCAGTGTCTTCATGTCTACCGAAGCACCCTTTATGTGTCTGATTCAGTGTCTTCATGTCTACCGAAGCATCTTTATGTGTCTGATTCAGTGTCTTCATGTCTACCGAAGCACCCTTTATGTGTCTGATTCAGTGTCTTCATGTCTACCGAAGCACCCTTTATGTGTCTGATTCAGTGTCTTCATGTCTACCGAAGCATCTTTATGTGTCTGATTCAGTGTCTTCATGTCTACCGAAGCACCCTTTATGTGTCTGATTCAGTGTCTTCATGTCTACCGAAGCACCCTTTATGTGTCTGATTCAGTGTCTTCATGTCTACCGAAGCATCTTTATGTGTCTGATTCAGTGTCTTCATGTCTACCGAAGCACCCTTTATGTGTCTGATTCAGTGTCTTCATGTCTACCGAAGCACCCTTTATGTGTCTGATTCAGTGTCTTTCTTCATGTCTACCGAAGCACCCTTTATGTGTCTGATTCAGTGTCTTCATGTCTACCGAAGCACCCTTTATGTGTCTGATTCAGTGTCTTCATGTCTACCGAAGCACCCTTTATGTGTCTGATTCAGTGTCTTCATGTCTACCGAAGCACCCTTTATGTGTCTGATTCAGTGTCTTTCTTCATGTCTACCGAAGCACCCTTTATGTGTCTGATTCAGTGTCTTCATGTCTACCGAAGCACCCTTTATGTGTCTGATTCAGTGTCTTCATGTCTACCGAAGCACCCTTTATGTGTCTGATTCAGTGTCTTCATGTCTACCGAAGCAGTAATTTTATAAGAATAATTTAAAGGAATAAAGTGCTGATAATTACATCGGAGGTAGAAATAGAAATTTTTGGAAGTGGAAATTTAATATAAAAATTAATGAAAAACTGAATGCTTAAAGTGCAACCCAAGGAATCTTTTATCATTTTTTAAGGGAAATATTAATCTGTACTATTTTTCAATGTTTTCTAGGTCCTACAAATTATTTCAATTTGAAAGTTAATTTTCTGACAACATTTAATAGAGACAAGCCACTGCTTTAATATGGGTATGAGCTAGACAACATTTAATATTATCAATAGATTTTAAAAATAATAACTTACGTGCCAATAAAGTCGGCCCACACTTGCCGTTGTCATGTCAATCTCGCGTATTTAAAACCGTTACTTTGTCGCATTGTATCAGACAATATCAATATAATAGCGCATCATACTACTAAAACAGACTGCTAAAAGTAGCGATGCAAGCATTTGAATTCCCGAATTTCACACGTTGGGTAAAAATAATGGAAAACACAAGTTAAAAAAACTATTAAATACGGCGAATAAAAACCGAAGCAAAAAAATAAAATCAAATAAAACAAAAAATTTTCTACTAAAATGCCACATAGAAAGCGCTTATTTAGGCTTATTTAGTTAGTAAAAAAATTGACAATATTAAGTTTTAGGTCTATTGGGCAAAAACTATAACTTAGAGGAGCATTCTTATAATCTTACAACAGAATGTTAAAAATATATATAATACATAGTTAAGCGCTTTAGAACAATGATTTCTATCATTGAGAATGTAACAAGCACAACATTGCGTAAAACATAATAACTACTGACATGCAGCATTTTAATATTTGTTTAACTCAATTTGAAACGATTAAGGCAAGGCTATCTATAACTTATTTATCTAATTACTAATGTGACCAACCGAATAAAAGTACAACAGAGAGCCAACTCACCTGGGTCTGCAGTCTGGCCAAGCCGCGAATCCACAGCACCTGGCCTTTCTTGTTGAAATCCGTGGCCTCAGCCTCACCAACTGCGCCAATCTGATCGGCAGCCTCGTCCTCCAGGATGTGCTCAATCTCCTCTTCGGTGCTGCCGCCAATTTCCAGGCAGGACGGCAGGATGCTAATGGGAACGCTGATGACCAGCTGGGGGGTGTTTATTGTTGGAGGGGAGACGGGCTTGCTGAATTTTATAGTTGCATGGGATAGGGATAAATAGGGATTATAATAGGGCAGGTAGAGAAACAATAATAGAAAGTCAAGAGGCTCACCTGATGCCACACGAGAGAGCCAGCGCCGAAGCAGAGGCACCAGAGCCAGTGGTTGAGGTCGAGTGCCCTGGTGCGGAATACCAAGCCGCCTACTTGCACTATCAGCACCTGTGCAGGGTTGGCAAGAGTTGATTGGGATACTTTTGGCTCAGCCTGTCCGTCTGTCTGTCTGTCAGTCAGCCAGTGTGTCTATCTGTCCGTCTGACTGTGTCTGCCTGCCTGTCTGTGTGTCTGTCTGTTTATCTGTCTGTCTGTCTGTCTGTCTGTCAGTCTGTCTGACTGTCTGTCTGTCTGTCTGACTGTCTGTCTGTCTGTCTGTCTGTCTGCCTTTCTGTCAGTCTGTCTGTCTGTCTGTCTGTCTGTCCGTCTGCCTTTCTGTCTGTCTGTGTCTGCCTGCCTGTCTGTCTGTCTGTCCATCTGTCTGTCTGTCTGTCTGTCTGTCTGTCTGTCTGTCTGTGTGCCTGTCTGTCTTTCTGTCTGTCTGTCTGTCTGTCTGTCTGTCAGTCTGTCTGGCTGTCTTTCTGTCTATCTGCCTTTCTGTCTGTCTGTCTCTGTCTGTTTCTGTCTAATCCTCACCAGCCTCAATTTGTCTTTCTGTCGTCTGTCTTTTATCCCTATTTTCCATAATGACTTATTGTTTCCTGTCAGCAGACAAACTTATGTTCAATTAAAAGCTGCCTTACCTGCAGAGCAAAAGTGGTCAGCCAGATGATAACAAAGATGACGTTTCTCTGCAGGCCTGAGAACACATTCCTCTGATCGTGAATCTTTCTGGCGTTAATCTCGTTGAACAGTGTCATCATGACGAATGCGTTGAAAATGGCGGTGAAGTGCTGAGTTGGCTCGACGCTGCCAAACTGAATCGGGGTGTCCATGATTTTGTCGCCTGCGCGGTTGAATAATGAAGTAAAATGTATTGTAGCTGCGTTAAGCAATAAGTATACTACAGCCAAATATAAACATTAGTTAATAACTAAGGTAGGTATACAGAAACGAAAGGATATGCAGGAACGAGTCAATCAGTAGACAGACAGAGGCAGACAGACAGACAGACAGACGGACAGGCAGACAGACAGGCAGACAGACAGGCAGACAGACAGACAGACAGACAGACAGACAGACAGACAGACAGGCAGACAGGCACACAGACAGACAGACAGACAGACAGATGGACACAGAGATAAATAGCGACAGAAAGACTGTCACATGGGCACAAAAGCAGAAGCGCACAGATAGGGATGTGATAGATTGTACATACCAGCAAACAGCAGGGTAAACGTGACAGTCAGCTGGTACAGGGCGTTGCCGCAAATATTTCTCAGCATGCGAATGTCAATCAGAGGCTTGGTCCGACCGTAGGGCTTTCGCTCCAGGAGTTCGTCGCTAGGCAGCTCGGTGGCCAGAGCAAGGGACGCCAGAGTGTCCATGATGAGGTTCACCCACAGCATCTGGATAGCTCGCAGCGGGGTGTCCTGCAGAGAGTGTTAATTTAATAAATATAGCTTGTGATGACCATTAGATCAAGCGGAGGTATTGTCATAAATTTTCTGAACATACATTCGGTGTAAGTGGAGACGAGGACAGTAGCAGGTCTATGGTGTTGGCTAAGGAGGGAAATGTACATTAGGGTTGGTAAGGGAGAGAATGTACATTAGGGTTGGAAGGGAGAATGTACATTAGGGTTGGCAGGGAGAGAGCGTACATTAGGGTTGGAAGGGAGAGAATGTACATTAGGGTTGGAAGGGAGAGAATGTACATTAGGGTTGACAGAGAGAATGTACATTAGGGTTGGCAGGTAGAGAAGGTACATTAGGGTTGGAAGGGAGAGAATGTACATTAGGGTTGTCAGAGAGGGAGCGAGATGTACACTAGAATTGGTAAGTTGAGAAATGTACATTTAAGGGTCAATATATACATTAGAATCGATGTATTAGATATAATTGAATGAAATTTGTACAGAGACAGAAGTCGTGACTCACGGTGATGACACAGGAGCTGAATACGGCAACCGCAACAGCAACCACGTTGACAGTCAGCTGGAACTGTAGAAACTTCGAAATCGAATCGTACACATTCCTACCCCATTTGACGGCCTTGACAATGCTAGAAAAGTTATCGTCGGTCAGGATAATGTCGGACGCTTCCTTAGCAACGTCGGTACCCTGGATGCCCATGGCGAAACCGACGTCGGCTTTTTTCAATGCCGGACCGTCGTTGGTGCCGTCGCCAGTGACGGCCACAACCTCGCGACTGGCGGTGATCTTCGAGGCGATGATGCCAGACACTAGGGTGTACTTGTCCTGCGGCGAGGAGCGGGCCAAGACGCGAAGCTTCGGCCATACCTGCGCTCGGGTTACGTAACAGCCAGTAGCGGTTAAGTTAGGCGTCTCCAACTCACCGATATGTAGCGTAAATAAATTATTCGTTTTTTCAAAGCATTACCTGATCGAAGCGACTCTGCGACACCTGTCCCGTGGCGGGATCACGGATGCGCTTATTGAATTCTTTGCCCTCCAGCACCAGGAAGTTTTCGCCAGGCTTCAAAATGCCGCATTTAGTAGCAATAGACCTGGCCGTGTTCACGTTGTCGCCGGTGACCATTCGGACGCAGATGCCGGCGCTCTGGCACTGCCGGATAGAGGCGGGCACTTCCGGCCTGACCGGATCCTCGATGCCGACTATGGCGATGCACGTGAGCTTCGACACGATGAAATCTTCGTCGTCCCAGTTCGGCTCCTCTTTGAACGTTGTGTCGTTGGGTCCGGCGTTGCCGCCGGCGGGGACAAAGTCTTTGTAGGCGATGCAGATTGTGCGCAGGCCGTCGCTGGCCATGGGCTCGATGACATTCGACACGATGCGTTCCTGGGTGGATGGAATTGTGTAGGTAATTGTAGGCACATTTTTTATTCTATTCAAAAAATTTAAAATATACTAATGGATTCTATCACCCCTTTCAGGAGTCTAATACTCCGTTTCCGCATAATACATAATAATGCGCTCGTACTACATTATTTCTGGATTGTAATAATCCTTTTTCGGATTCTAATATTCTACTTTCGGATTCTAATACTCCATTTCCGGATTCTAATACTCTATTTCCGGATTCTAATACTCTATTTCCGGATTCTAATACTCCATTTCCGGATTCTAATTCTCCATTTCCGGATTCTAATACTCCATTTCCGGATTCTAATACTCTATTTCCAGATTCTAATACTATATTTCCGGATTCTAATACTCCATTTCCGGATTCTAATACTCCATTTCCGGATTCTAATACTCTATTTCCGGATTCTAATACTCTATTTCCGGATTCTAATACTCTATTTCCGGATTCTAATACTCCATTTCCGGATTCTAATACTCTATTTCCGGATTCTAATACTCTATTTCCGGATTCTAATACTCTATTTCCGGAATCTAATATTCTATTTCCGCATACTACTATCTTCTTTACGGATTCGTATGCTCCATTTCTGAATTATAATACTCAATTTCCGCAAACTACTACCTTATTTACGGATTCTTCTGCTCGACTTCTGAATTATAATACTCCATTTCCGCATACTACTACATTATTTCTGGATTCTACTACCCCCTTTCCGGCTTCTATTAGCCCATTTCCGGATTCTATTACCCCATTTCCGGCTTCTATTAGCCCATTTCCGGATTATACTACCCCCTTTCCGGCTTCTATTAGCCCATATCCGGCTTCTATTAGCCCATTTCCGGCTTCTATTACCCCATTTCTGGATTCTACTACCCCATTTCCGGCTTCTATTAGCCCATTTCCAGATTCTATAAACCCATTTCCGGATTCTATTAACCCATTTCTGGATTCTATTACCCCAGTTCTGGATTCTATTACCCCATTTCCGGATTCTATTACCCCATTTCCGGCTTCTATTAGCCCATTTCTGGATTCTACTACCCCATTTCCGGCTTCTATTAGCCCATTTCCGGCTTCTATTAGCCCATTTCCGGATTCTATAAACCCATTTCCGGCTTAAATTAGCCCATTTCCGGATTCTATTACCCCATTTCCGGCTTCTATTAGCCCATTTCTGGATTCTACTACCTCATTTCCGGCTTCTATTAGCCCATTTCTGGATTCTATTACCCCATTTCCGGCTTCTATTAGCCCATTTCTGGATTCTACTACCTCATTTCCGGCTTCTATTAGCCCATTTCTGGATTCTATTACCCCATTTCCGGCTTCTATTAGCCCATTTCTGGATTCTACTACCCCATTTCCGGATTCCACTGCTCTTTTTCCGGATGCTATCACACAATTTCCGGATTCTTTTCCCGCATTTACAAACTCTAATAGTCCGATTCCAGAAATTCTCACCTGTTCAGCTCGAGAGAACGGTTTGGCCTGACCCCGCTCGTCTAGAATGAAGTTGCACTTGCCAAGCACCATCTCGGAGGCGCCCTTAGTGAACAGGGTGTAGCCGCCCCCTGTCTTGCGTTTAATCACCGTCGACATGGACTTGCGCACCGAGTTGAAGGTGTAAATCTTGTGGATCGTCTCTTCGGGCACCTCCCGGCGGTAGTCTTCGTAGTGGCGGCCCATAGCTTCTACTAGGCCAAGCATGGCGCACTCGGTCTTGTTGCCGATCTGCTTTGGCAGCTCGTTGGCCTGCTCGGCGGGCTGCAAGTGATTTATTAGGTTTGATTGACATTAGCATATAATACTACATTAATAGTAGTAAATTCTTTTGTGAACTATATTTTTATTATCCATAAACTTTCTTGTTTTTTCACTACGCATCTACTTATCTATCTTGATCTATCTATCTATCTATCTATCTATCTATCTATCTATCTATCTATCTATCTATCTATCTATCTATCTATCTATCTATCTATCTATCTATCCATCAAAACATATAGCAAGATAAGCTCACCATAATTCTAGAGGTGTATCCGCTATTCAAAGAAATCGCTCGGCACAAAATGTCGCTGAGAGAAGCAGGATAATCGTTATACCGCTTTGTAATCGACTTCTCATGGGTACCTGAAGGTTAGATAGAAATTAATTTAATGAAAAAATGCTGTTAGCTACCTGCAGTGGGGCTTCGTGTATCTATGCCCGTGTAAAAGTTTGAGCGAGTTAACGCGCTTAAAAAAGAATCTAACAGCGTGCAAAATACACCGAGTTTATGTCCCTGCACTTGCTCATTTTCGCACGGTGCTGACTCGCTGAAAGCATTTTTTGTGAAAATTCTCTCGCTCATTCTCTCGCTACTGTAACTCGCTCATTCTCTCGCTCATTCTCTTGCTCATTCTCGCGCTACTGTAACTCGCTCATTCTCTCGCTACTGTAACTCGCTCATTCTCGCGCTACTGTAACTCGCTCATTCTCTCGCTCATTCTCGCGCTACTGTAACTCGCTCATTCTCTCGCTACTGTAACTCGCTCATTCTCTCGCTACTGTAACTCGCTCATTCTCTCGCTACTGTAACTCGCTCATTCTCTCGCTACTGTAACTCGCTCATTCTCTCGCTCATTCTCTCGCTACTGTAACTCGCTCATTCTCTCGCTACTGTAACTCGCTCATTCTCGCGCTACTGTAACTCGCTCATTCTCTCGCTACTGTAACTCGCTCATTCTCTCGCTACTGTAACTCGCTCATTCTCTCGCTACTGTAACTCGCTCATTCTCTCGCTCATTCTCTCGCTACTGTAACTCGCTCATTCTCTCGCTACTGTAACTCGCTCATTCTCTCGCTACTGTAACTCGCTCATTCTCTCGCTACTGTAACTCGCTCATTCTCTCGCTACTGTAACTCGCTCATTCTCTCGCTACTGTAACTCGCTCATTCTCTCGCTCATTCTCTTGCTCATTCTCGCGCTACTGTAACTCGCTCATTCTCTCGCTACTGTAACTCGCTCATTCTCGCGCTACTGTAACTCGCTCATTCTCTCGCTCATTCTCGCGCTACTGTAACTCGCTCATTCTCTCGCTACTGTAACTCGCTCATTCTCTCGCTACTGTAACTCGCTCATTCTCTCGCTACTGTAACTCGCTCATTCTCTCGCTACTGTAACTCGCTCATTCTCTCGCTCATTCTCTCGCTACTGTAACTCGCTCATTCTCTCGCTACTGTAACTCGCTCATTCTCGCGCTACTGTAACTCGCTCATTCTCTCGCTACTGTAACTCGCTCATTCTCTCGCTACTGTAACTCGCTCATTCTCTCGCTCAATTCCCATCCATAGACTTGACGCGCTTAGACATATAGAACATATAGAAACGCAGTGGCTTAGCTCTCGCCGAAAGACGCACTTACTCAGTTTAGCGCTTAAAACCGCGCTCGAGTTCTCATTTCAAGTATGCACACTGTATTAAATTGGCTCCAAACGGTACAGTATTTTTATGGTGTAAAGCTAGGAAATTTCCCTATTTTTTAAATAATAGGAAGCAGTACTACTAGTATTTGAGTGTTATTCATAAAGATGGACATGACGGATTCGAGATATGGAGATACATGTATCGAGATACATCAGGTGACAAATGCCAATGCATAAATGCCGGCATATAAGGCGCATTAATTAAAGTCTAAAATTGCTTTGCTGCGCTAATTCAGGGTAAAAAGATAAAACTGTACGAGCGTTATGTATAAAGGTAAAAAAAGTACGTAAAAGTCGGACAGCACCAAAACGTAGTAAATGTATTCTTCTAAGTAGAAAGTAAAGAGTTAAAGAATTCATATCTCTCTAGTGCATTCACCCACTCCTATGCTTTTACATTACCGCCTATCTCGGCAATGCAAGTGCGGCAGAGTTGCATAAACTACTACTACTACATACTACATACTACTACATACTACTACATACTAATGTAAAATGTAAACTGCCCTAACCCCACTACTACATACTACATACTACTACATACTACTACATACTACATACTAATGTAAAATGTAAACTGCCCTAACCCCACCCAATAAACACCCACCCCTTGCTGGAGCTAGTATAAGGATTCTTTCTCCTTCTCGCTCATTCTCTCGTTTGTTTTCTCGCTCAGATACGGTAGTACGAGCGCATTAAAGAGATGTTCCTGACAAAGCCGAAAAAAGGTTTCCGGCGCCGACCGTCTCGCTCATGTTGCCGTCGTCGCGGACAACGGCCGCAGCGCTGCCTGCCGTCGGCGTCTCGCCCGCGTTGCCGTCGTCGCTGACAACGGCCGCAGCAAGTCGGTCACCGCATGGCTTCGCGTTAGATTTTAAGTGGTCGTTGAGCTTGTTGCGCTCCAAACGCGCGACAGCACGGTAGCAGGTGGCCAGATTGCTTTCGTCAGTGACCGCGAGGTCATTGTCTTTCAGAAAAGCCAGAACGGCACTCTTCTTGCGCTTGCTGGCTTCAGGTCGGTTGTCGCCCTTTTCGACAATTCTCCCGGACCATGACGACGTGGCCAGCTCCTGCGTTGTAAAAACGGCGCGTATGATCGCCCGGTACAGTGCCATCTTCTCCTTCTGCGATTTCGGCATTGCTATGCAGGCTTCAACTAGATCTGTTATCTTGTCGCAGTTTGCTTTCGTCGTCACAATGTCGCTGTACCCCTCGATGAAGGGCAGCTCGAGTTGCCTTACATCCGTGCTTCTGTTACCACTCGACGAAGACGACGTCGGTGCCGCGGTAGCGCACAGATTTGGCAAGAGGCTGCTGCTGATGCTGTTGTCAACGGCGGCAGAGGAGTGCGCGGACGCGGTTATAGCGGCGGAGAGGGCCATTTGAAGCTGGGCCGAGGTCACTCCGTGGCCAGACACAAGTTGTTCAAGCTCGGCGTCTGAGCCGGGTGGCGACGCAGACTCTGCAGCATCCGCAGCATCCACAGCATCTGGGGCACCCGATCGCGATGGTATCACCTGTTGTGCCGCCCAAAGGCCGACTTCTTTGACGAGGCTGCAAATTTTGCTGCTGCTGACGGCTGACTTCTTTGCTTCCTTGTCAATTTCAGTCAGGTAGCTGCTGACGGTGCGCAACTGCTCGTAGCTGGAACGTACCGTTTCAAGCAATAAGTCGCTCCTTTTTTTCAGGCGGTCGCTGTTGCGCCGCTCCGCAACGAGCTCGTCTTTCAGCAGCTGAATTTCGTCACTGCGCGCCAGTTCTTCAGTTCTGGCCGTCATCGAAGCCGCTGAGAGTCGTTCTAGGCGCGCCTCATAATCGGTAACAGTGCGGCGCAGTTGCGCCGCCTCAGAGAGGAGGCTCGTGCAGCGGGGGCATGTCTCAGGGCGGTGGTGCAGCACCACCGGTTGAGCGGTGCTCGACGCCGCGGCCTCGCGACCGGCGATGGCAGCCATCGCGTCTTCGGCAAGGCGCCTGGTCTCGTACGGGCCAGCGACCACCGTAGCGGGATATTTCTTCGAGCCTGGTTTAACAATGCGGACAGCGGCCAACTGAACAATGGCACCGATGTGGCAAGGCGGAGGTTGTGGCTCCATAATATTTGACTGCGGCCACACCTGCAGCTCTTGCTTCCGGTCTCTAAACCGGAAGACTAAGTATGTGTCTGGGCCGGCCCTCCGTTCCGTTGGTCCACGAGGCCGGCTGCAGCGTGACCGCTTGATTGGAGGACGACCACCGTCGTCAGCGTCGTCGTCTTCGTCGGAATATTCGTCGGAAGCCTCGCTGTCCAGACCCGCGGCCGGCGCCTCCAGACCCACGGCCGGCGCCTCGCTGTCCAGACCCGCGGCCGGCGCCTCCAGACCCACGGCCGGCGCCTCGCTGTCCAGACCCGCGGCCGGCGCCTCCAGACCCACGGCCGGCGCCTCGCTGTCCAGACCCACGGCCGGCCCCTCGCTCCTTTGCACAGCGAGAGAATGAGCGAGTTACAGTAGCGAGAGAATGAGCGAGTTACAGTAGCGAGAGAATGAGCGAGTTACAGTAGCGAGAGAATGAGCGAGTTACAGTAGCGAGAGAATGAGCGAGTTACAGTAGCGAGAGAATGAGCGAGTTACAGTAGCGAGAGAATGAGCGAGAGAATGAGCGAGTTACAGTAGCGAGAGAATGAGCGAGTTACAGTAGCGAGAGAATGAGCGAGTTACAGTAGCGAGAGAATGAGCGAGTTACAGTAGCGAGAGAATGAGCGAGAGAATGAGCGAGTTACAGTAGCGAGAGAATGAGCGAGTTACAGTAGCGAGAGAATGAGCGAGTTACAGTAGCGAGAGAATGAGCGAGTTACAGTAGCGAGAGAATGAGCGAGTTACAGTAGCGAGAGAATGAGTGAGTTGCAGTAGCGAGAGAATGAGCGAGTTACAGTAGCGAGTTGGCCACCGAGTCAAGCAGCGAGCGAGCGAGTTGGCCACCGAGTCAAGCATTGAGTGAGCGAGTTGGCCACCGAGTCAAGCAGCGAGTGAGCGAGTTGGCCACCGAGTCAAGCAGCGAGTGAGCGAGTTGGCCACCGAGTCAAGCAGCGAGTGAGCGAGTTGGCCACCGAGTCAAGCAGTGAGCGAGCTCCCACCGTGAAAACCACCGCGTATTTGACCGTGCGCCAGCGCGTTTCTTTGGAAGCGAGTCACAAAATTGACAAAAACGCGCTACCGTGTAAAAAAAGTTGATTTCCTCGGTGCTTTTCCCGCTAAATACTCGCTACCTCGAAGGATTCACTCGCTCAAACTTTTACACGGGATGGCTTCTTAATTATGATTCGACGCTTGACAAAACAGTTACAGTGCAACCCCTAATGAACTAAAATGCCCAACCTGACAGAGGACAAAAAAGGGGATTTTAATATTACACATTATAATTTATAATTTTACGTTGACGCTGATCAACAAAAAATCAAATCCTACCCGATACTTAAAATTTACACAAAACCAGAGATAAAACTAAATAAGAGTGATCTCACACATGAATAACAGAAAACTCACACCTAAATGACATGAAAATCCGTACAAAACGTTAAGAACAGGAATCTCACCCCAAATGACAGGAATATCCTACTTTATTAGGAATCGCCCTGGAATGACAGGAATCTCATACATTAATAACAGGAATCTCACCCCCTCCCCGAATGACAGGAATATCATAAACTAATAACAGGAATCTCACCCCCTCCCCGAATGACAGGAATCTCATAAACTAATAACAGGAATCTAATACTTTAATAACAGGAATCTCAACCCCTGAATTAAAGAAATCTCATCCCCCGAATGACAGGAATCTTATGCGCAAATAACAGGAATCTTGCAGCAAATTACCATAAATCTCACAACCTAATCGTAAACAAATAATAAAAAACCAACAGCTGGAAATAAAAATGGCCTACCAGCAATAAACGCCTGCACAACAGTCATCCTGTTAGTGGTGAGAGTGCCAGTCTTATCCGAACAAATAGCCGTAGCGTTGCCCATGGTTTCGCACGCGTCCAAATGCCTAACCAAATTATTATCGTTCATCATTTTCTTGACCGAGTAGGCCAACGACAGGGTGACGGCTAGCGGCAGACCTTCGGGCACGGCCACAACAATAACGGTGACGGCGATCACAATGAAATCAATAAATTTTTTAAAATCACGAGTGAAATTGAAACTTTCGCCTAGGCCAACCGGAGGCTGGGCGAATGTTTCAACGCAGTGTTTGATGATGAGCACGGCCAGTGTGATGGCGCCAATAGCCGAGCCAACATTGCCAATGCGGATGGCCAGGCTGGTGAGCTTTGCCTGCAGGATGCTTTTCTCTTTGGAGCTGGATTTCTTCTTAGGCTTGGCGGCCTCGTCGGGGGCGCCACCATCGGCATTGGCGGCGGCGGCGCCGGCAGCGGAGCCGGCAGCCATGTTTGACATCTGGATGTTTTCGGCGTCTGCGGGATCGGACCAGAGCGACTCTTCGTGTAAAGCAAAATTTTATAATGATTAGTTTTTTAGGCCCTCTAGGCCCTCCTTGAGAGTCGCCCCTGTACTGTCCTTGAGAGTCGCCACTGTACTGTCCTTTAGAGTCGCCCCTGTACTGTCCTTGAGAGTCGCCCCCATGCTCTCCTTGAGAGTCGCCCCTGTACTGTTTCTTGAGAGTCGCCCCTGTACCCCTGTACTTTTTCTTGAGTCGCCCCTGTACTGTTTCTTGAGAGTCGCCCCTGTACTTTTTCTTGAGTCGACCCTGTACTGTTTCTTGAGAGTCGCCCCTATACTTTCACTGAGAGTCGCCCCTATACTTTCACTGAGAGTCGCCCCTATACTTTCACTGAGAGTCGCCCCTATACTTTCACTGAGAGTCGCCCCTATACTTTCACTGAGTCGCCCCTATACTTTCACTGAGAGTCGCCCCTATACTTTCACTGAGTCGCCCCTATACTTTCACTGAGTCGCCCCTATACTTTCACTGAGAGTCGCCCCTATACTGTCCTTGAAAGTCGCCCCTTTACTGTCCTTGAGAGTCGTCCCTTTACTGTTCTTAAGAGTGGCCACTTTACTGTCCTGGACATTGGTCCCTTTACTGTCCTTGAGAGTAAAAATATATCATGGTTATAACTCGAATTTCACTATAACGTGGATTGTCACAAAAAATCTTTGCTTAAATTTGACTTTCAGATTTTTAGAGCGTGCAGTAGCAGACTTGGTCAAAATTGTGTTAAGAAAGAGCCTAAAAGAACAATAAAATAAGACAAAACAGAATAGAAAAACATACAGATTGACAGGCTGAGACACAAACCGACAGACAGACAGACAAAAGCACACGCCAAAAAGATGTAGGTCAGCAAAAAAGGAAGTGCAGAAGCAAAAGGTTCAATGGTAAGGTGTGAAGTTTCCAAATTCTCGATTAGGGTTCGAATAGAGAAAGCTAATATTGTGGACAAATCTAGATGACAAGCTGCTACTGACCACTCGCCAGGTGCTGCCTGGAGTTGCTAGCTGCAAATTTTGCAAAAAATGAATAATTTTTCAATAACAAATTCATCCCAAAAAATTTACGGGAGTAAAACAAATTTAAAAAATCCGACACTGTCAAAAACTGACGGAATAAGATTGTTAAGGCAAAACTAGGCATTCCAAGAAGCGTAAAAGCAATTAAATTTAGAAAAAATAACCTGATCAGAAAATTTAACAATAGAAAATGCCAGCATGTGATTTTGACTTTGTTATGCATAAAAATTAATCAAATGAGGCAAGCTGATATGAATCAAATTGACGTTAACTTTCCCGAATTAATTTTAAAACTATTTAGCTACTACTTGTTAGTCTCTACTGAGTAGTATTAGTATGCGTTAAAGATGCTGTTAAACAACATTGTGTTAGACATAATTTTTTAATCATTATAAATTTGATTAGTTAAGCGAATCGGTCAAATGTTTACAATTAATTATAATATGAAATAACTAATGTGTAGTGAAAATTCGTATATACTTTAGTTGAAAACAAGCTAAACCAGTTAAATTAACAAATAGAACGGAAACCTACCAGGTCTTTTGGCGCCAGAGTCAAGAACTGTAGTTGAATAAAAATAAAAGTGCAAAAAACAACATTTTATTTTTTTACTGTCAGGATTGTAAACTTAATGAGAGGTTGATAAATAGATAAAATATCAGTTTACACTATTATTAGTAGTAGAAGTTATAGTTGTAGTAAGAATATAATATCATACGCTTATAATACTACTGTAAGTGTTCCAGATACCTGTGAAAGTTAATACCTTGTGTTCATGCTCCAGATACATTGCATTAATTACCAGGTAATTATAGGGGTATATAGTATCATTATCTAGTAAAGGTGTTCGTTCTCTAAGTAAGGTTTATAACAGTTGGTCAAAGACAGGTTTTCGAATTTTAATATTACGATGCTATAGGCTGGTAATAAGTAGGTATTCCTAAACTATTCAGTGTAAGGAATTCAGTGTACTACTAATAGTATGCTAATATACGATTGCGCACCAAAACAAAACAACAGATAATTAGACTACACATTTGAAGAGAAAGCAGAAACAAAATAAATAAAACAGGGCTACTCACGTGGCGCCTTTTGCTCGGCTGCGGGCGAATTCAATTTTATAAGGAAATTAGAAATGTTTTAATCAAACACTTAAATTACAATTCTATTTTAAGCTTATTTTTCCCGTAAACCTCCCAAATAATCCTTGCTCAATGCCACCAAACACCTCTTTAACCCTTGTTACTCACTCAAATACTTAAACACCCACTAACACTCTCCTGACACCTCTCTAACCCTCCCTCACGCACCCTCCTGACACCTCTTTAACCCTCCCTCACGCACTCTCTTGTCTCCTGACTCCTCTCTAATCCTCTCTCACGCACTCTCCTGACACCTCTATAATCCTCTCTCACGCACTCTCCTGACACCTCTATAATCCTCTCTCACGCACTCTCCTGACACCTCTCTAGTCTCTAACCCTCCCTCACGCACTCTCCTGACACCTCTTTAACCCTCCCTCACGCACTCTCTTGTCTCCTGACTCCTCTCTAACCCTCTCTCACGCACTTTCCTGACACCTCTCTAACCCTCCCTCACGCACTCTCCTGACACCTCTCTAATCCTCTCTCACGCACTCTCCTGACACCTCTCTAACCCTCCCTCACGCACTCTCCTGACACCTCTCTAACCCTCCCTCACGCACTCTCTTGTCTCCTGACTCCTCTCTAACCCTCCCTCACGCACCCTCCTGACACCTCTATAACCCTCCCTCAAACTCTCACTCAAACTCGACTCACCAGCAGCCGGGCCATCTTCCTTAGCCTTTTTCTTAACGTTGCTATTGTTGCTGTCGTCTTCGCCGTCGCCGCCGGTGGCATTCAGCAAGGTGAAGATGATGCCAGCCTGCGAATTGGGTCCGACAGCTGTGACCACCATGCGGCCAGAGCCTTCCATAACGTTGGTGCCTGATGTCAAAGGGAAAGGAATGAATTATTTTTTGTCGTTGACACACGATGAAAAGAGGATTAAAAAACAGTTGAAATCGGGATAAATATTCTATGAAAAGATGCAAAATGACCTCAGAATCGACCATACAGGCCCTATAGATCACAATACTATACTGGATTCCCACTAAATCCCACAGCTTCAACTCCCAAAGGAAAAGGACAGAGAAAGCGACACAGCGCGTAGTTGCCCCAATCTGAGGTTTGTCAAAAAATTCGCCCCACCCTTCCTACAGATCCCAACGCTCTATTAATCTATCCGCGCTTACAGCTAATGCCAAAGGCGAGGCTACTAACAAAATGATTAAATGCTCAATGCAATTAATAATCCGGTCAGGGCCGCGTACACAGAATCACAATTAGCCAACGGACGGACTGATGAGATTCGGATTAGCATTAAGCCTCGGACACCGCTACTAGTCAGGGAAGCCGAGAGCGGGGTAGGCTAGAAAATTCCCCAGAGACAGACACGTCGACTGACCGTAAAAAGAATCGGGCCAACTAGACAGAAGAGAAAATTACTATATTCCGACTAATCCTAATCAGTCCGAACCCAAGGCAGCCATTCGGCAAGATCGTCAAGTCTCAATTCCCCAAAGATTGGGATTCTATGCATTTGGAAGAAATGAAAATGAGTTCTGACTCCCGTTGAGGAAATACATGAGGAACTTTCCCACTTTGGCTAGTAAACATTATACAAAGCTAAGCGGCTAATATCTTAAAGTCATAGGGAATTGCGTGCAAGTGAGAGCAAGACAAGATTGAGATCAATAATAATCAATAGACAGATTATACACTAGAAAGCGCAAATATAGGGGCATGCTTAGTTCTGGGATTAATGCACTATGCATAGCAAAGGTCAGGAGCAGGCAGTGCAGTAAATGGGTGACAAAAAATCCCTAGTATGAGAACAGTTGCCCTCCTATATAGCTTAACGCTAAGTTATTATTAAAAAAAAGTTTTTTTCTTTTCTTAAATATGAAGCTCAATCAATATACGGGACTAAGTGGTTTATAAATAGAAAATAGAAGTTACACGGCAGGGTCGCCAAAAGTACATAATTGATTTTAAGACGAAATTTAAGGTGAAGACGGTCAAAATTATTTTTTTTATTTTTTTTCTGAAATGACAATCTCTATGAGACTTACTGAGGAAAAAGGATTTTTACAATGACTTAACGATTTATCGAATTTTTAAAGATTCTAAAACAAAAACAAGAGAAGAATGATGGATTGATTCTAGACGATGGCGATAAGTGGTGGATTGATTCTGATCTAAGAAAGTTGGGTTGATTCTTAAAATAATAGATTAATTCTAGAAATGATGGATTTATTCTTGGAATGATAGGTTAATTCCAGGAGTATATTAATTTAAAGAATGTTGGGTTGATTCTAAAAATGTTGGATTGATTCTAGGAGTAGGACTGATGGACTGATTCTGGGAATGATGGATTGATTCTAAGAATGATGGATTCATTCTAGGAATGATGGATTGATTCTAAGAATAATGGATTAATTCTAGGAATGATGCATTGATTCTAAGAATAATGGATTAATTCTAGGAATGATGCATTGATTCTAAGATGCTAGGTTGATTCTAGGAATGATGGATTGATTCTAAGAATAATGGATTAATTCTAGGAATGATGCATTGATTCTAAGATGACAGGTTAATTCTAGGAATGATGGATTGATTCTAAGAATAATGGATTAATTCTAGGAATGATGCATTGATTCTAAGATGACAGGTTAATTCTAAGAATGATGCATTGATTCTAAGATGACAGGTTAATTCTAGGAATGATGGATTGATTCTAGACGATGGCGATAAGTGGTGGATTGATTCTGATCTAAGAAAGTTGGGTTGATTCTTAAAATAATAGATTAATTCTAGAAATGATGGATTTATTCTTGGAATGATAGGTTAATTCCAGGAGTATATTAATTTAAAGAATGTTGGGTTGATTCTAAAAATGTTGGATTGATTCTAGGAGTAGGACTGATGGACTGATTCTGGGAATGATGGATTGATTCTAAGAATGATGGATTCATTCTAGGAATGATGGATTGATTCTAAGAATAATGGATTAATTCTAGGAATGATGCATTGATTCTAAGAATAATGGATTAATTCTAGGAATGATGCATTGATTCTAAGATGCTAGGTTGATTCTAGGAATGATGGATTGATTCTAAGAATAATGGATTAATTCTAGGAATGATGCATTGATTCTAAGATGACAGGTTAATTCTAGGAATGATGGATTGATTCTAAGAATAATGGATTAATTCTAGGAATGATGCATTGATTCTAAGATGACAGGTTAATTCTAGGAATGATGCATTGATTCTAAGATGACAGGTTAATTCTAGGAATGATGGATTGATTCTAAGAATGATGGATTCATTCTAGGAATGATGGATTGATTCTAAGAATGATGGATTAATTCTAGGAATGATGCATTGATTCTAAGAATAATGGATTAATTCTAGGAATGATGCATTGATTCTAAGATGCTAGGTTGATTCTAGGAATGATGGATTGATTCTAAGAATAATGGATTAATTCTAGGAATGATGCATTGATTCTAAGATGCTAGGTTGATTCTAGGAATGATGGATTGATTCTAAGAATAATGGATTAATTCTAGGAATGATGCATTGATTCTAAGATGACAGGTTAATTCTAGGAATGATGGATTGATTCTAAGAATGATGTATTCATTCTAGGAATGATGGATTGATTTTAAGAATGATGGATTCATTCTAGGAATGATGCATTGATTCTAAGAATAATGGATTAATTCTAGGAATGATGCATTGATTCTAAGATGCTAGGTTGATTCTAGGAATGATGGATTGATTCTAAGAATAATGGATTAATTCTAGGAATGATGCATTGATTCTAAGATGACAGGTTAATTCTAGGAATGATGGATTGGTTCTAGGAATGATGGACTGATTTTAAGAATGATGGACTGATTCTAGGAATGATGGACTGATTCTAGCTAGTAGTGATGGACTGATTCTAGAAATGATGGACCGATTCTAAGAATTGACTGATTCTTAGAATGATGGATTGATTCTAGGAATTATGGATTTATTCTCAGAGTGATGGACTAATTCTAAGAATGTTAGACTAGATTGTTTTTAAAAAATGATGAATGCTAGAAATGTTCAATTTAGTGCATTATTTGACGGAATAAATAGTCAAACGTATAATAATATTGGTAACATAAAAAAAACAACTCAACAAAAAACTAGCTCACCAGACAGCAGAAACAGGTCTCGGCCTTCGCCCTTCTTGACGTGGTCGCTCTCGCCAGTTAGGCTGCTCTCGTCAACCTTGAGATCGTTGCACTGGATGATAACGCCATCGGCTGGCAGAGCGTCGCCGTACTTCACCTGGCAGATGTCGCCGACGACAATGTCGTTAACCAGCACCTTGGACACTTGGCCTTCGCGGATGACGTCAAACAGGTGCTCCTGTTCTAGCTTGGCTTGCAGGCCGCGGAATTGGCGCTCCTTGCTCCAGTCGTTAAACGCCGTCACCAGCACTACAACGATGACGGCTACGGCGATGGCGACGCCTTCAATCCAGCCGGCCTGCTCTTCGCTGTCATCGCCGTGATGCTCGCCGGGCTCCTTTTTGCGCACTGGATAAGAACAGAAGCAGATTGTTTGAAAAAAGCAAAGCCATAGGGGGCGGATTCTAAAAAATCGGAGCATCAGAGGGGCGGATTCTAAACTGAGCGGAGCTTCAGAGGGGCGGATTCTAAAATGAGCGGAGCATCAGAGGGGCGGATTCTAAAATAAGCGGAGCATTAGAGGGGCGGATTCTAAACTGAGCGGAGCATCAGAGGGGCGGATTCTAAACTGAGCGGAGCATTAGAGGGGCGGATTCTAAACTGAGCGGAGCATCAGAGGGGCGGATTCTAAACTGAGCGGAGCATTAGAGGGGCGGATTCTGACATGAGCGGAGCATCAGAGGGGCGGATTCTAAAATGAGCGGAGCATTAGAGGGGCGGATTCTGACATGAGCGGAGCATCAGAGGGGCGGATTCTAAAATGAGCGGAGCATCAGAGGGGCGGATTCTGAGATGAGCGGAGCATCAGAGGGGCGGATTCTGAGATGAGCGGAGCATCAGAGGGGCGGATTCTAAACTGAGCGGAGCTTCAGAGGGGCGGATTCTAAACTGAGCGGAGCATCAGAGGGGCGGATTCTAAAATGAGCGGAGCATCAGAGGGGCGGATTCTGAGATGAGCGGAGCATCAGAGGGGCGGATTCTGAGATGAGCGGAGCATCAGAGGGGCGGATTCTAAACTGAGCGGAGCATCAGAGGGGCGGATTCTAAAATGAGCGGAGCATCAGAGGGGCGGATTCTAAATTAGCAAAGAACAATACAATTCATTAACCAAGGGGTTTAGAAGTACTGAAATCAGTAAAAACCGCAGCCATAACTAGCTTTGTGATTTGTGCGAGTCAAATGAAGCGATTCTGGTGCACGGGCACGGCCTCTAATCAAATGAAGTGCAGACGGATGGCTAGCTAGGTCGCCGCAAGCAGAGAAGCTTCCAAACAGAGGAAACTGATACATATTACTGAGCGGCGACTTTTAATTGGACCGAGAGCAGAGCGCCCGTTCGAATGGAAACTGATTGCATCTCCGCGGAAATTCCAGCGCACTGCCTACTTTTAAACTAGCTATATGAGTATGAGCACATATAAGTAATGGGTGACATAGCTTTGCTTGCTCAAGTGTGACTGACCCAGGTCTCAGTAGATTCCGCATTCATTACCCGAGTACCCCAGATCTCTATTGGGCTTTATTCGCAAAACTGTTCTTAGGTCCGTTAGATAATCACTACTCGAGTCACTTAGATAATCCCTAGGAGTCCTTTAGATATTGTCTACTCGAGTCACTCAGATAATTCCTAATCGGGTAACTCACACAATCCGACCTAAATTTCCTACTCGAGTCGCTCAGATAATCCCTACTCGGGTTCCTTAGATAATCCCTACTCGAGTCCCTCACATAATCTTTACTTGAGTCCTTTTGATAATCCCTACTCGAGTCCCTTAGATAATCCTTACTCGGGTTCCTTAGATAATCCCTACTCGAGTCCCTTAGATAATCCTTACTCGGGTCCCTTAGATAATCCCAACTCGAGTCGCTCAGATAATCCCTATAAGGGTCCCTCAGACTATCATTATTATTAAGTTCCATTAGACCTGTACTCATCTCTACTATCCTTTTTTTATGTTCATCAGTGAATTATTTCAGGTCCCAATATGAAAAATCGGATCTACTCACGCATCTGGTACAAGGAGATGGACAAAGACACAACCGCGCACACAATCAGCATAATCAGCGTGTAGTCCTGCATCGCCTCGAACACAAGCTGAAGAAATGTCTTTGGCGGCTTAGGCGGAATCACATTGGAACCAAATACTCGCTGGCGTTGCTCAACTTCGTTTCTGCTGATGCCTGAAAAGTGAGAGGCCGTTCAGCTTAGATTTCACTTTGTACTAAAAATATGAAACAGGAAAATAGATGGATATTATTTATGGCTAAAACACAATAAACATGATTTTTTGCCCACTCTGTAAAACTGACATTTAAGTGCGCCAAACTACTTCTGGTAAGTAAATCTCTTTAGTTAGTAAATTAGAATCTTATACAACTGCAAGAAATAGACGTCAGCACATACCATTCTGAGGCGAAGTCTTTAGACGCTGACAAAGACCTTCAGGATTGGTGTAAT
The DNA here is from genome assembly GCA_950096795.1 of Macrostomum cliftonense. Lineage (NCBI taxonomy): Eukaryota > Metazoa > Platyhelminthes > Macrostomidae > Macrostomum > Macrostomum cliftonense. The sequence goes on along the minus strand of CATNEM010000287.1, from coordinate 1,076,952 downwards.
TAGCGGCAATTTTGGTGACACTCTCGGCTCCGCGAGCCTCCATCAGCTCTTTGAGCTCTTCAACAGAGCAGCCGTACTCATTAGCGCTACTCATCTTGCTTGGGCGGCAATCTTCTTTAGAAGATTCTTAACGATTTTATTAATTTGAAATTTACTTCTATTTTGTACTGGTGTCGCAGACTCTGAAATAATCAACGTAAAAATATCAAAACTTTGAAAAGATAAATGCATTGGGAGTTAAATTTAAACAAATTTTATATGGACTATATATAATTTAGTCATTTATCTATCAACATAATGACAAACATGAACACTTAATTAGGTGCAAAATAAAATTTTACTACTTACATACGGCCTAGATTATTTTTAAATATCATAAATCAGAAAAACAAAATTTTATTCAGCCATAAATGGAAAAAGTTATAAATAAGGTCGCCATAAAGGCAAGACAAAAGTTCACCGTTCAACGGGCTTCAAAATTGCGCATTTTTAAGTCGCATTGGGTTTTTCTATAAGCTACCGGTATTGAAGAATGCTAAAAATCTATACAGACCACTTCAGTGTAGCAGCTAACACCATTCACGAACTTACCCAAGTCGAAAAAAATGCCTACCAAAAAAGTAGCCAATAAAAATCATACCGAAAATTGTATTACCCTAACGCGTACAGTGGAAGCTAGCCAAGGTTCAAGCTTTGCTTTAGTTAGGAACTAAAATAAATTTTAGTAGAGAGGGCGGTTTAAGCGGATAAACGCGGCTGCTGCAGCAGTAGCGGCGGCACTTGAAATCGTACAGCACAGAGGCGGCAGGGTGCAGCGGGAGGCGGCAGTTAATGACCGACGCCAGTCGGAGAGGCAGCTTTTATTTCCCCGAGAAAAAAAAGTACGGCAAAGGGCGAGAAGAAAGGGGGAGGGAAAAAATTGTAGAAGGCAGGAAAAATGAAAAGCGGAATTGGAACTGAGGGAGAGAAATAAGGCAGGGCGAGGATGGCAACTAGAAAATCGTCCAATCCGGCACACGAAAAGAAAAAAAATTCTGCGCATTCAGAGGAAGAAAGGGGATGAGAGAGAGAAAGAGGGGCGCATCGTCGCTCCCCCTCCGTCTGCGCAACAATCAAACGCGAGAGTTAACGATCGCTCTCCCCCCCCCCCCCGACTCAGGAACCGGTTGGCTGGCGAGTTTAAACCGACGAGAATCTGTCTAAGCCTACATGTAACTTGATGAGTCTGGATCCCTCTGGCTAGATGGAGAATTAGCTAACAACATTCATCCTCGGTGGCAAATAGAATCTGTTGTACTGCTTAAATCATGCAGCATAGCTGCACAAATAATGGGAAAGAGCAGACAAACTCTTCATGGGAATATTTTTGTATCCAATGCAAACAAACCAATTCCCTACGCAGTACGAAGCGCCTTAGTGGTTAGCAAAGCCAAAACTGATAATAAAATGAAAAATAATAAATTTGAACATTCATTTTTGACCTCCATAATTTGATACGCAATATTTTTTTCTAGCTGGATCTCACCAAAAATAGATTCTTTGTGTGTAGACCCAAGTGACCCAGAAATAAACAACTTTTCCACGCGGCTACTTTTGGAGGTCACAAAAAAATTGTATAAATTCTCGCGAGTTTACAAAACTTCAGGACAAAATCGTCTGCTTGGCAAAATTTTGAGTGTGCTTGTTAACTGAGTGTCATCTTCCCTTTGTGAAGCGGGGACAGGATCCTAGCGACAATTTGACACTTAAAAATCGCTCAGATACGAGCAGCTACAAAGAAATTCGAGAAGAGATTGGGCCACATGCCGAAAAGCAGGGACGCAAAAGCTAAAAGCAGCTAATCTTACACTCAGTAAGGAAGACAGTGAGAGGAAACGGCAATGCTAACGGGATAAAAGAGATAGGAAGGAACGTCTGGAAGCGGAGAATCGCCTCTGTGCGTCGCATTAATAAGCTTACGCGTTCCTCAGCTTGCCACTACTGCTCTGTTCTCCTACACTTTTCCTTTTGATGATTGCAGATAACCGAGTAATCTTAGCTCAAGGGAATAATCAAACAGAGCAGAACAATCACTCTAAGGATTTTAATAAAATTATCGTATATCATCCTGCACTGTCAATGCATAATTCGCAGCATTAGTGCAACTACTAAAAATAGCTCAGCAGCAGTATCATATGCTTAGCAAAGCTTTGCCATAATTACGCCAGTAGCGTTGGCCATCTAGCAGCAACACGCAGCAGTGTGAGACCCCGCAATCCCACACAGCCTTTTGCTTACTAAACTGACAGCTAACTAACAACTAACAGTAAAATGCATTCAGGCCCATATTCAAACAACAAGACCGATTATATGCGGCCGATGGCTAGGCTAACAATGCAGAAGCAAGAGATGAAGTAGGAGTGGGAGAGAGGGCCTGATGTTGGCTTGGCAATTATGGGGACAAGCTGTATGGTTATAAGAGTGAGTGCGGGCTAGAATTTCACAAATTAAAATACAAGCTCAGTCCGTCGACCGTACTCGGGACAAATATAAATGATGACGCAGAGAATGCATTTCTACTCATTGTGCACACTTTGTACTTTCCCATAATAATAATAGAATTGACGTTTAACGAAAACACACCAAACGAGTTGCTGTCAAGCTGATGTAGTTTATAAGTAAACAATCCTTTCTCAATATTTTGTTTTTAGTTTCAATTTTGTTAATTAATAAATAAAGAATAATAATTAAACTTTGGCATCTAACATTTGATCAGAAGCACGGCCCACGGCACAGCTGCTCAGTCCTGACGGGCTGGAGGGGCCACAAGCAACACCCACCCTACATCTCCATAGCTCACACTGGTACCCGATCTAAGCTGTGTGAACTGAAGCAATGCGGGATTAAGTGCCTTGCTCAAGGGCACAAATTGTCTCCTAAGAGCTGAGGCTCAAACCCACAACCCTCGCATCATAAGGCAAATGGCCCTAGCAACTAGTCTACAACTTTTCCAACTACAATTAAAAACCCGAGCAAATCGATTTATACGTCATCTTGAGACTTCTTGATAAAATAGTAAAAAAAGGTTGGGTAAACCTTTCGAAACTGAACAATAAAGTAAGTCGTTGCTTAATTTTACTTTCATAGGGTAAAAATTACACACACAAACTTTGACTTAGAGACAGAGGACTGGCACGCTACCTTAAGCTGATCGTATAGGTCTCATAAAGATAAAATATCAGTCAAATTTCATTTCAATCAACTCTTAATTTGCGTCAAAAGAAACGACGAAAGAAGGTCTGGAAAAAAAGCGCGGCTTCTTACAGTCTACCCAACTGTAATCAAACTATTTATAGATAGATAAAATAGATTTCAGCCAAGTTTGAAATTGTTTTGAGCGGAATTTTATCGTTTAGGTTTAGAAAGGCTCAGCCAAGACTTCTAAAATTTTGCTCTATGAGAAAGTTAAAATTAATTTGAGCCGGTTAAAATTCTCTGTCCCGTCATCTGACCTCGAAAACAAAACTGAATGAAAAAATGGTTTTATCTGTAAATATAGTCAACTGATAAACCTGCCTATACAGCTATGTGAAACAGAAGTATCAATTTCTGATTAACCTATTTTTGACGAAGACTTAGGTTAAAAACGTTGCCATGGAAACTCCACACGAGCTTCTTGGAACTTTTTTTCAGGCGTTTCGTTGTTTTGTGGCAAATGACTTGATCGATTTAGACAGAAAAAAGTCCCCTATTCTCATCCCTAGCTTAAAAAATCTCCACCTTGAGAATGGAATGGAATATCTATCATCTATAACCATGAGAATTTAATGCACTAAAGTGAAACCGAAAGTATAAAATCTCTAAACTCATTATAGGTTTGAAACCTTAACTTTGAAAAAAGCAAATCAGTAATAGAAAGTACTCTTTCAAAAGTACTTTATCCAATACTTAGTACGAAAATCCATGACAAGCTCCAGTCAAAACTGGATTAATGAACTTTCCAACTGAACAAACATCCCGGCAACAGCCAAGCAATTTAGAGAAGAAGTTGGGGGAAGAGATTAACGCTTCCCCAATTCTAGCCCTATTGGCAAAGTAAATCGAAAGTAAGCAGTGCACTATGCAAAGCTGATTTATGAAGAAATAATCAATTAAAAGAGCCGCTGTTGCAACGATTAAAAAATCTAATAAAAAACATACCATGAATAATGTGCCATACCGACAATAAAAACGAAGCAAGCTAAGCTATAGTCGCTAAGCTGAAATCGCAGACTGAAATTATTCGCGGAAAGACTCTGGAGTAACTTGAAAAAAATAACTATGTCGACAGCTCAAAAAGCCGAATTCTGAAAGATAAAAAATTCTCAAGCCGTGAAGTTAAATATAGAACGCCCTACCCAAACTATACTATAAGCCTGCAACTAGTTTTGGCTTGGTGCCTGTATGTAAGTGCGTACACAGCGCCACCTCACACATGGCAGTGCGCGTCAGCGTGCTCGTAGCGCAGATAAAAACGAGCATAGCCTTCATTATTTCACTACGCCAAAGCTGTGACCAACAACCCCCACCGGTGCGGAAAGATTTCTCTACTTGTTTGCTTAGACAATCCATAGTGTAACTTATATATTGGCTGGGAGTACATTTCTATCCATTTATTTATCATATTCGTTCGCTTGTTCTGCTAGCAACAAGGTTCGAATATTCCTTGCCCCTCTCTCTCCCTCCTACCTACCTACCTGGGCTTTTCTTACCCCGCATAACTAAACTCTGACATAGGCAAGAGAGGTTAGCTGCACAACGGTTGAAAGAGCGGAGGGTTGGGCGATGAAAAACAATTTTGCTGAATGGAAGTTTCTACCAGTATGCATAGACGGTGGACCAAAAATATATTCGCAGATTGAAGGCAGATAGCATTCAAGTAAGCTAAATTTAGATTTCTAATCGCTATCTACTGTTAAGCTCGTCTCGTTTTTCACCCTATACTTTCTATGGCTCTCAACAAGTTAAACTCTGTTGTGTAGCTGTTAAGCCTGTACTCAGTCGTAGCAGAGTAAGGACAAAGTTTATTTAGCTAACTAAGTTTAACTTTACTCGCACTGCCATCATCTTTCCGAGTCTGCTTTTTTCAAACTATTATCTAACGCACAGTTTCTATTTCGTGAGTTTTTATTCTTATCAGCCCAACTTTCAACCTAGCCAGCCAGCCAGCCAAGGTACAAGCATCCAAATTCGACAGCTAACCAAATCAAATCGTTCTATTTAAGTTGAAAGACGCAAATTGCTGCACAATTTGTTCTAAAAATAGAAAATTAATGAAAAAACAACACTCGGCAATTTTAGACTGCAATGAAGCCATACCGCATAAAATAAACTTTACAGCCTTTTCTTAGTGACACAGGCAGATAAGAGCTGCAACTGAATTTTAGTAGCTAGTTAAAAATGGCTAAAATTAAAATGACAAAAATAGCTTCAAATAATTTATGCATACATTAACTTCGATTATGATTTGATGTGATGTACAGGTAGCTTGAGAATTCAAAGTATCTACAACTACAAAAAAGCTCCAGGACTAAACCTTATTAGGAAGTGGACTTTTCAAGGAGTAAAGCTAAAAGTATGAATCTTTGATATTGAGTGTAAATTTCATTGTGAGAATAATTAATTGTACATTATAGGGATTGAAAGGGCTTCTTAAGAAATTATGGTACTTTTAGGTACCAGTATACCCAAGGTTGAAAATTGCATCCCCTAATTATGTCAAAGCTGCTAGCAACCAGATTTTGATTTCTTCATATTAAATTCTCAAATTGGACCTAAGAACTTATAGAACATAGGTGCGCAACTTGAAAAAATCGGTCGGCCGGTGCGACTTAGTTTAACAAAAAATTTGCGACTTAGTTGGGGTGAAAGTTCGAAGGACCAAAAAAAAAAAAAAAAAAGGTCCCGCAAACCATTTTTACTTGAATCTTCCCTATTCTTCTCCATTTTGCGACTTACCCCCCCGTTTTTGCGACTTACCTCCTCGTTTTTGCGACTTACCCCCCCGTTTTTGCGACTTACCTCCTCGTTTTTGCGACTTACCCCCCCCGTTTTTGCGACTTACCTCCTCGTTTTTGCGACTTACCCCCCCGTTTTTGCGACTTACCCCCCGTTTTTGCGACTTTTCTCTACGATTTTTGCGACTTACATCTGCGATTTTGCGACTTACCTTGGTCAGCCACCAAATCAGTCGGCCGGATCGGCCAACTCGGCCGACTGTTGCGCACGTATGTTATAGAATAGAAAAACCTCACAGAGTTAAGCTTGTAAAGCAAAGCTTTTGATGGAAAATGCTGGACAAAGTGAGAAATTGATCTATTTGGTAACACTTGAAAAAGTAGTGAATGATTTAAAAATTTAAATATCAATAAGCGAAACATTGTAAAAACACAGTAAAAAAGATTACATGCAGAAAATTTTATATTCATTACATTAGACAACCAATATTATAGATGCTCTATATTAATAATACATTGAGATTTATAAATGGGGAAACTATAGACTTTAGTAACTTTTTTTAAGAGTAAAAATGCCTCAGCTTAATGCTTTTTTAAGATTTAAATACTTTTTATTTACTATTGTCACTACTTTTTATTTACTACTATCTAACATCTAAAATAGAAATTAGAATTGTTCCTTAAAGTAATATCATATTAATAACAACCACTTTCATGTGCCAAAATTTTTTTCACATAAGTGTAACTTATTTTTTGTATATTCTAATTTTTTGCATGATGTGCCTTTTTTAAAATAATTACTGACTTTTTTAAGATAGATAAAAAACTAACCTATTAACCTAGCCAATCTATTTAAATTGAATTAGGCTTGCCATTAATAAAAGATCAGTGGCTTGTTTTTTGAAAGAAATAACTAGTCATTTGTAACTTTCTAGTCTAGAAATACGATAGAAAAAAAATTGGAATTTATACATGGTATATTTTTTTTTTCAAATTATTAAGTAGCCTTTTTTTAATTAGAATTTTGAAAACTTAGCTGTTAATCTTTAATATTAGCATATGTGCGCAACAGTTGGCCGAGTTGGCCAATCCAGCAGACTGATCTGGTGGCTGACCAAGGTAAGTTGCAAAATTGCCAATGTAAGTCACAAAATGGGGGTAAGTTTCAAAATGGAGGGGGTAAGTTGCAAAATTGGTAAAATTTTTTAGGGTAAGTTGCAAAATTGGTAAAAATTTTGGGGGTAAGTTGCAAAATGGAGGGGTAAGTTATACGATGGGCAGTAGAAGTGTCAAATTTGGAGGAGAATAGTAAAACAATGTAGCAAGTAGGCAAGTTATAGGTGGGATGTGGATCACCAGACCTTTTTTTGATTCATTCAATTTGTCATTCAAACTTTGAGCCCAACTAAGTCACAAATTTTTTTCAACTAAGTTGCACTGGCTGACTGAAATTTCTGAGTTGTGCACGTATGAATATTAGTCATAATAACTTGAAAAAAATATTTTAAAATCATAGTTTTCTTAGCATAATACATTTATATATTGTATAAAGTAAACAAATAAATTTTTAATGGTTACACAATGTCAACTAAGCAAAGGATTTAATAAACAAACAAGGGTAAACCATTTTTGTTTCATTAAAGTATAGGATACTAATACTTTGAAATGCTGGTACTTCCAAATTTTATACCATAAAATCATAAATATAAAATATTTAGTGTTTTTAGATTTCTTAATAAGTATAATATATATATATATTTATATTTATTTATTTATATATATTTCACAATCAATCTTGCCTAATCTTGCTATGTATTTTGAGATACTAGAAAAAAATTAACTAGCTCAAGATTTTAAGTATAAAGTGCCAAATTAATTAGCTCAATAACCATGGTTAAAATAAGATTAAAAAGAAAGGATCATAGTAAATCTACCTTTATTTATCCAAAATCTACTGTGGTAAATTGTTTGCTAAAACAATCAGATTGATAAATGATACTTTTGCATTTAACACATTAACTACTAAAAGAAACTATTATAATTGAAATGTCATTTTAAAGATCAATCTATTTGCTAAAACTTTGAATAAATAGTTCTAATATTTATAATTTAAGCATATTGTAATAGGTAAATTGTGATAGATAAAAATTATTAAAGAAAATAAATAATACTACTTGTTTGTTTGGTTGACAATGCTTTACCTATACAAAATTTATTGAAAAAGAGCGAAATAGGTTATTCAATAAAATACTTTACATATTCATAAGTGCTCTGCAATCTAAAAAATTCATAAGTAGGACAAAATAATGATATTATTAATATATTTAAATTTTTATTATTAAAAAATAATGCTGCTTTTTACCACCTTGATAGCATATTTTGTTGTAATGTTGTTATTATTAAAAATTTACAACCTTAAATACAATATGCTGGCTACATTAAATATTCATTAAGAAATGCAATTTATGGTGAAATTTGCAATTGCAGATGTAATTAGACCTACTTAGTGGCAAGTAGTTGCTTCCTTAGTGGCTGGCTGGTAATATTCAAGTTTAACTGCTACACTGAACCCCATCTAGAAATGGGGTTTACTCATGCAATAGGCATTTTTTAGTTAGGTAAATATGTAAAATTATAAATTTTCTTATTACTTAAACACTTATACAGTAACTACTAAAAAGAATTGTTAGCTAAAAAGAGTAGGGGGCCGAAGCACACTAGAAAGAAAAAATATTAAAAATATGAAAAAGTATGCATTGCTAGATGCTAGCAACATAATATAAAATATGCATGAAAAAATACATAAAAACGCAAAACATAAAGTGCAAACCATATAAATTTTGATGGGGCCTACATTCTATTATATAAAACATACTACAAGACTATATAGGCCAATAGGCAATAATAGCAACAATTTATTAAACAATAAAACGGCTGCAGTTGCTAAGCGTACTTTTGGCTTTTAGCCTTGATTAAAAAGCTCTAGAGGAGTTTCTAAACTAAGAAGGCATTATCCACTCAATTATCTACATTCAGTTCAGCTTACCACACCTTCAGTCGAACCTATTCTCACGCGAGCTCATGTGCAATCAAATGTCACGTTTTAAAAGTATCGGCCATATTTCTAAACTGTAAACATTTTCTTCCTTAATAATTTTTAGGGTCATCGGTTTTACAATGCAATATACTCATTATTGTCCAAGTGCAACGTACTAAAAATATTTTGCATAACAAAGTTTCGAATTTATTTACATTTATTTGTTAAAAATATAAATGCACGAGATCCGTGCATCGAGGCCCAATTCAAAACTTCAACTGAATTAACATCAAAGTGCTGACGTCTGAGGAAGCAAGTATGAAATCTAATTCCGTGTAATTCACGAAAATATGAATAGCTAGAGTGCTTCTATGTAATGCTCAGGAATTAAATTAAAAAAAATAAAAATTGAAGAATTTATATTGTTTTTCTAAGAGTATGGTTTTTTTAATTCTCAGACTGAAAAGAGAGTGCTAAATATTTAACAGCGTAAGAGAGAAAATTTTTAGTTCAGAAGAGCAATCTATTTAGACTGAGCCTTTATGTATATATATTTGAGAGACAGCTAAAAAATTAAGTCTGTAACTGAGACCCATAAAATTTTCGCTACTTAAGCCATTATTCTCCAAATTAATGACAACGAAAAGAGACTTTTTGTTGCTATTATACAGTCGTATCCTTCAATCGTCCGTCGAATCAAGATATGAACATTAACTAAAAAATTGGCAAAACAAGTGATTTTCACAATAAAAATGATGTGAAAATTTAGCAAAATTCTAGTGGCAGTGACTAATAAAGCCAATCAACAATTCCATAAATGAGGACAGGCAAATCCGAGTATTATACTCATAGTAATAAGGCCAAAAAATTGTATCCAACCACCATATATCAAACGATTTTGATAGTCCAACTCCAATTTTTTAAATGTACTTTTTGCCGATGCCCTTGAAGCCAACGACTTTAAATCCAAATACCATTCTAAAGGTGGGCATTGAGACTCCCAGCCCACTGTAACGTTATTCCTAGCATTTTCTTCCCGAAGAAGGCGATAAAGTGGCTCGAAATACTCGAGAAGCGGTCCAGCGCTGATGTGTCTCGTGCCACTAATCTCAAACAGAGCGTCCTCCCAGTGCACCGACGATCCTTTCGACAGCATAGCTCTGAAAAATTGATATTTGAAAATTTCTGCTTATGATTTCATTTGCCGTTTCTAAATAAGATGAAGTGCTTACATACCTTAATTTGGCTCCTGCCGCAGTGCTGTTATAGATGCTGCACTTGTGCAAATTCTCCGCAAAGCCTGCAGCATTGCAGAGCGACTTGTGGAACTGGAACTGCAGCAGAAGGCTGACGAAGTATCTGAAAATCGAATTGGATTTTTTAAAGCTAATTTAGCCTTACGATTCGATGCATAGATGGATACATAGATAGATAGATAGATAGATAGATAGATAGATAGATAGATAGATAGATAGATAGATAGATAGATAGATAGATAGATAGATAGATAGATAGATAGATAGATAGATAGATAGATAGATAGATAGATAGAAAGATAGATAGATAGATAGATAGATAGATAGATAGATAGATAGATAGATAGATAGATAGATAGATAGAAAGATAGATAGATAGATAGATAGATAGATAGATAGATAGCGAGAAAGAGCGAGCGAAGCGAGCTCTTTCGAGCTTGCTTGCCGCAGCCAATCAAGCTATAAAATAGCACGCACACAAGATCACCGGAAGCGATTAAGGCAGCTGGAAAGCCAATGGGCGCGGTAAGCGCTTTTATCCAGAGGAACTATACCTACTGGAACCAGCCATATGCCTTGCGAAAATCAGACTACTCAAGTAGTGCAAAAGCATGTTGCCTATACCGAGAAACCTAATTTTCGTAACCGCTCCGGTGCAGGTCCTGGCAATAGATGGTAGATAGCGAGAAAAAGCGAGCGAAGCGAGATAGATAGACAGATAGATAGATTGATAGACACAAACCTCATGTACTCAACATTGGCCACCACATGGTAGATTGACCCCGGGTCAAAGTCCTCCTCAGATCGCCAGACCGGAGGCGAGACTCCCATCAGCCTGCAGCGCAGATTCACCCAGTCGGTGTTCCACCGGTCCTGCGGCACCTCATCTTTGAACAGGCGGTAGCGATAGTGATCAATCAGATAGCCGAACGGCAGGTAGGCCACCTTTTTCAACGCCATCAGGTACAGATAATTAGCGTAGAACTCGGGAGACTCGCTCTCGGACTTGAGCAGGCCAATCATTCTCAAATAACTGGGCGTCATCACTGACAGCTCGATTGTGTCGCCGATGGCTTCGTGAAAGCCCGGATTAGCGCCGCTTCTAAACAGCACCGGTTGGCTCTCGTACTGCATGAAATAGTGCACGTGACCCATCTCGTGATGCGTCACCGTCAGGAAGTGGACATCAACAGCTGTGCACTGTTTGATACGAAAATCGCCACGATTAGTTGTGAAATCCCAGGCGGACGCGTGACAAACCATTGTGGCGTTTGGCGGCTTTTCAATCACAGACTTCTCCCAGAAGGTGTCCGTCATTTTGCCCAGGCCCAGCGAGGCGAAGAAGTTTTCGCTGACTTCGAATATTTGCTTAGCGGTCCAGTTCTAGAATGGGATGAGGTTTAATACATCATGGACGCAATCTAGGATGCCTCAGGCTCTAGTAGGTAGATTTTTTCTCTAGCCTGAAGCTTCAAAACTTTCAATTATAATCAATACTTTATGCTTCATTTAAAATTTCTAAGAATACGTTGGCATTCTTCTTGCCTCATTTTAAGTGTTCCGTTGCTTGATCTTTGATTGATTACTTTGTACTTAAAAGCTAGTTGCGCGGCGCATCCGAGGGCTGTGTACAGCTGCTCAGTCCTGCCTGACGGGCTGGAGGGGCCACAACACCCACTCTAAATTTACCCAGCTCAAACTGGTACCCGATCTCAGCTGGGTGGACTGAAGCAATCCTGGATTAAGTGCCTTGCTCAAGGGCACAAATTGTCTCTTAGGGCCGGGACTCGAACCCACGACTTTCCGGTCATAGGGCAGGCGCCCTAGCCACTAGGCTAAGTCCTTAGCAAAAGGGCTCCCCTGATCAGGAAACGGGCTATTCTCCTCCTTATATCGTTGTTCCCATAGCAACTACATTCCATCCCTTCTTCGATCCGTAGCATTCTGACCCCCCTAGCAACCGGGCTTATGAGGGATAATTTTGTTGCTGAGAGGATTTGTAGCCTAGTGGCTAGGGCGCCTGCCTCATGATCGGAAGGTCGGGGGTTCGAGTCCACCCAGCTGAGATCGGGTACCAGTTTGAGCTGTGTAAATTTAGTGTGGGTGTTGCGGCCCCTCCAGCCCGTCAGGCTGAAAGCTGTACACAGCCCTCGGATGCGCCGCGCAACTAGCTGCGAATCGTGATCGAAAGGTCAGGTGTCTAAATTTATTTTATGATTTATTATTTGTTATTCAGAAATCGGAATCTACCTGACGCCTCATTTCGGCAGTCACGTCCAAGCTCGGCTCATCGGGAAACGGCTGACTTATCGAAGCCAAATCGTTCCACCTACCGGCACCCATGTGGCCCAGAATGTGGCCGGGAATGTGTCCTGTTGGTGGGAACAGACTGCGGGGATATCGCTTTGTTAGCGAGTGCCTCACATAGGCGTGCAACTCGCTGTACAGCGGCATCAAAGCCTTCAACAAGTCGGCCATCATAGTTTCAAAATTCTGTCCAGCTTTCGGCTCGTACCAGGACTGCCAATACTGGGCGTAGCTGTCAAAGCCCGCCTGCAAGGCCAGCTGCCGCGTGAGCTCCACGTACTGCCGGTACATCTGGTTCACCTGACGGCCAGTTGCATCGCGCCATCGAATCCACAGGAGCCGTTTCACCTCCTCCGAGACGTTCGGGTCGCTCATGAGGCCTGTTACATCTGAGGATTACAATAATAAAAATCATCTAACTTCGTCCCTTGTTAAAACAATTATTAAGAAAATATTAGAAACTTACTAGGAGAATAGGGAATCTTTTCATTAGTCAGCGGGTCTTCAACTGTTGCCACGCTGTAGATCATCGACATGTTGCTAATTAGACTGTTAATCTAGAAGCGTTTACAGAGACAGAGACTGGACATGAACATCTACAGTACAGCCCTAGATATCTATGGTCCAGTCCTGGATGTCTATCTATGGTCTTGCCCTGGATGTCTATCTATGATCCAGTCCTGGATGTCTATCTATGATCCAGTCCTGGATGTCTATCTATGGTCTTGCCCTGGATGTCTATCTATGATCCAGTCCTGGATGTCTATCTATGGTCCAGCCCTGGATTTCTATCTATGGTCCAGCCCTGGATGTCTATCTATGGTCCAGCCCTGGATTTCTATCTACGGTCCAGCCCTAGATGTCTATCTATGATCCAGTCCTGGATGTCTATCTATGATCCAGTCCTGGATGTCTATCTATGATCCAGTCCTGGATGTCTATCTATGATCCAGTCCTGGATGTCTATCTATGATCCAGTCCTGGATGTCTATCTATGATCCAGCCGCTGGATGTCTATCTATGATCCAGCCCCTGGATGTCTATCTATGTTCCAGCCCTGGATGTCTATCTATGTTCCAGCCCTAGATGTCTATCTATGGTCCAGCCCTGGATGTCTATCTACGGTCCAGCCCTAGATGTCTATCTATGGTCCAGCCCTAGATTTCTATCTATGGTCCTACCCTAGATGTCCATCTATGGTCCAGTCCTGGATGTCTATGTTCCAGCCCTGGATGTCCATCTATGATCCTGCCTTGGATGTCTATCTATGGTCCAGTCCTGGATGTCTATGTTCCAGCCCTGGATGTCCATCTATGATCCTGCCTTGGATGTCTATCTATGGTCCAGTCCTGGATGTCTACCTATGATCCTGCCCTAGTCTACCTATGATCCAACTCTAGTTGTTAATCAACTGTCAAACCTGATGTCACTTACCTCGGCCAACTTTTCCGAATCGTTGACAATTGAGATGCCCACGTCGGCCGCCTTGTAGAACATCCGCCTCAGCGTGTTATTCTTAAAATTACGCCAGTCAAACAATCTGTCCATCTCTAAGCGTTTCTCTCGAAGAAAGTTGCTATGCTCCATCAGCGCCTCCAGCTTCTTGCCCTGATTTCCCTGACTCAAATCCACTTGATTATTCCACATGGCCGTGGTTGACCTGGTCATTAACTGTCGATGCCGTTCGCTGAATTCGTCCAGCCAAATTCTTGCGCGAGTTTCGTTGCTGCTTAAACAGCAAGCGGGCCCATCTAGGACCAACAAGTAAGCTACGAAGGCGGCGATAATTAAGTTCATGTTTGCCAGCTAGCAGAAACTAGGCTTTGCAACATCTTCTTCTGTGTTGCTTTCATTTATATTGGCATTCTGACCAAAGGATTTATCCATGGTAACCATTTTTAACCTTGAAAAGCTGCATCTCTCATTGGTGAGGATGAAAGATGCCACAGAAGTTGTTCAGCTCCGTTTTTTTACTATGAGGGGCGAGGGGCGAAAATTCGGCTAGTTGTAGATCGTTGCGCGCGATGCCGCATCCTTGATTATTGGATGGAAAAATGCAGCATTGATGAGTGTCGGAATCTGGTTTGATCATCAACTGCCAGCCTGTTGACGGCATCAACTGATAATCAACTGACGGCAGCAAACCATAAAAATTTTCACTTATTGGTTTCAAACAGCAGTATAGTAACTAAAGCAGGTTTTACAGAGCTACAGACAGATATGCATGACTTGCTTCCAAAAACGAAACCAATGTTAGCTGATACCTTAATGCACCTTGAGCTGTGTGTCGTGCCTGCTTTCATCGCAGTAACTATGAGTGCAAGTATCGACGAACACGCATTGACTTGCACGCAATTAGCAATAGATAAAAGTGCAACAATTTTGTCATTTTAATTGGCTCTACAAGAGTAGCTAACTGCACTACACTATCAAGCCTATCTAGGTTGACGAGATAAAATAGCTGAATATTGGCCATTAGCTACTGACTTCGAACAGTTCTCTCGGTGCCACACTGCAACAAGAGACGAGAATAAGGTTGCATAAGCCAGTCATGAGACAGCTAACACTGCTTGCCGGCTGCCTGCTGCTGCTGCTGCTCACAGTGGGCTCAGCTCGCTGCAAAAGCACCAATCTAACCGAGGCCAGACTCTGGTTTGACGAGTTCAGCGGCCAGCATCGGATCCTGCTGAACAAGGTTGTTGATGCTAGCTGGGCCTACAACACTAACATCAATCAGGAGAATGAGAAGCGCGAGCTGGCTGCACGGCTTGAGCTCAGCCAGTTTCTACTCAAACAGCGTCAGGAGATGGACAGGCGGTTTGATTGGTCGAATTTTCCCGAATCGGGATTGAAGCGAATGTTCGTTAAGGCCGCCGATATTGGCACTTCCATTGTTACGGACGAGGCCAAGCAGACTAGGGTGAGGGCTCCTCTGTCCGTGTTAAATCAGCCTCTTAAACTCCAGGCAGACTAGGGTGAGGGCTCCTCTGTCAGTGTTAAATCAGCCTCTTAAACTCCAGGCAGACTAGGGTGAGGGCTCCTCTGTCCGTGTTAAATCAGCCTCTTAAACTCCAGGCAGACTAGGGTGAGGCTCCTCTGTCCGTGTTAAATCAGCCTCTTAAACTCCAGGCAGACTAGGGTGAGGCTCCTCTGTCCGTGTTAAATCAGCCTCTTAAACTCAAGGCAGACTAGGGTGAGGCTCCTCTGTCCGTGTTAAATCAGCCTCTTAAACTCCAGGCAGACTAGGGTGAGGCTCCTCTGTCCGTGTTAAATCAGCCTCTTAAACTCCAGGCAGACTAGGGTGAGGGCTCCTCTGTCCGTGTTGAATCAGGCTCTTAAACTTCAGGCAGACTAGGGTGCGGCTCCTCTGTCCGTGTTAAATCAGCCTCTTAAACTCCAAGCAGACTAGGGTGAGGCTCCTCTGTCCGTGTTAAATCAGCCTCTTAAACTCCAGGCAGACTAGGGTGAGGGCTCCTCTGTCCGTGTTAAATCAGCCTCTTAAACTCCAAGCAGACTAGGGTGAGGGCTCCTCTGTCCGTGTTAAATCAGCCTCTTAAACTCCAGGCAGACTAGGGTGAGGGCTCCTCTGTCCGTGTTAAATCAGCCTCTTAAACTCCAGGCAGACTAGGGTGAGGCTCCTCTGTCCGTGTTAAATCAGCCTCTTAAACTCCAGGCAGACTAGGGTGAGGCTCCTCTGTCCGTGTTAAATCAGCCTCTTAAACTCAAGGCAGACTAGGGTGAGGCTCCTCTGTCCGTGTTAAATCAGCCTCTTAAACTCCAGGCAGACTAGGGTGAGGCTCCTCTGTCCGTGTTAAATCAGCCTCTTAAACTCCAAGCAGACTAGGGTGAGGGCTCCTCTGTCCGTGTTGAATCAGGCTCTTAAGCTCAAGGCAGACTAGGGTGAGGCTCCTCTGTCCGTGTTAAATCAGCCTCTTAAACTCCAAGCAGACTAGGGTGAGGGCTCCTCTGTCCGTGTTAAATCAGCCTCTTAAACTCCAGGCAGACTAGGGTGAGGGCTCCTCTGTCCGTGTTAAATCAGCCTCTTAAACTCCAAGCAGACTAGGGTGAGGGCTCCTCTGTCCGTGTTAAATCAGCCTCTTAAACTCCAAGCAGACTAGGGTGAGGCTCCTCTGTCCGTGTTAAATCAGCCTCTTAAACTCCAGGCAGACTAGGGTGAGGCTCCTCTGTCCGTGTTAAATCAGCCTCTTAAACTCCAAGCAGACTAGGGTGAGGGCTCCTCTGTCCGTGTTAAATCAGCCTCTTAAACTCCAGGCAGACTAGGGTGAGGCTCCTCTGTCCGTGTTAAATCAGCCTCTTAAACTCAAGGCAGACTAGGGTGAGGCTCCTCTGTCCGTGTTAAATCAGCCTCTTAAACTCCAGGCAGACTAGGGTGAGGCTCCTCTGTCCGTGTTAAATCAGCCTCTTAAACTCCAAGCAGACTAGGGTGAGGGCTCCTCTGTCCGTGTTGAATCAGGCTCTTAAACTTCAGGCAGACTAGGGTGCGGCTCCTCTGTCCGTGTTAAATCAGCCTCTTAAACTCCAAGCAGACTAGGGTGAGGCTCCTCTGTCCGTGTTAAATCAGCCTCTTAAACTCCAGGCAGACTAGGGTGAGGGCTCCTCTGTCCGTGTTAAATCAGCCTCTTAAACTCCAAGCAGACTAGGGTGAGGGCTCCTCTGTCCGTGTTAAATCAGCCTCTTAAACTCCAAGCAGACTAGGGTGAGGGCTCCTCTGTCCGTGTTAAATCAGCCTCTTAAACTCCAGGCAGACTAGGGTGAGGGCTCCTCTGTCCGTGTTAAATCAGCCTCTTAAACTCCAGGCAGACTAGGGTGAGGCTCCTCTGTCCGTGTTAAATCAGCCTCTTAAACTCCAGGCAGACTAGGGTGAGGCTCCTCTGTCCGTGTTAAATCAGCCTCTTAAACTCAAGGCAGACTAGGGTGAGGCTCCTCTGTCCGTGTTAAATCAGCCTCTTAAACTCCAGGCAGACTAGGGTGAGGCTCCTCTGTCCGTGTTAAATCAGCCTCTTAAACTCCAAGCAGACTAGGGTGAGGGCTCCTCTGTCCGTGTTGAATCAGGCTCTTAAGCTCAAGGCAGACTAGGGTGAGGCTCCTCTGTCCGTGTTAAATCAGCCTCTTAAACTCCAAGCAGACTAGGGTGAGGGCTCCTCTGTCCGTGTTAAATCAGCCTCTTAAACTCCAGGCAGACTAGGGTGAGGCTCCTCTGTCCGTGTTAAATCAGCCTCTTAAACTCCAAGCAGACTAGGGTGAGGGCTCCTCTGTCCGTGTTAAATCAGCCTCTTAAACTCCAAGCAGACTAGGGTGAGGCTCCTCTGTCCGTGTTAAATCAGCCTCTTAAACTCCAGGCAGACTAGGGTGAGGGCTCCTCTGTCCGTGTTAAATCAGCCTCTTAAACTCCAAGCAGACTAGGGTGAGGCTCCTCTGTCCGTGTTAAATCAGCCTCTTAAACTCCAGGCAGACTAGGGTGAGGCTCCTCTGTCCGTGTTAAATCAGCCTCTTAAACTCCAGGCAGACTAGGGTGAGGGCTCCTCTGTCCGTGTTAAATCAGCCTCTTAAACTCCAGGCAGACTAGGGTGAGGCTCCTCTGTCCGTGTTAAATCAGCCACTTAAACTCCAAGCAGACTAGGGTGAGGCTCCTCTGTCCGTGTTAAATCAGCCTCTTAAACTCCAGGCAGACTAGGGTGAGGCTCCTCTGTCCGTGTTAAATCAGCCTCTTAAACTCCAGGCAGACTAGGGTGAGGGCTCCTCTGTCCGTGTTAAATCAGCCTCTTAAGCTCCAGGCAGACTAGGGTGAGGCTCCTCTGTCCGTGTTAAATCAGCCTCTTAAACTCCAAGCAGACTAGGGTGAGGGCTCCTCTGTCCGTGTTAAATCAGCCTCTTAAACTCCAGGCAGACTAGGGTGAGGGCTCCTCTGTCCGTGTTAAATCAGCCTCTTAAACTCCAGGCAGACTAGGGTGAGGCTCCTCTGTCCGTGTTAAATCAGCCTCTTAAACTCCAGGCAGACTAGGGTGAGGGCTCCTCTGTCCGTGTTAAATCAGCCTCTTAAACTCCAAGCAGACTAGGGTGAGGGCTCCTCTGACCGTGTTAAATCACACAATTAAACTTAAGATTCATTGCCTGTCTGTCCGTCTTCAGTTCAGTCAGCTGCGCAGCGATATGATTCGAATACAGAGTACAGCCACTGTTGAGCACCCGGACACTAAGCAGCCAATGCCTCTGTCGCCGAGTGAGTTTTATTGTTACATTCTAGATCTATTGTTCCGTGTCTTGTGATTGATTATTTATGTTACTTATAGAATCCGATGTAAAAGGATTTATGTGATACATCAGCTTCTAGAAGTTTTTTTCCGTTTTGCCGAAATAAGTGCCAAATGTGTCAGAATTAGTGTCATATATTCGAGAATTAGTGTCAGATATGCTAGAATTAGTGTCAGATATGCTAGAATTAGTGTCAGATATGCTAGAATTAGTGTCAGATATGCTAGAATTGGTGTCAGATATGCTAGAATTAGTGTCAGATACGCTTGAATTAGTGTCAGAAGTGCTAGAATTAGTGTCAGATGCGCGAGAGTTAGTGTCAAAGTCTCATAATCGCACTGCTGGCACTCTAACCCCCCCCCCCGAAAGACGTCACCGGCATGATGGCGGACCCGGATGTCAGCGAGAGCGTCAAAAAGTATCTATGGTCGCGTTGGCGAGACGCCAGCGGCAAGCCCGTGAAGCGCATGTACGAAGAATACGTGGACCTGGCGAACGAAATGATCAAACAGGCCGGCTACGACAATTTCGCCAAGTACTGGCAGTCCTGGTACGAGCCGAAACCCGGCCAGGACTTCGAGAAGATGATGTCGGACCTGTTCAAAGGCCTTCTGCCGCTATACAAAGAGTTGCACGCCTATGTTAGGCACGCACTGATGAAGAAATATCCCAGCAGCATCTTCCCGCCTACTGGCCACATTCCCGGCCACATTCTTGGCCACATGTGGGGCGGTCGTTGGGACGATTTAGAGCCGTACACTAAGCCGTTTCCCAATGAGCCGCAGATTGACGTCACCAAAGTGATGAAGCAGAAGGTAAAATCAATCCGGCCGTTAAAATTTCGGAAACAAGTTTCATTGTATAAAATGAAAGTAGCGAATTTCAGAATTTTAGTTAATTAACAGCTCTTCGGTGCCCCCCCAGGGGGGCGCAGACAGGCATTTTAAACCACTCATGTACTCAACTGAAATCTCCCTAAGCTGCTAGAAAATCTCTGCAGCAAAATTAAAGTCTCCCTAAAAGCATAATATCGTTCCGTGTATTCAGAAAATCTACTGAAAGTCTCCCCGAGCAATTAGCCAATTGCCCCGAGCACTTGAAAAATCTCCCAACCAGCTAGAAAATCTTTTTGAGCAGCTGGAAAATTTTTGAGAGCAGTCAAAAAATCTTCCCCCAGCAGTAAAGTAAAAAACCCCGCTAGCAGTTAGAAAATCCCCTAATCAAATAGAAACTCCCCGGGCAGTTAAAAATCTTCCGGAGCATTTAAGAAATCCCCTTCAAGCAGTTAGAAAATCTACCTGAGGCAGTAAGAAAAACTTTTCATGCAGTCATGGAGCATTTAGAAAACCCACCTCGAGTAGTCTGAAAGCACCCATATTATCTTGACTAATTGTACTTTAAAAGCCACTGGAAAATCATCTTTAAATTTTTGTCAAAAGTTCAACAAATAAAAGTTCGATCGATACTTTGATTGAAAAGGAATTCGACGATAAGACTATGGTTACTTCATTCATCGTCAGAAATATTCAGTCTAAATTACAATAGTTATGCACTTTTTACTGTCTTTATATTGGATCAGAAAAGTATATCATAATATCCTTTTAGATGAGATTTTAAAGTATGTAACTAAGATTAACTATATTTTGTTAAATTTCAGAATTGGACAGTGAAAAAAATGTTCGAAGTCAGCGAGGACTTCTTCGCTTCGTTGGGCCTCGGCAACATGACTAAAACTTTCTGGGAAAAGTCGGTAATTGAAAAAATCCCTGGCGTCAGCATGGTGTGCCACGCATCCGCCTGGGATTTCTACAACAATAGCGGCGATTTTCGCATCAAACAGTGCACCGAGATTAGCGGCCATTACCTGGCAGTGACGCATCACGAGATGGGCCACATCCAGTACTACCAGCAGTACGAGAAGCAGCCGGTTGTGTTCCGTGGCGGAGCCAACCCGGGCTTCCACGAAGCCATCGGCGACACAATCGAACTGTCCGTAATGACGCCCGGCCACTTGAGGAAACTCGGCCTGCTGGAGACGGACAGCGAGACCGAAGAATTCTATTTGAATTCGCTGTTCCTTATGGCGATGAAGAAAGCGGCCTACCTGCCATTCGGTTACCTGATTGACAGCTATCGTTACAAGCTGTTCAAAGGCGAAGTGCCTAAGAACCAGTGGAACGCGGAATGGGTTAACCAGCGCTGCCAGCTCATGGGCGTGTCAAGTCCCGTGCTGCGCTCCGAGGAGGACTTTGACGCCGGGGCAATTTATCACGTTGTGGCCAACGTGGAATACATGAGGTGATTCTATTGGGCCTCGGTTTGGTTTGCAATCACAGGTTAAAGCCTGTGGAGACTTTTTTGAGCAAGTTTAGCATTTAGCTCGTTGATTGAAAGACACGTTACTCAAAACTTAAAGATTTTATAAGGACTTGATACGTTCTAGCCAGAGGAGTTTTATTCAGAGAAGCTTATTACTGGGATGTCATGGGTTCTATAAGGGACAATTTGTGCCCATTGAGCATGGCACTTAATCCCACATGCAGGAATTGGAAAGTTTAGGATTGGTGTTATGGCCCATTGGTGTTATGGCGGGTGGCGAGTGGCTCGGCGGTCTAGCGCGTCTGCCTTGTGTGCCACTGGTCCAGATTCGAACCCGCGTTGTAGGTTGACGTCTTTCTTTAGCGCTGTTTCCTGAGCAGGGTCACATTAATTTGGGGCCTTGTGCACGAATTGGTTGGGCTATGGGTCAGTTGTGCAATTTAGGCCCATGAGGGCAGCCCCCCAAAACAAAGAGAGCGTACATTCTTGGAAACGCCGCTTGTGCACCCTATGTTGTGTGTGTATGTATGCCTGCATACTTTTACGGTATTTAGTGTGACTGAACGCGCTTCAAGAGTCAGCGCAATGGAATAGTAAATGCCCCATTGTGGGACATTGTCGCTTCAAGCAGATTTAGCTTTTTTTTAACTTAAAGGCCCATCCAGCCAGTCAGCGCTGCTGCAGCTGTGCCGTGGGCTTTTTATCTAGTCGAAAAGACGACATTTCTCTTTTCGATTTTTCTCAATTTTTGTAGGTACAAACAACAACAAACAACAACAAAGTACGCTGTCAGATGGAAAATCAGCGTCACAATACAATACAATATAGGTACAATACAAGCACAAAAATGAACTTTCGATTATCTGAGGCTAGGACTAAGTAATTGGACTTTGTGCAGGACTTATTAGCATTAAATATTCATTCTCAAAGCAAATTTCTTTAATCACGTGCTATAATTTGACATTATTTGACATTAAGTTTGCCAGTTGCCAGTGTTCGTTGTTGGCATATCGCCATGGAAACGTGAACTGATATGGCCTGAGGCTTTCTAAATTCTCGATAAACATTATCTAGATTTTCAACACGTAAAGGTCAACCAATCTTTCTTTTAAAAAAATATAATTGCAGGTACTTCATTAGTCTGCTACTGCAGTTTCAATTTCACAAGTCGCTGTGCGCTGCAGCCGGAATCACCAACAATCTGCACAAATGCAGTATCTATGGCAACGCACAGGCTGGAGCTAAGCTAAAGTAAGTGCCAGTAATTTTTACTGCTTTTTTAGTTGCTCTACACTCTACTCATCGTAAAGACATTGGCAAATTACCAATAATTCTAAAAGCCTAGACTGTTCAAAACAAAACTTTTGCTTCAACTAGTGGTAAACTCCAGAAAAAGACGGAAGCATTTGATCAATCTTTAATCGATCAAATCCCACTTCAACTGACACATAAACCCAAGATGACTGACACAGAAACCTCACGTTACCACGTTACCTCACCTCCCCCTGATACACAAAACTCACCTCCCCTGATACACAAACCCCACCTCCCCTGATACACAAACCCCACCTCCCCTGATACACAAACCGCACATCCCCTGATACACAAACCGCACATCCCCTGATACACAAACCCCACCTCCCCTGATACCCAAACCCCACCTCCCCTGATACCCAAACTTCACCTCCCCTGATACACAAACCGCACATCCCCTGATACACAAACCCCACCTCCCCTGATACACAAACTTCACCTCCCCTGATACACAAACCGCACATCCCCTGATACACAAACCCCACCTCCCCTGATACACAAACCCCACCTCCCCTGATACACAAACTTCACCTCCCCTGATACACAAACCGCACATCCCCTGATACACAAACCCCACCTCCCCTGATACACAAACCGCACATCCCCTGATACACAAACCCCACCTCCCCTGATACACAAACCGCACATCCCCTGATACACAAACCGCACATCCCCTGATACACAAACCCCACCTCCCCTGATACACAAACCCCACCTCCCCTGATACACAAACCCCACCTCCCCTGATACACAAACCGCACATCCCCTGATACACAAACCGCACATCCCCTGATACACAAACCCCACCTCCCCTGATACACAAACCGCACATCCCCTGATACACAAACCCCACCTCCCCTGATACACAAACTTCACCTCCCCTGATACACAAACCGCACATCCCCTGATACACAAACCCCACCTCCTCTGACACACAAACCCCACCTCCCCTGATGCACAAACCGCACATCCCCTGATACACAACCCTCACCTCCCCTGATACACAAACCTCACCTCCCCAGATACACAAACCTCACATCCACGGACACACAACCTTCATCTCCCGTGATAAACAAACCACCTCCCCTGGTACACAACCTTCACCTTCCCTAATAAAAAACCTCACCTCCCCTGATACACAAACCTTACCTCCCCTGATACACAACCCTCACCTCCCCTGATACACAAACCTTACCTCCACTGATACACGAACCTCACCTCCACTGATACACGAACCTCACCTCCACTGATACACAAACCTCACCTCCACATATACACAAACACCTCCCCTGATACACAAACATTGTCTCCATTTGTTAGACTGACTGTTATTCCAGGAAATATATTGATCTAACTGTCGCGGAAATTGCAGAGCCCTGCTGGAGACCGGCTCGTCCTTGCACTGGGAGGAGGCCCTGTTCCAGATCAGCGGCACAAGGGAGATCAGCGCCCAGCCGCTGCTAGACTATTTCGTCCCCCTGCAGGCGTACATTGCGGCAAAGAACAAAGAGAACAAAGTCACCGTGGGATGGTCGGACAACTGCCCGCCAGACAGTTGGTACAAATCTGCTAGCCAACTTGGGTCTTGGTGGAGCTGCCAGGTCTTTGTTTTGGCCGCCGTTGCTATTGCTCTCATACGGTTCGTCAGGCATTGAATAAATTAATTTCAACTAAATCATAAAACTTAAACTGTCAATTTATTTACTGATTTGCACTAAGTAACTTGCGATGCGATGTTTATTTAACAATTGATTAATTTCGTTTTATTTTTCCCAATAAATCATATATATTCGGCGAGATTTTGGTGAGCACAAACAAATTTTAATGCTACTTTGCAAATCTCTTACTCAAGCAAGTACTCTTTCAAGATGAAACGACTAACCATGAGTCAGTTGAGGGACTGATACTCGTAGTACAACACTTCACGATAATTTAATAGCTACTTGGTGAATCGATTTTATTGATCAATAAGGGCCGATTTTATTAGAGCTAAGCGTCGTCTCTAACGAGTCGTCGGTGTTGGTTCGTTTGGCTTTGCTGTGGCGATATGAAATTTTCGCACTCAATGGGTTACCGATTTGTAGTACAGTGTTGTTATGAGCCATGGCTAAGTTTTACAGTACTTACTGAAAATTGATTGCTTTAGAAGCTGGGCAAGAAAGCCATTCTAAATTACGGTTCATGCAAATTTATAGGACACGGCAACACCAGTCTCCATTAACCGCCCATTCTCTCACTTTTGACTCCTCATTAGCCTGTCCGTCTGTCTGTCTATGTGTCTGTCTGTCTGTCTGTCTGTCTGTCTGTCTGTCTGTCTGTCTGTCTGTCTGTCTGTCTGTCTGTCTGTCTGTCTGTCTGTCTGTCTGTCTGTCTGTCTGTCTGTCTGTCTGTCTGTCTGTCTGTCTGTCTGTCTGTCTGTCTGTCTGTCTGTCTGTCTTTCTGTCTTTTTGCTGAATATCCACAATCCATCTCATTATTAACTGTTTCTGAAAGTTTCTGCATAGTAGTTTCAGTTGATAAAAATTATCAAATTAAAAAAATAAATCTTAACAGCGTACTCTACTCGGTAGAGAAATAAGTCCAGTGATTTCATAGCGCAACTACAATAGTGTGTGCGTGAATGCGCGCAATAAATAATGAATTGAGAACTATCCAAAGTACCGCCTGCATAAAAGTGTACTTTAAATCTTTAGCAAACGAATATTAACACTCAGTAGCTGAAGTCCAGCAGCCGATATGTTGCGTAAATTACATAACAGGCATAGCGAGTATAGCCGCGGCGTTGGCAGTTGCAGTCGACTCGTCGTCGGTGGAATCCTCGCACCGTTCGCTCAACGCACTGAGAGGTCGGCGACGCTTTCCAGCTGCGGAGATCCTGGCAGCAGCAGCGGAGGATGTCGGGACGACAGCGCGCCGTGGAATAAACAGATCTTCATCATCTAAATCACCGTTTTTGCCACCTTCCATAGAGGAAGATGACGATGATGAGCTCGTTGATGAAGCATTGGACGAGGCTGAACGCTCGTCATCAGACTCTGTGGAGTTGCTAGACAGACTCTCCGAGCTGGACGATGACGAAGAGGTTGAGTCGCACTCGCTGCTTGAGTAGGCCTCCTGCAAGGCTCGGGAGTCTTGGAGGCTGCAGCTGCGGCCCGAGGCTGAGCTTGGGATGCTGAAATTGGCGAATAAATCTCGGGTGGCGTGACATACCGGACGTTGGCCCTACATATCCCAGATCCCCAGGCTTAAAAGAAGTCTAAGGATTCTAAAATGGAGGAAGAATGATGGTGAAAAGAAAACAAGAAATAGAAAAATCCCCGTCAGGGAATCTACGAAGACTTTTAGCTATGGACGGATTGGTATGAAGAGAGGCAGCAACTGTTGCGAGGGTCGCGCTGTTTTCTGCAGCAGAAAAATATGGGGGATTTCTTTCCAGTCGGGTAAATGACATCCCAATCATAAAAATCCCTGTAAGTTGTCCGATGTCGTCAGGAATTCCTCGACGCCAGCAATAAAAATCTGGCGATGCACTTAAAAACGAAGAATAATTTACTTTGTTACAAAGATAGTTAATTGGTTTCCGGGGAATGTTGTAAATTTTTTTATTGAAAGCGCAGATTGAAAAGGATGTTTTATTTATGACCCGAATAATCGTAAACCATTGTAACCATCTCATGGCCAATACTATCACCTCAAGGACGCCACTATCATCTCAAGGACACCACTATCACCTCAAGGACACCACTATCGCCTTAATAACGCCACTATAACCTCAAGGACACCTCTATCACATTAATAACGCCACTATCACCTCAAGGACACCTCTATCTCCTTAATAACGCCACTATCACCTCAAGGACACCACCATCACCTCAAGAACACCACTATCACCTCAATACTTCGTAACACCTCTATCACCTCAAGAATCTACTATCACCTCAAAGACACCTCTATCACCTTAATAACGCCACTATCATCTCAAGGACACCTCTATCACCTTCATAACGCCACTATCACCTTAAGGACACCACTATCACCTCAATAACACCTCTATCACCTCAAGAATCTACTATCACCTTTATCACGTTAATAACGCCACTATCACCTCAAGGACACCACTATCACCTCAAGGACACCACTATCACCTCAATAACACCTTTATCACCTCAATAACGCCACTATCACCGCTAGGACACTGCAAGGCAACACTCTAAGCGCAGCGTTTTCAGTCCATATAACAATTCCAAAGCAGAAACACTGAAACAGAAGCACTTTTACCCACATCCGCAATGACTAAATCAGGAAGAATTAAATAAAACTCCCTCCGAAACTATGCCAGCCTCCGAAACTCCATCCCAGCTGGTTGTCTTTCACTTCTTATAGTCTACAGAGTATTGTAATAATAAATCATACTTTGGCCGGCTAGCTAACACGGAGTCGAGAGAAGAGAGCGAAAAGGGGAAAGATAGCAGGAAAAAAACAGCTTGAAATTGGCTGCTCTAAAGTCTGACGCTTTAGTTTTTATTAACCCAACGGGTCAGTCTATCTTGATGCCGATGCATTGGACGTGTAGCAGTGTAGCGATACAAAGCATATTCGCTTACAAATCGCTTTCAAATTTGTAAATAAAGCTTTGTCGATACTACCAAGGCTTTCTAAGCGTCAATTTAGTAAGTAACCTACGAGTATGGAGCACCAGAATGATCTCATAACCCAGGAGCGCCAGAATGATCTCGTAACCCAGTAGGCGCCAGAATGATCTCATAATTCAGAAGGCGCCAGAATAATCTGACAACCCAGGAGGCGCCAGAATAATCTGACAACCCAGGAGGCGCCAGAATGATCTGACAACCCAGGAGGCGCCAGAATGATTTGACAACCCAGGAGGCGCCAGAATGATCTGACAACCCAGGAGGCGCCAGAATGATCTGACAATCCAGGAGGCGCCAGAATGATCTGACAACCCAGGAGGCGCCAGAATGATCTGACAACCCAGGAGGCGCCAGAATGATCTGACAACCTAGAAGGCGCCAGAATGATATTTGATAACCTTTGATAACCCAGGAGGCGCCAGAATGATCTGACAACCCAGGAGGCGCCAGAATGATCTGACAACCCAGGAGGCGCCAGAATGATCTGACAACCCAGGAGGCGCCAGAATGATTTGACAACCCAGGAGGCGTTAGAATGATTTGATAACCTAGGAGGCGCCAGAATGATCTGACAACCCAGGAGCCGCCAGAATGATCTGACAACCCAGGAGGCGCCAGAATGATCTGACAACCCAGGAGGCGCCAGAATGATCTGACAATCCAGGAGGCGCCAGAATGATCTGACAACCCAGGAGGCGCCAGAATGATCTGACAATCCAGGAGGCGCCAGAATGATCTGACAATCCAGGAGGCGCCAGAATGATCTGACAACCCAGGAGGCGCCAGAATGATCTGACAACCCAGGAGGCGCCAGAATGATCTGACAACTCAGGAGGCGCCAGAATGATCTGACAATCCAGGAGGCGCCAGAATGATCTGACAATCCAGGAGGCGCCAGAATGATCTGACAACCCAGGAGGCGCCAGAATGATCTGACAACCCAGGAGGCGTTAGAATGATTTGATAACCTAGGAGGCGCCAGAATGATCTGACAACCTAGAAGGCGCCTGAATTATCAAACGATCTAAATGGTTAAAAAACGATCTTATAAACAAAGGGCTGCCCTAAATATAGAATGGGCTAATATATAGCTGCGAGAATGATATAGCTCGTAATTAGCTAAGGATTTTAGTAGCAATTAGAATGGTCTAATCACCTCAGCAGTTATAGAATGATACAATTAAAATAATAATTGAGGGATCGGCAGAAGGATCTGATGATTAAAAGTGCACTAAA
The DNA here is from genome assembly GCA_950096795.1 of Macrostomum cliftonense. Taxonomy (NCBI): domain Eukaryota; kingdom Metazoa; phylum Platyhelminthes; family Macrostomidae; genus Macrostomum; species Macrostomum cliftonense. Next base: position 1,048,583 of record CATNEM010000287.1, on the reverse strand, counting down.
ATAACGAGTGGTCCACAGGTCAGAAAATAGGAGTTATTGCCTAGTTGCAGGGCATCTGCCTTATAACCGACAGGTTTTGGGTTCGAGTCTCCCAGCTTTTAGGAGAAAATTTGCGCCCTTGAGCAAGGCACTTAATCCGGCATTGCTTCAGTCCATCCAGTTTGAGCTGGGAAAAATTTACAGTGGGTGTGGCGGCCCCTCTAGCCCCTCTGTGGACCTCTCTGTATGCCAGGGCTCAGAAATGTCCCGCAATATTATCAAACATTATTTGAAATCTTCTTACCCAGCCAGCTGCCTGGCAACATCTTCTAACGAACGCAGATCGGGCAGCGATTTTGAGCGGCGTGCATCGATGAAAATTTCTTCCATCTCAGCGCCTATTTTTCCCCTCGAAATCTCTCCGAGCTTTTTCAGCTTTTATGGTTGAAAACAAAAATGCTGTTTTAGTGCAAGCTGCAGGCCTTCAGCCATTGGCTAGAATATTCCAATTAGATTTTGGTGAGAGTTTTTTGTCTGTCAATCCTTGAAGAACTGTTACGAAGATTGATAAATATAAGTAAACAATTAGGCTTTCATTACTAATGAGGCCACCAATCATGCGCCTATGCTAATGAACTAAACGCAGGGTACGTTATATTTATAAACTGTCGGGAAGCCCATTTCCCGAGACGGAAAAATAATTTGTTTGATTTGTTTGTAGGATACTGAAGTTTATTAATTAACTATAGTTAAGGATTTTTAACGTTCATACAGTAATTTCCCCTCAATCCCTCCCCCTGTACTTTCCACCTCTCATTTAACCTCTCTCCCTCACCCTCTCCTTTCACCTCTCTCCCTCACCCTCTCCTTTCACCTCTCTCCCTCACCCTCTCCTTTCACCTCTCTCCCTCACCCTCTCCTTTCACCTCTCTCCCTCACCCTCTCCTTTCACCTCTCCCTCACCCTCTCCTTTCACCTCTCTCCCTCACCCTCTCCTTTCACCTCTCTACCTCACCCTCTCCTTTCACCTCTCTCCCTCACCCTCTCCTTTCACCTCTCTCCCTCACCCTCTCCTTTCACCTCTCTCCCTCACCCTCTCCTTTCACCTCTCTCTCTCACCCTCTCCTTTCACCTCTCTACCTCCCCTATCTCAGTCACTGCTCCGCCCATCAATAAACTCATCCTCACTCTGTCTCACATCTCCTTTTCACTCCCCTTTCTGTGCCGCTTACTCGGATTCTCCTCCAGAACAAGGAGGCACACTTAGAGCAGGGCAAAACAATTCTTTATCAGCTTTTGTTTATATCGTATTGGACAAAATCTCAGACCGGGACTGAAATTGGATCTGAAATTTCATCCTGCTGTGGAACAAGTGAATCTCTAAAATCCTATTTCCCTATTCCTCTCACTTATTATTCCCCAACGGATCTAGGCATAGATTTTTCCCCGCAGCGCCAAGTATATATAATTAGTAAGCCAGCTGAGGCCCACAGATAGACGGGCCAGTAATTTGCATTCGGACCTAATTAATTTTAATCAGCTGGCCTAACTGACCAAATAGCCAACTCCGAACAGACTTTGGGCCCCAGCTTTTATCCCCCCTTCATCTGCGCCGGGCTAATCCCGCCATCGGATTTCCGACCCCTTCCTATTTTCTTCTTCCTCTTTTTTTCCCTCAATCTCTTCCCAAATGCAACTGGACCCTGGGGCGTGCGGCTGAAAAGAAAAAAAAATTACACTTTCTGCAGCCGCCACGAAGCAACACCCTGTTTTACCTACTATATAGTGCGAACTGCTACTGAAATACTGTTGTGTAATAATTTGTATAGGCGCGTCATTTTGTTTGAATTCTCTACGTTCCCTTGCTAATGAATCGAGATCCCTCATCTCAGCACTCTAGTCGGCCGACTAGAGTAAAGGACCCCTGGGGCGAAATTCGTCTTCTTTAGCGGATTCTAAAATTTCCGCTTCTGTTGCGATAGTTGCTAAGCAGTTTATTATGTGTTATGACGCATTGGAGAACAAATATAGCGATAAATGAATTTAAAATATGAAAATATCTTTTCTGCTTTCATTTCCTAGATACAGATAAGATATCATATTGCACAATTTGATTTAAGGGGATGTACTAATAAGTTCTGACTAGCCATGTGTACAGCTGTTCAGTCCTGACGGGCTGGAGGGACCGCAACACCCACCCTAAATTTTATCAGATGGATAAAAGGGCACGAAATCCTAAAGTTGGTGCTCAAACCAAATAACTTTTGTTCATGATTCAAACGCCCTAAGTGCTACTGCTTGGCCCACTAGGGTAAAAATTCCTCTGATAACGGGAACTTCGTTATGAATGTGTTAAGCCAACGCACTCGTTGAAAGATGCCATCACACTGCGAGGATGCTTAGGCTCGGCTGTCAATGATCAATTATCAGATTAGTCAGAACGAAAAGTCTATCCCAGAGGGCTGACGGAAAGTGTAGCCAGGCGATAATTGGGGTAAAATATTCGCAATTTGCTCTGATGTTAACTTGTTTGCCGGCTTTTGCCCATTAAAATTTTTTTCAATGATGCACTCTACTTACAGTAAAGTGGAGCGTTATTTTTTGCAAAAAAAGTTCTTTTTTGAAGAAGAAAATTCATGGAAAAAGTTTCTAATCATTTCCAACCATGTTTTAACCCCTAAAAGCCTCAATTTTTCGCCATAGCAACCGTTTTTTAAGAGTTGCGTTTTGACAACCTTGTTAACTCAAAAATAGAGGGTTGCTTTTTTGCCGCTACGTCTTTATTTGAATATTATCTTCCAATAACACCACTAAGGACTGAGGGAATGGATGAAATCTGCAAAATCTACTTACCAAGCCGCTAATTTATCCATTTCTTCGTTCAGATCCTGCATTTTTGTAATGCTTTACAAGAGGTGTCAAAAAATGACGACAAAAGAATTTATTTAAATTGCTTGTCCAAGCTTAAATAGAATTTGTCAGACAACTCAAATACAGTAGACCACAAGAAGCAATTTCTCTAAGCAACGCAAGCAACGCGCATTGTGATGAAACTTGTGCTCATGCTCATGCGCACACGATTGAGCAGAAGCAATACCGCGCGCTTGTATTGGCCAAGCAACATTTCCTTCTTTCGCTGCTCTTCTCCCTTCTCTGTTCACCGTCATCTCATCTCGATCCTCTTCTTTTCATCATTCGCCCACTTCGCTCCCAGCCGCCGCCTCCCTGCAGCAGCCACTTCTCGTTTCCTCTAATTCTCTCCGCCGCCTCTTCATCAATTTGGCATTCAAGCAGGCATGACCGGCGCGGGTTGGGGGCTGCGGTCGCTGTCAGAGGAAGCTGGAGAGAGGTGGAAATCGAATGAAGTGATACAACGATGTGCTCCCCCCCTCTGATGCTTGGGACTCTTTTGACGGCTTCATCAAGGCTCTGGCCACCTCTCTGTTCTCCAGAAATTCCAATAGCTACAGTGTGGATTAGCTGAGGAGTTTTCCCTAGGGATTAGAGATCTCAGGGATGGAATGGACGGGTCGCCAGTTCGGAACTGGAGCTTAGCAGCAAGTCAAAAAGCAGCTTCAAGTCGCCACTCAATGGGAGCTCGATAGATTTTGCTTTGCCTGATAGGGACTGTCCGTTACGCCATTGCCAACTGAGATAGGGCACTTGAGTGTGGACCTGCTCACTGGCTACTCATGCATAACTTAGGGAGGGTTATATAGCCTTGCTTAATTTTTGTGCTCAGAGTTACTCGCTGGTCTTCTAATCTATCACCCAAGCTTCCGATTAAAGAAGTTTGTTATTGCTTCCAAAGCCTTTCAAACATCGTCGCATGGTGATTCGAAATTTTAAAGTTAAAGACAGTGGAGTTGTCGGGGTTTTGAAGCTCTTTATCTCCGCGGTGTGTTTCAACATAGTGGACTTGTCGGGCTTTTTGAAGCTCTTTATCTCCGCAGTGTGTTTCAACATAGTGGAGTTGTCGGGCTTTTTGAAGCTCCTTATCTCCGCAGTGTGTTTCAACATAGTGGAGTTGTCGGGGTTTTGAAGCTCCTTATCTCCGCAGTGTGTTTCAACATAGTGGAGTTGTCGGAGCTTTTGAAGCTCCTTATCTCCGCAGTGTGTTTCAACATAGTGGAGTTGTCGGGGCTTTTGAAGCTCCTTATCTCCGCAGTGTGTTTCAACATAGTGGAGTTGTCGGGGCTTTTGAAGCTCCTTATCTCCGCAGTGTGTTTCAACATAGTGGAGTTGTCGGGGCTTTTGAAGCTCCTTATCTCCGCAGTGTGTTTCAACATAGTGGAGTTGTCGGGGCTTTTGAAGCTCCTTATCTCCGCAGTGTGTTTCAACATAGTGGAGTTGTCGGGGCTTTTGAAGCTCCTTATCTCCGCAGTGTGTTTCAACATAGTGGAGTTGTCGGGGCTTTTGAAGCTCCTTATCTCCGCAGTGTGTTTCAACATAGTGGAGTTGTCGGGGCTTTTGAAGCTCCTTATCTCCGCAGTGTGTTTCAACATAGTGGAGTTGTCGGGGCTTTTGAAGCTCCTTATCTCCGCAGTGTGTTTCAACATAGTGGAGTTGTCGGGGCTTTTGAAGCTCCTTATCTCCGCAGTGTGTTTCAACATAGTGGAGTTGTCGGGGTTTTGAAGCTCTTTATCTGTATTCTGTATCTTGGGATTGTTGGTTTTCATGCATTTAAAGTTATTATCGCAATTTACTGCAGACGAATATTTTTTTCTCAGAAATAATACTGATACTCACAAGTTAGTGAAAGTATACGCACTGAATTTGGCTATCCTCAATTGTGGTAGCAAGCAGCTCTTGCTGAATCATCGTGATCAAAACAGTTCTTTAGTGTTACGCATATGTAGCTAAGTAATACTGTACCAGAAAAAATCAAACGAAAATAACAATTAGAAAAAGACAACTAGAAAGAATTTTTTTGTGTGAAACTCTACTTATAGTAGAGTCTTCAAGACAAATATTGCTGACAACGTACTATTTTCATTAAAATTGCATCAATCGGAAAGTGATCAATGTGCTGTAAATTGTTTTTGTTGAAAAATTTCAATTTGAGATAACAAAAGAGCGTATCAGCCAGTTCAAATACTTTTTAATCAACCTAGTTAAACCAACAAGCTGAGCCGATGGGATATTCGCAGCCAGTTGTAACCATGGACGAGTTTTCATGAAACCAACTGGTGGCCGGAGTTAAAGACGAGGTCTTGCTACTGTCGATCAAATAAGGATCCGGCTGATATGCGCTGGAGTGACCGGATGTCCACTGATGATCGACTGGCTCCTCAGGCATAACCTCTGAAATTTCGATACAAAGGACAATAGACATTTACTTAGATAAATGATAGATAAATACATGATAGATATATAGATAGATAGATAGATAGATAGATAGATAGATAGATAGATAGATAGATAGATAGATAGATAGATAGATAGATAGATAGATAGTTAGATAGATAGATAGATAGATAGATAGATAGATAGATAGATAGATAGATAGATAGATAGATAGATAGATAGATAGATAGATAGATAGATAGATAGATAGATAGATAGATAGATAGATAGATAGATAGATAGATAGATAGATAGATAGATAGATAGATAGATAGATAGATAGATAGATAGATAGATAGATAGATAGATAGATAGATAGATAGATAGATAGATAGATAGATAGATAGTTAGATAGATAGTTAGATAGATAGATAGATAGATAGATAGATAGATAGATAGATAGATAGATAGATAGATAGATAGATAGATAGATAGATAGATAGATAGATAGATAGATAGATAGATAGATAGATAGATAGATAGATAGATAGATAGATAGATAGATAGATAGATAGATAATAGATAGATAGATAGATAGATAGATAGTTAGATAGATAGATAGATAGATAGATAGATAGATAGATAGATAGATAGATAGATAGATAGATAGTTAGATAGATAGATAGATAGATAGATAGATAGATAGATAGATAGATAGTTAGATAGAAAGATAGATAGATAGATAGATAGATAGATAGATAGATAGATAGATAGATAGATAGATAGTTAGATAGATAGATAGATAGATAGATAGTTAGATGCTGATGTTTAAACCAAGAAAACAGATATTTGAAGTTCCGACAAACCTGGCTGAGCAGACGAATGGCCAACAGGAAGCTGCTTCCACCAGGCGGCCTGTTGACAATGCTGCACATCCGCCTGGTAAGCCACGCTACTGCACTGGTGGCCATACCGATTCGGCGGTTCAAGGGTGTAGCAGCTGGATGTAAACTCAGAATTCTCCACAGCAAATGGCGGATGCAAAGATTCGCTGCCAGCTGCTGACATTGCGTGTTTCTGTGAAGGAGACGTTGATGACTCGTTGGATAGACCGCAGGCTCTTTGCAGAGAGGCCTCGACCCAGCGGCTGTGATCTTCTGGACTTTGGCGCTTAACCTTTGAGCTGTGCGTTGAAGTTTAAGTAGTTTGGGGGTAAGACTGACGTTTTATTTCGCAGAGTGCAGGATTAGCAAATAACCATTGAAGACTGGCAAGAGGATTGTGAAAATCCAATGAAGGATCAGGGGAGGGCAGTGGGAACACACTGAAGGATTAGAGGAGGGCAGTGAGAACACACTGAAGGATCAGAGGAGGGCAGTGAGAACACACTGAAGGACTAGAGGAGGGCAGTGAGAACACACTGAAGGATCAGAGGAGGGCAGTGAGAACACACTGAAGGATCAGTGGAGGGAAGTGAGAACACACTGAAGGATCAGCGGAGGGAAGTGAGAACACACTGAAGGATCAGGAGAGGGCAGTGAGAATACACTGAAGGATAAGAGGAGGGCAGTGGGAACACACTGGAGGATCAGGGGAGGGCAGTGGGAACACACTGGAGGATCAGAGGAGGGCAGTGAGAACACACTGAAGGATAAGAGGAGGGCAGTGGGAACACACTGGAGGATCAGGGGAGGGCAGTGGGAACACACTGGAGGATCAGAGGAGGGCAGTGAGAACACACTGAAGGATCAGGAGAGGGCACTGAGAACACACTGAAGGATCAGGGGAAGCGGTGAGAACACACTGAAGGATCAGAGGAGGGCAGTGAGAAACACTGGAGGATCAGGGGAGGGCAGTGGGAACACACTGAAGGATCATTCAGGCCAGGTTCTACAAGGATACGATAGTACTTACCGATAGTTCTGAAACCAGATCTCCACAACTCGAGCCTCCAGTCCCAACTGCTCAGCAAGGGCCAGCACAGTGGCCTGGCTGGGATAACGATCCCCGCGCTGGTAGAACACCCTACGAAGCGCTTCGGTCTGCTCGGCGGTGAATTTAGTCCGCGAACGCCGACTATTTAGTCGAGAGGATGAGCGCTGCTGCTGCCGGGGCATAATTAAGCTGTGCGCGTTTTGGCTGACAGACAAGCTGACTGGATTCCGTAAAGATGATTCGAAATCTTGAAGTAACTCTCTGCCGGTTGTTTTATCGCAGACCGCAGCGGAGGGGGTGGAGATTACCGCTAAGTCTCATCCTTAGAGGCCGTCCAGAATAAATAAGAATAAGAAGGATGGATACGCCGATTGCGCAATCAATGTTAGTGAACGACGATCAAAGGAAAAGTGCCGACGCAGGACTGGACTGGAGGGATTGGCGGTAGTTTAATTCGCTAAAGATTGTCTTATCTATTCTAAAGTTCAAAGGCGCCGCTTTTCCAGTGTTTGCCACCCTCGCGCACAAACGCCGCCAATCTTTAGGCTGCATAGAGCACTAGAGGTGTTATTAGGACTGAATTTAGGGGGGGGGGGGGAGTGGGGGTCAAGCTGCAGAAGAATTAGCACCTCCGACTCAAGTTTGAATGAATGACTAGTAAATATACTAGGGTAGTATGAATATCTGATTTCATTTTTATCATTTTAAGACAGACAAAAAATAAATTTAATAAATAAAAGTCCGTGTAAGAAAATAACACGAGCTACTTAGAAATAAGTTTCTTAAGGTTCTAAATTATCTTAAAAACGACATGGGTTAATTAATAGAATCATATAATTATTAAATACTCATGCAGTCGGGGTGGGATTTTGGGATTTCTATGATTAGTCCACTAGCAAATCAGTTGCTAAGCAACCAGAATTCCGGTTTTTAGTAAAGGTCAGCACCGACTCCGCCCTTGAACTTGGCCTCCTCGGGACCAATTCTGGCCGTCTCGGTGGTGTACCGAATCACCACCACCCTGGCCCCGGTGGAGGCGTCCACGATGTACAGGTGGGCGCCGCGGCTGGCGCTGGCACCGCTTGAACAGGCCATCGGGCCGGGGATAAACTCCCCGTTTTGGCCAAGTTTGGCCGCGATTGGCGCAATTTTTTTCTCGTCCTTGGTGGTGACTGTTGAATCCGCTGTGGACTCCTGGGGCGATCGCGGCTGCTGCTGCTGCTGTGGCTTACGAATGCTCTTCTGATTTCTCAAATTCCGTTGAGATTCTTCTATATCGACATCGTTAGAGCTTGGATAATAATTCAAATCCGCTAGGGAGATCTGCGCATCCTCCAGCCAGTTGCGCGGCCAACCAGCATCCGTGAGGTCGGGCTCCAGCTCCGAGTGCCACACGGCGTAGACGTGCGGCTCGCCGGTGGCGGCGAACAACATCTGACGGCCGGGGTCGCAGGCCATGCCGAGGAAGCTGACCGGGCTCTCGCTGTCTAGCAGTTGCAGGTAGTTTTCGCTGCTGTTTTTATGGTTTTTTTAGTTTGTGTTCGTCATGGGGGAGGGGATTTCATCATCATGCAATACAAAATAACTTTCGATAATACAAGCTTTAGACCTGAAAAAATGAAGGTAAACAGATCCGACTCACTTGAGACAGATTTCCCTATTGGTATTCCTCAGCTTCTCGATAATTTCTGGCGAGCCGAATAGCGCGCGAACCAATGGTGCGCCAAAGCAACTGGTCGCCTTTCTCGTAGCACTCGGATCTGTAGCGAAGCTGGTGGCATCAGGTTGGAGAAGATTTTGTTTGTTTGTTTTAAAGCAGATTGAATTAATTATTGGGAAATCTAATTCTGTGTATGAGGGGATCATATGAATCTGAGAGGAGTTGTAGTCCTTGGTTCGCATTGAGCTGTCCACCCAGTACACAGCCCTAGGTGCCGTAATCGGTCGAAAGTTCGAGAGTATTTTTTTAAAAGACATTTTTTAATTCCTACGAATCCTAGGAGTTGTAGCCTAGTGGCTAGGGCACCTGCCTTATGACCGGAAGGTCGTGGGTTCGAGTCCCGGCCCCTAGGAGAAAATTTGTGCCCTTGAGCAAGGCACTTAATCCCGCATTGCTTCAGTCCACCCAGCTGTAATTGGGTACCAGCATATGCTGGGTAATAACTGATCCTGAAGCAGGCCCATCTTATCCTGTCACTGTGCGGCTTGGTGAGTGAAGATTCACTGTTCGCCAGGTAGGTTCAAAATAAAAAAATGGAGCTGGCAGTGGGGTGCCTACCATGCCCGAGAATGTTTCAGGTGCAACGGGTGTTGCATTATTATTAATATTAATAATAATAATATTATTATTAGTAGTACTATTACTATTATTCTTTATTACGAATCCTAGAAACTTTCAAGCAACTGAGAATTCAAGCAGCAGTAAGAATTCTGTACATCTGTGAAATGTTGGGTAGTTTCAGGACCGTAGCCAAGGAAGAGGGCAAGGGGTGCCCAACCCCAGCTACCAGCACCTTTGGCGCCCCCTTCGCCCTCAAAGCTGGGGTCCCCCCGATCAAGAATGCTGACTACGCTACGGAACAACCAACCATGATGTCGCCAGCAGAGTTCATCAGATAAAGGAACTGCCGGCTTAGGCGAACGTTGAACAGCTCGTCAGTAAGCGAATAGCATCGATCGAATACGCAAGACTCGGACAGGTCGGACAGCGATCGGCAGGCGAGCTTGTCCGGGAACAGCAGCATCACGCAGTCGGCCTGTTTGTCGGCAGCCATCGAGCGGGCGTCGCCGACGCAGACAGCCTGGTCGAGATATTCGACAAAGTCGACTGACACGGTTCGACTATAGGCTGTGAGAGACTCGGCGGCGCACACGCTGGCAGCCCGGCTGGCCGGTTTGTGCCGCTTACCCAGCTGCTGCTGCAGCTTTGGCTCACTGTCGTCCCTGTCGGATTTTTGCGGTCTCAGAGCTTTCGGCTTTGATTTCTTCTGCTGATTCGGTTGCAATGAATGAGGCGTCTGCGCTTGCTGCTGATAATGATGATGATCTTCGGGTTGGTGTGACTGCTGCTGCTGCTGTTGCTCCGGATCCTGCTGTTGTGCGGTCTGCGGCTGCTCCTGCAAGCTAACATGTTTGTTAGATTGTTGCAATCGCTCATTAATGTACTCGAGCGGTTGTGATTTTAAGGACAGTATCTGCTGAATTGGCAGAATTACCTCTGCTGTTGTTGCTGCTGATGATGATGCTGTTGGTGCAGCATCGAGTTGTTGCCGGGCCGGTAGTGAGCCAGACGAAAGTAGCGCAGCTGACGATGGTTTAGTACAAGATAGGAGCCGTCAGTGCAGCACGACACGAGTCGGCAGTTGCGTCCGTCTGTGACAAAATTTTTTCAGTAATACGCTGGCGATTAACATATGGGCAGCATGTGCCATTCTGTACGAAGGAATTATGGGATTGACAGCCAAGTCTCTAAACTTGAATATCCTGGATATACTGGATAAACTATACAGGAGTAGTTTTAGCCAAGTGGCTAGGGCGCCTGCCTTATGACCGGAAGATCGTGGGTTCGAGCCCCAGCTCCTGGAGAAACTTGTTGCCATTAAGCAAGGCAATTAATCCCGCATTGCTTCAGTCTACCAAGCTGAGAGCGGGGATAATTTAGGGTAGGTGTTGCGACCGCTCCAGCCTGTCAGGACTGAGCAGCTGTACACAGTACACAGCCCTCCTAAACGCCGCGCAACTAGCTGCAGCTGTGCCGTTGGCTGTACATCTGGTCGACGCAAAGACGCACATTGAGACAAGTGCAAATATAAGGACGAAAACGGCTATAGAGATAAGCTACATGAGACAGTAATGTAGACAGACCAGCCAGAATTACACAGAAAATCATTCAGAAATAAAAAACGGACTTAAAAAACAGAAAATCCGACAGATTCAGAAGAGCAGACAGACACATACTAGTACAAAAAACGGACAATCAGGCAGAGAAAAAAGACAATAATACCGACACAAAAACAGAAACAAGACGATCAGACGGACGGACAGACAAACTGATAAATGGGACGTACGCAATATCTGACTTTGAAGACGCCAAGATGAGCCACGTCAAGTGCATTAACAAGCTAACGGTATTCTTATAATAGTAAAAAAGTACGTATCCTTAGACCGTTGGTTTGTTATTCAAGTGATATGCTCGTAACATTCAAACCCATAATAGCATCATTAGTAGCGTAGATTTAAGCTTACAATTGGTCACTCTATACGGCTGTTTGGTAGCCTGCACTAATCCGCTGTGCGAATTCCATTTGTAGTGCAGAAGACCGTTCTGCCGGCAGGCGAACATAATTTCGCCTAGGGCTTCGTTAACGTCAACTGAACAGCAAGAGTGACCGCGAGGCAGCGTGAACTCTTGAATAACTTCCCAATTAAGGCGATAGGTCTGCTTCATTTTTGTTTACGCAATTTTAGAACGTGTAGAGGCGAATATAATCGATTCGACATAATGTGACACAACAGGAAAAGAGCCAAGCAAGATCCGGCGATGTCTATGGCCACAGAACTGATTCGCTATTTATGGAAATTGCTCTCTATACTACTAAATTGAGTAGTTAAAAGATCGAAAAACGATCGAAGGACAAAAAACTATCCACCATGTGCTTAACTTTAGCAAGCGCTTTTTATTAATAGTTGATTTACAATACTAAAAACTCTGCGAAGCATTTTATTTATTTTATACACGTTAGACATGCCCGAACTTCATCGAAACTCCAAGGCTGAATGTTTCAAGGTAATAAAAAATCTACAGGATAGCTTAGGATAAGTAGTATATTATATCTGCAAGCTAGCAAGCACTATGTAAATAATGCCTAAATATTCGTATCTGAATAATATAAGCATGGTGGTATGGAGCATATATATATATAGACGGCATGACAAAGGTGAAATAAAATGAAAACCAATTCAAAATTCAAACAGTAGGGAAAGAGTCACCTGCTTTAAGTGGTTGGACAAACTGCTGAACTGTCAGAGTAATTGCTTGTTGATATCTGACAAAACTTTTAAACTGAAGTCACAGTATCAGTCGCATAACAGGAAAAAAACACAATTTACAATACATCAAAATAAAACAAACAAGAAATAGAAAAAATCAATATTTTCTTCGTTTTGTGATTCTCTTGAGGATAGAGCGGACGATTCTTAAGAAACGAATAGCGTTCTCAAGAGAAATTTTTCGGCAATTATGAAGGGAAAATTAGGGGCGATTATGAAGGGACCATTAGGGGCGATTGTGAAGGGAACATTAGGGGCGATTACGAAGGGAACATTAGGGGCGATTATGAAGGGAACAATAGGGGCGATTATGATGGGAACAATAGGGGCGATTGTGAAGGGAATAATATGGGCGATTATCAAGGGACTATTAGGGCGATTTTAAGTGGATTATCTACGAAGTGCCTGGTTTCCTTAGGTCGATACAAAATATACAATTCATGACAGACCAATGCCCCGAAGCATTCTCAACCCAAAAGAAAGATCGTCAAATAAATAAAGGGAAAATCTTAGCAATGCTGAAGCTATAAAGCCTATAATTACATCCCGTTATGATCGTTGCTTAGCCGTGCGCGCAGTTTTGAGTCGGACGCCGGTACCGTCAAAAGCGCGGAACGAGCTGCCGGTATCGCCGCCGTCAGCAGCGGCAGCGTTGCCATTGGCGCCGCCTCGATTGAACTGTCGGATAAAGTGCAACTCGCCCGGCTTGTAGTCGTAGTTGGGGACGCCGCGCTGCTGGGACGGCTGGCCGGTGGCGTAGCCAGTCAGAGAAGCCGACGAATCAACCGAAGTCAATCCGGGGCCGCTGGCGGCGGAACCCGACGACGCCGCCGTGGCGCCATCGGTGCTGAACGCGGCTGAGCCGGCTAGTTTAGACGCCGACGAAGTCTGCTGCAGTTTGGCCTTGCCGTCCAGGCGTTGACCGGCGCCGGGAAAAGCGACCGGCCTGTCCGGATTGAGGGCGCCTTCCGGTATGACAGGCTGATGACTCAGATCGTCCATATTGGCGGGCAATAGGCCACCGCCGCCGCCGCCGGAGCCGTCAGTGAAACAGGCGCCGCCGCCGGGCAGACTGGCCTGGGAGGCGGATTTAGGCACGGTGCTCTCCTCGTAGCCAACCGGTTTGTCAAATTCTACATTAACGTCGCATTCAATTATGGTGACGCTATTGGCCGGTTTGAGCTCCTGCACTAGCAGTTCGTATTCGCGATTATTATAGTGCAGTACGATAATGTCGCCCGTGCTTAGGCAGGCAAATTTGCGCAGCTCATTCTCTAGCACAGCTTTGGGATTGGAGATGTCTAAAAAGTTGACATTCTGAGGCTGAAATTTGGCGTAGGTTGCCTTGGGCAGGGAGGCATTCTTTACGCACAGCATGTCGCCCTCGCTAAGCAGCAGATTCTGCATTATCCAATAGGGCACGTAGACCCGGCCCTCTTCCGCCGTGAATTCTATAACACCGGCGTGGCTAAATTTCTTAGTCTTGGGATTAGTTAGCCGGAATATCATGGGATATTCAATGTGCAGCTGGACTAGAGTCTCCAACGCCGATTGGGGCATGATGATTTTGCCGCCAGTTTCGGCCTCGCGGCGCACCTTGTCCTGGCCGGTGAACATGCTGGCCGAGTAGCATCGGTAAGTGGTCTCGAATGTGTTCGAATTTGGCAGATTCGGGCCGCCAAACATAAATCGATTAAACATCATGGCGTAGCGCTGTTCGCTTGGTTTAAGAATAAATTTCAGTAGGAAATCGTTATTAATTAGGTGTTTAGCCGGATTAGCTGAAGTGGCGTGGAGAAAAAAAGTACATTATTAATTGCTAAACTTGTTCAAAAAAACTTATACACTGGCCTTAGCTATCGGAAAGGACAATAAAGCCATCATAAAAAAAGAAACTTTTAGGGACTTGGAAAATGGCTATTTTTTATGCCAAGAGCCTAGAGGTGACTTTCTTAAATACAAGCGATTCCTTGAGATGCCGACAATAATATGAGGCGATTTTTCAGCAAGTTTTTAGGCGATTATTAACCATTTCGGGAGTTGTAGCCTAGTGGCTAGGGCGCCTGCCTCATGACCGGAAGGTCGTGGGTTCGAGTCCCGGCCCTAGGAGACAATTTGTGCCCTTGAGCAAGGCACTTAATCCCGCATTGCTTCAGTCCACCCAGCTGAGATCGGGTACCAGTTTGAGCTGGGTAAATTTAGGTTGGGTGTTGCGGCCCCTCCAGCCCGTCAGGCTGAAAGCTGTACACAGCCCTCAGATGCGCCGCGTAACTGGCTGCGGTTGTGCCGTGGGCTGTACATCTGATCGAAAGGTCGAGTGTCCAAATTTATTATTATTATTTATTATCAGAAATACATTTAACATATACCATGAGGCTGTCTGTCTGGAGGATATTTTGCATGCTGTGGCCTTGTTTTTATGACAATTTCTAAAATTAGGACGAATTATAATTATATAGGGATTTAAGGGAAATGAGGCAGTTGCCTAATCACTAATAAAGAAGCCTACTTACTAAACTAGTAAAATACATAAAAAGACGAAGACAAACAACGCACAAAATTTCAATCCACATTGGGTTTACTAAAGCCTCTCCGCAGTTGAATCGCCTTGCAGCTTTAGCCTCAACAAGTGTTTATTTGCCTTCTGAATTTTTACTTAACAAAGTTAAGTAAAAAAAAGTTAAGTCAGTCCGAGCCCTGAAGCGCGCACGCAATAAATCAAACCAGCAAGGCTAACAGAATAAACCGACAAGTTAATTTTAACAGCTCCGTTCACTCCCAAACAGCGCATTTTACTCCTTGGCGTCCTTCTTCAGCGGGCCCATGAAGTTCTTCTTCTCCGCGATGGTCTGGAAGCGGCCGTGACCGAACTTCGAGCTGGTGTCGATGAACTTCAAGTTAATAGCCTCGGTGGCCTGCTTCTTGGTGTGGGTCATTAGCGACTTGCGCAGGGTCAGGACGCGCTTCTTGGGTCCAATGCAGCAGCCCTTGATCATAACAAAGTCCTGATTGACCTCGCCGTAGTGCGGGAAGCCGCCCATCGGGGTGATGCTCTTCTCCGACAGGTCGAACTCGGTCTTAGCGTTGTGCACCAGCTTGCCATCGGCCTGGTGAACGGCCTCGCCCATGCGGTAGATCTTCTTGTTGATCTCGGTGCGATGGAAATAGCCTTTCTGACCGGCCCTGGCCACGGAGAAGGCCACGCGAGACGGGTGCCAAGCGCCGATGCAGGCAACCTTGCGCAGGCCTTTGTGCGTCTTGCGCGGCAGCTTGGTAGTGTGCCAACGGCTGGTGACGCCCTTGTAGCCGTGGCCCTTAGTGACACCGATGATGTCAATCATCTCGTCCTGGGCGAACACCTGGCCAACTGGCACCGACTTTTCCAGGTGAGCCTTGGCCCAGTCGATCTTCTCGGCGATGGAGCCGCCGTTAATTTGAATCTCCATTAGGTGGGCCTTCTTCTGGCGGCGCTTCAGGATCTTCATTTGAGTGTGGGCCAGCACGCGGATAACTGTGCAGTACTTCTTCATTTTGTTAAGATCGGCCTCGATCTCTTTCTGTCCGGCAGGGTCGGCCCACTTTTTGGCGTACTTGGTGAAGGCCTTCTTCTTGCTCTTGTACCTGATCATTGGTGTTTAGGTGAGACTGGCTTGCTGACTTTTTGTCCAAAATAATGTTCAAGTGTGTCCTACACTTTCTTAAATACCCTGTTTGTCATTTATTGGGGCCTTGATACCCTCTGGGTCATTGATTGAGGCCTTGATAATCTCTGGGTCATTGATTGAGGCCTTGATACCCTCTGGGTCATTGATTGAGGCCTTGATACCCTATGGGTCATTGATTGAGGCCTTGATACCCTATGGGTCATTGATTGAGGCCTTGATACCCTCTGGGTCATTGATTGAGGCCTTGATACCCTCTCGGTCATTGATTGAGGCCTTGATACCCTCTCGGTCATTGATTGAGGCCTTGATACCCTCTCGGTCATTGATTGAGGCCTTGATAACCTCTGGGTCATTGATTGAGGCCTTGATACCCTCTCGGTAATCCACTGAGGTCTTGCTCGTACTAATGGCTTACCTTTTGGTCAGTTTAAGCAGCTTGACTACCTCGCCTAAACTTAGTGGCTGTTGTCAAACTCTTTAATTATCATGTTAATTCTGGCTGAAAGCCATACAAAGAAGCTGTCATTAAACTAACCAATTCTTGTAGAAGCGGCGCCTGCACTCTTCGCTTAGGTGTTCGGCGAAGACGGTCTTGAAGGCGCGCAGGCCCTTGGCGGTCTCAATGTAGCCAACAATGCCGACAATCATGAGCGGCGGCGTCTCAATAATGGTGACCGGCTCAACAATCTCTTTCTTATTGGCCTTGGAGCCGGGCCGGTCGAGATCGCGCACAATGTGCGTCATGCCAGCCTTGTAGCCAAGGAAGGCGGTCAGATGGATCGGCTTAGTCTTGTCATCCTTGGGGAAAGACTTGACCTTGCCGCGATGACGACGCGAGCGCTTCTTGGGCAGGAAGCCGAGGGAGCCGTGACGCGGAGCGCTGAACTTACGGTGGGACATTCTTTCTCAACCTCTTCTCACAGCTGGAAATTAGCAAACAAAACGATTCATTCAGCAATTGAAAGAGCGGCAATTGTTTTTCATTTGTTTTAATTTAATTAGTAATTAAAAAGTAATTGGAATTACAAGTGCTAAATCTTAAAAACTAATATTACAACCACGACCTTTCTCTTGCAGTATAATCGTTTACTTAATTTAATCCTTATTAATCAAAAAGTAACACAGTTACCGGGTAAACTAATATAAATATAGCATCAAAAAAGTTAAATTCTAAAATTCTAACTTATACAGGCCGCATTCATACATATTTGTTTGGCATAAACGGTTTAGTCACTAATAATGATAACACATAGGACTGAATACATAACAGATTACAGAGATTTGAATCGCAGTAGAAACTTTATACAGAACACTATTTCAAGGCGTAGTATCAGACTGAGAGAAATAGAAAGCGCTGAAACCATAAAATAAAATACAATATATTATAAAAATGAATTGGTGAGTCACTAATTCAATGAATTTATGAATGATAACAAGAGTTGACAACAGGATTTACCCAGAAAAAGAAAATGCAAGCAAATAAAACTCTTACATCACATCGACATGTTTTAAAGTTCGTTCTAATTCTGTTTTTCAAGTTGTTTAGCTGCATAAAAAAGAATAGGCCAAAAGTAAAAGGGAACTATTCATCCTATTACTCTACAAGGAAATCCATATATATACAACTCGGTGTTATTGGTCATGTTTACGAAGCACAGCCTGCAAGTACAATCAATTAACAAGAATCATTCGCAGGCATCATAAACTGTGACGCTCTAAGCAACGAGCATGAAAAAGCAACAAATTGACATCAAGTATAGTACTTAGTATAAGGCTGTATGACAGGCTCGCCGCGGCAAAGCTCAGAATAAACTAATTTAAATAGGAAGAGATGAAACACCAGCAATAGTAGGACCAGGCCGATCCAGAATATGATTGGCAGGCCGCCGTAGGGATGGCCGTGTTTGTGCAAAGCGATCACGTGATGCTCGTGAGCCGGCGCGTCCCAAACCTCTTGAACGTGGATAGCTCGTTTTAACTGGCGTATGTGATCAATATCTGGCGTGATGTACAACAGGGCAGTGCGGGGTTTAGTAATGCGCAACGGTAATTGCAGGCGCTGGGCGCCCAGCTGCACTGGCTTGTTGTCCTCGCAGGCGGCGCTGCAAGCGTAGAAGGGCTTCTGATTACCCAGAACGCTAACAAACAGCAGGGCCTTGTTTGAGTCGTCAACTTCAACCGTGACATTGACTGCGGCAAGCGGTCCGTAGGCGATGTTTCTAAATGTCATATCTCTGACTAGCTGAGACGGATGCAGATTAAACTCCAGATGCCGGCCAGAGAAACTAAATTCGCCAATAGCCAGTAGAGCGGCCTGGGAGAGGCCGACAGCGCCAGATTGGACCAGGTGCGAGCAGCCAAACTTAACTAGCGTTACAAACCATTGGTCAACTAGGCCGATTAGGTCCGACATAGATTGGGGACGACGCCACAGATGGGCAACCTGAGACGGGTAAAATACATAAAATATAAATAAATAATAATATTTTAAAATCGCCTACTAGACTTAGGGGTCGAACCAAAGACTTTCGAGGCAAAGTCGGGGGCCCTAACCACTATCCGACAACTTTTCAGGCCGCAACTCCTTTTAAACTTGAATTGACCTATCATTGGTTCTTTAAATAGCAAGGGAATTTTTAAACAAAATCAATTTTTTTAACATTCTGATTCCTACAGTCCCTATACTTACTGCAAGCAAATACGACTAGCAAATTTGAGCTCACCTGCAATAGGTCGTTACCAGAGTAACACCGGTCGTATTGATGTAAACTGTCGGACAAAGTCAAACCGGTCCAATTAATAGCGGGCTGGTTTGGCGGCCCAATTGGCCGATTGCTAGTGAGATAGTACAGAGTCCTATTGACTGATTCGCCATTGAGTGCGCCTGGAGCCAATGATTTGGCAATTGAAAAGCCGCGTTGCCACACCTGGCGCCAGGCGGTATAGTGTCCGGCGCGCAGATTGGCGACATCGGCGCCGCCGCCCAGGCCGACAAGCAGAGCCTGTAAATCCAGCCGAGTTCTGGCGTGAAAGCCACGCAATTGCTGCTCAGACGGCGTGTTACTAAGCGGATCGCTGTATCGAATAATAGTGCGCAATGTTATGGCAGCGCTGGCGCCGGGTTTCACTTGCAAATATTCTTGAACAGTTGGCTCGGCAACTGTTAGCATAACAATACGCTTGTTGCTAAGGCTAACTGCAACGGTTGACAGGCTGTAGTCAAGCTGAGTACCGTCGGATAGACGCAGGCTTGCCTTGCCCATAATAGAACCATTTGGCAGGTTAGGCATCGGCTTCTTGGTTAGTTGCACGTTTACTGGGTTGGTCTGCGGTTTAAATTAAAGATTTCGATAGCTTAAACAGGGCTCTAAGTTGTTGCTTTCATGCTACCCGCTTTGGTCTAAGCAGTTTATTACAATAAACTTTCAATAACGAAAAGAAAACTCACGGTAGGATTGGACGCTTTGATTTCTTGAACGAGCAGGTACGGAATAGATCGATGGGCAAATGCGCTATAGTGGATAGAGACGCACATTGAATGCTGCAATGTAGTTTTAGAGAAATTAATTAAATACTAAATATAAACGAATTTGTTCCTCGCCAGTATAGAGAATTCCCAAGAAATATTGACAGATTTAAAGTGAAATGAACAGGGATAGCTTTGATTGATCTGATTATTAAAACCGTACCAATAGGAATTTCATAGATATGCCTGTACTCTAAAAGAAACTTTATTCACATTAAAAATACAAAGGCGACAAGAAACTTCACCAAAAAACTTATGCAAATTATGGGCGTTTTCAATTATCAAGTGACGAATTTACCAAATTTTTACCTTGCTTAGCAAATTATCGAAATCCGATTTAACAAACTAGAAGCGAAAAAAAACATTATACAGTGGAAAAGCGTCTAAAAATCAACACTAGAGCACTAGAAGCTAACAGCTTGTGAAATAAAAGCAATAAAGAAAAAACGCTTGCCTGCTTGTAGCAGCCAAACTTGTGTAGTTCTCCATTTGACACATCGAGAATGATTCGTTCTAAAAAATATTATACAAAGCTAAGTAACAAGCAGAATACAAATTAAAATAAAAGCTACCAATATACATAATTATGAGACTTACCGAGAGAAGAGAAACCGGTTAAGCTAAAGTCGAAAAGCACGTCAAATGGTACAGGCACTTGCAGCAACAATCTATCCCGAATATACAAACGTTGATTGTCAATAGGCGATGTGCCAAAATATCCATTGCCAATGTATGGATAGAATTCTGGGGCGTTCTCCCTGTCGCTTACGTAGTACGATAGCGCGTCCAAATTGTCAACAAGCGCCATTTGCGGTTTTGATATGCTGTTAAGACAGTCATCGAGGCGCTCTAGAATGGGTCAAGGTTATGTTTTATTAGGTCAATGGAGTTCAATTTACAAAACAAAATAGTAAAAATAGACTTGCTTGTTTTAAAAATGACTTCTTTTTCAGAAAAAGGATTTCCATTGTAGAACAGATACAAGGGAAGAACCATAAGGCATAGCAGAATAAAAATGGTCTTCTTGGATCTGCAAATTTGAAGGGTAGGGATTTTTTAATAAAAAACACAGCAATGGCACATGAAAAAATCAAAATAATAAACTATTCTTGTTTTGAAGGGTTAATTGCCTGGTCTACAATGCACAATATAGCATCCTATCCCTATTTTCAGGATGCATCTTTTACAATTAATTATGTAAAAAATAGTAAGTGTAAAACTGTGTCTTTTGTCAAATGACAAGATGGAAATTAAAATTTCACAATGCTACAGCATTGTTATGCCAAAAATAGGAATTATATAGTAATATAATATTACTAAATTAATTTGAAAAGTCAAAAGTTATTTTTAGTAAATGATGGATAATAATAAATATGAAAATATAGCTAAGCACTTAATTTATGGTTTTTTTATTATTTAAAAATAAAAATTTTTGAGTAAAAATATTTACCTAGAATATAAATTGCTTTTTTCTGACTGATACTCTATTAAAATTACAAATGACAGAAAGTAAGTAATATGCTTTATGAACTTACAAAATCCATCAATTTATAAGTTTAGGCCAGTTTACTAAGTATATATAAAATGTTCTAAAGTTGTAGATTGCAACCAGGTAAATTTGCAGTTTTGTAAATTTATAATTCTTTGTTTTTTAATTGGTTCTAGAGTTTTAACCAATGTTAAACAAAAGGTAGCTAACAAATAAGTAAAAAATTGAGTTGCATCAAAGTCAATAATTTTGGTTCAAGCTTGCTTTTGGTTAATGTTCTAAACTGGGTAATCTAGTGCCAAAAAATCTAGTGCCATAGAAACTTTTTGATGCAAGTATCAAACAGTGGCTTTGCTACTCCATATACTGCATGGAACTTGGTTTTGATATTGGTCTAAGTGCCTTCATTAGTGTTTGTATTGATGTCTAGGTGGTTGGGATCCACAAAATTAAAATTTAATTTTGGAAAAATTGAAAACCATTTCCCTATTGGAGCCAATTTAAAAACATTGTGGATGCCTTTTCTTCCCCATTTCAGTGCGCCAGGGTTTCTAGTAAAAACGTGCCAGCACGCCAAGCATTCAATCAGGAAGTGCGCCGCTTTTTGTGCCAGGCCGCCAGAAAGCCAAAGCCAAATAAAAGTCTGTGTGCCAAAACCAAGTTCAGTTGTATGTGATTATTTATGACATCAACATCAAGATTCAAGAAGAGTTTATGATCTGACCAGTGCAGCACCTTGGACAGGACAGTCGGCATGCTGCATGGCAGATTTGAATGTGGTCATTGTCATTTGTTCTAGTGTTCTGTATCTGTAACCATCCCGGTCCCATTCTGAAAACGAAGTTAGCAAATAGCAATATAATGAAATTAAAATGAAGTCAAAATGCTTGTCTTTTGTTTAAAATCAAATTGAAACAAACCAAACCAACATTCCCAACAATACAAAAAACGAAAGCTTATGAAATCACAAATAGTCGTAATCTGATTTGATTACAATTACATTATAGTTGATTACAGTCACGAGTTGTTGAGTCTCACTTGTATCATCATACATACATACATCATACCATTTACATTTACCATTACCATGGCATATGGCCATACATCACTGCATTTAAGTTTCATAAAAAAAATAAATAATGTAAATTTAAACTTTAAAATAGTTATGTAGTGTAATGACGATGGCATAATATAACGACTACAATTAAATTATGCATTTACAAGCGTTAACTGTCGGAGTCAGACCATCAAACCAATTTATGCAATACAATACAATCTGTTTGCTTTTTAATTAAATAAATCTAAATTTAAAATGTATTAATGTACATGCATGAACTATGACTATCATTTTGATCACAGATAATTTAAACCTTTAAGATTAGTTGTATATCATGTATATCGGAGACTTAGATACTGTACACAGCACAGATACCATTTGTCAATTTTAATTAATAGTTAATGCAATGCATGCATGCTGAATGTTTGTATGTATTTATGTAAGTAAATTTATTTCTCTTGCACATTAGGTCAACCTATGACCATGACATGGCCTCCCACCACCCACCCACACCCCGCGGCACAAACTGCCTTCTTTCCTGCGGGAATCCTGCCCTTCCCTGTCGAGCGTGCACGCCATGTTGGTGAACCAGTGGTGAACCAGCTTGGCACCCAGCAGCAGTGTGCCAACTGCGCCGATTCAGCAGTTGATCTTTTGGGGGAAAGGGGGGAACCTTTTGGTGCCCCCATCCCATGGCGCACCACCCCGCGGCGCAACTTCTCTGGCACACCACCCTGCGACGTGACCCCTCTGGTGCGCCACCTGCGCCAACCCCCTGTGGACACTTGATGTCTTGTGCGCCAGCAATTTTTCAAAAGTGTGCCAGACACTGTCCATGAAAAACCCTATTTGCTCTAATAAGGAACCATTTTATACATTATTTTGCTATACTTGTCAATTTATAAAAGAATTTTCTATTAAATTTTATGCCTATTTTTTGTAAAAATAGTAATAGCTCCTTTTTATAATATACATGTAATCAACTTTAAAAGTTGATATTATTGAACTTTCACATAATAACTAGCAACAGTACCTTTTTCTAATACATTTTTCCTATAGATTTAAATTATTATTACTGTTTTGCCTAATTTTGCATAGTTCTGAGTATTTGATATTTAAAATTGTTACTTTTTTACATAAAATAGTGCCAATTTAACTCATTTCATGATCTCACTAAAGTCCCTACTCTAGACTATATCAATTTGCTATAATCTAGCCATAGACACTATAGATCCAATAAGTCTGGATTTGGGCATTAGAAGTTTGAAATAACTTTAATAACTTTAGTAACTTTAATAATAACAAAAGTACCCCAAGGAATATTAAGGGATCCTAATTACTTTGTCAATAGCCATTTTTTTCAACTGGAAATTTTGTTCAACAAATTAAAAAATGGGTATTTGATCAATTAGCCAATAGGCTAGTCTTAAACTTTTGTTACTTTTTCAAATTCCTTTCCCTATTAGAGCCAATTTCAGAAAGTTGTGGACGCCTTGATTTTGAATACACAAGTGCGCCATAGTTTTATAAGCTTTTGTGTAGCCATGCAGGCAAGTCTGGTTAGCAACTAGAACTAGAAACTAGTTAAGAGTTGCTGAAGCCGTCGCATTGCCATTAAGAGTTGCAGACACTAATCCTTTTACGCACTGGTGTGCATTAATTTTTTTCTTTCTGTGCCAGACGCTATCAGCAAAAACCCCATTGTTTCCAATAGGGATTCCTTTTATTAAATAAATATGATTGAAATCTAAATAATTAGCATATGTACAACAGTTGGCTGAGTTGGCCAATGTGGCTGACTAATTTTGGTAACTGACCAAGATAAGTTGCAAATTGCTGATGAAAGTTTCAAAATTGCCAATGTAAATCATTTGGCAATGTATATTACAGATTTGGTAAAAAATGAAGAGGTAAGTCACAAAATTGCACAGGTAAGTTCATATGTGCGCAACAATCAGCTAAGTTAGCCGATCTGGCCAACTAATTTGGTAGTTAACCAAGGTAAGTTGCAAATTCATCAATAAAAGTTGCAAAATTGGCGAGGTAAGTTGCAAAATTGGTGAAAATGAGAGGGTAAATTGCAAAAACAAGGGGATAAGTTTCAAAAATGGAGAAGAATTGGGAAGGTTTAGGCTAAAGTGGTTTGGGGGACCTTTTTTGGTCCTTCAAACTTTGATACGAAGTCATATATTTTTTAACTAAAGTCGCACCAGCTGACTGAATTTTTCTTGTTGCTCACATATGCATAAGTTATAAGATAGACAGTGTAAGTGTAAAATTTTGAGAATACAAGCAAGTGTAACAAGTAGGAAGGAATAGACAAGAAGTGGTTTGCAGGACTGTTTTTGTCCTTTGAACTTTTGCCCCAAGTAAGTTGCAACTTTTGTCACATTTAAGTTGCACAGGCCAACTGAATTTTCCAAGTTGCACACATGATAACTAAGTTGCTTTTAATAAAGTTATTGGAAAATATGTGGAATATACATTGGAATATACAAATAGTTTAGAACCTTAAATTACTTTTGATTCTTTGAATTTAAGAGGCAATAAAAAATAATGACAAACAGTGTGAATTGTAGGCCAATTTAAAACATATTACATAGCTTTCATATTTACATTGTATACTAAGCTAATCCTTACAGAAAACTAAAAAGCTTTTTGCCACTAAAAGTAGTCTAGCTTAGCATTTTCTTAATGAGGACAAGGTAATCTACTAGACCTAATGAACAAAAATTACTGTGTAAAAAATGCATATTTGTCACGCCCATACATGCGCAACCTCCTGAATCTTACCCGGCCAGTGCGACGTTGTTTAATGTAAGTGCGACATTGTTTGTGACAAAAAGTGCGACGTTGTTCAGTGTAAGTGCGACATAGCTTGTCAGTGGAAAAATTTGCGACTTAGTTGGGCAAAAATTTGGAAGGACCAAAAAAAAAGGTCCGGCGAACCATTTTTGTCTGAATCTTCCCAATTCTTCTCCATTTTGCGACTTACCCCCTCGTTTTTCACCAATTTTGCGACATACATCGGCGATTTTGCGACATACATTGGCGATTTTGCAACATACATCGGCGATTTTGCGACGTCCCTTGCTTGGCAGGCCTGTCACCCGGCCGATTCGGCCGGGTCGGCCGGGTGTTGCGCATGTATGGTCACGCCTAATTATATTTTACAAAAATGAGAAAATTAAAATTTTAGGTTTAGTCAGAAAAAATTAGACTCCACTTACAACATCCACCGCAGTTTGTGCTTATAGAATCGGATGTTTCTTGGGCAGATTAAAGACATATATTGAGGTTAGTATGGGGCAAGTATGACTAACCTTACTTCAGACATTTGTGTCTAAAATATTTGCACTAAAAGTCGCATGATATCCTTGGCAGGCTTTGATAACTACGATAACTTATTTACTTTTAGCTAAGCGATAAATCATCTGAACCAGAAGAATAAGTAATCACAAATAACACAGAAGTTGTTTCGAAATCGTGGGCAGCCTAAAGGATCTATAATTGTTAATACAATGTGCAAATGCATACTAAAACAAAATATTATACAATTTTGCGTGTAAACATTTAAAATAATTATGTTTAGAATAAAGCGCTTTTTATAATAAGATTTTTTAGGATTTCAACAATCTAATTCTAAAGATCGTGTAATTTTTTATGACTGCCCGAACTTGACAGGACTGTAACCGATAGGGTTTTGCAGCAGTCATTTTGCTTTTTTTGCAAATTGGTATGCTTGCTTGTCTCTGTAACTGTTAATAGATTTTAGATATGCTCTTTAGGAATTCGAGTCTGGATTTTCGCTATTTAAAATACATGTTCAAGCAAAGAAAACTTGCATAAACTTGCTGAAGATAAGCATGCTATATTTAAGTGGTCCTACGAGCGTATAATATAATAATAACAGACGCTGACAGGTTAACCTGTAGCGCGGGTGCTAATGCAGGTGAAGACTGCGCACCCTTTGCACCTGAAACACTCTCGGGCATGGTAGGCACCCCACTGCCAGCTCAATCTTTTTATTTTGAACCTGCCTGGCGAACAGTGAATCTTCACTCACAAAGCCGCACAGTGGCAGGATAAGATGGGCCTGCTTCAGGATCAGTTATTACCCAGCATATGCTGGTACCCAATCACAGCTGGGTAAACTGAAGCATGCGGGATTAAGTGCTTTGCTCAAGGGCACAAATTGTCTCCTAGGGGCTCGGACTCGAACCCACGACCTTCCGGTCATAAGGCAGGTGCCCTAGCCACTAGGCTACAACTCCCTGGTGATCCTATATACTAATACAAGTGGCAGTCCTTGTACATGTCCCCTCTACTAAGTTTTCTGAGCCTTGCTGCTGCAAAATTTAGCTATCGCCGTTTCCAGTCCCAGATCTTAATGTGCGAGCGTAGTTCGCAAATGCTTGCAATTGCAAACAATTAATGCATAAACGATGTACATTCGCATGTACTGATATTTACAACAGGATTTTTTCTGCACCTCCTTGTTTAATGTCTTTTCAGCTAAATCCTACTATGCGAAAATGAGCTCTCGTTGCTATAGTCGTACAGTAAAAAGATTAACAAAAACACTATGCAGTGGTATAAGGGAGTGGACAACAAGCATCGATCGAGCTACATGTAGATTTTTTTAGGTCTTTATATGAGACATCCAGATAAAAATTTATCTCAGGACAAGCGCGAACTCGGCGTTTCGTCGATTGCCTGCTGGCTGACGCCGCTGCCCCTGACTCTGCGGGCCGCGCGGCCTTCGTTCGCGCCCAGGCCAGCTTGAGACGCGCCCTGTGACGCTGCTACTATGCTACTATTTTTAGCGTATTACGTTGTTGTTGCTGTTTTTGTGGGTTTATGCAACACCATTTGACATGCAGATGCACACCACAGTGGGAATTTCTGTCAACATTTTAATTTTTCTTTAAAAAATCTTTTTCCGACACCATTGAGAAGCCTGGCCTATTTCTCTGCAAAACAGTGTACAATTTGGACTGTCTGCAATCGCGTAAGTATAAAGTCGTTCTGATAAATTCCTAATTTCGGACCACTAAATGATTCGGTATCTGTCTGTCTACCCGGCTGGAGTAGTTTGAGGAAGTGGCAAAATCCAATCTGTGCAACTCGGTCAGACAAGTGAGGAGGGACAAGTTGCAAAGTCTAGCTGTATTGGACCGGGAACATAGTGAAGTGCCAGGGATCCCGTCAGCTCCCCTCAGCCTGATACAGCGACTGATATTAAGTCCGTTGGGACTATATACATGTATAGCAAACAGTTCAACATTCCAACCGATGATGTTGACAATTCTAGAGCGTGCGAATTCTAATTCTCTCTCCCGGGGGGAGCCCTCCTTCCTCCTCTTGCTATACCAGCCACGCAATTTCTCTTATCTTCCCATTTTTATCTTGCATGTGTAGAACGGACACACACTTGATGACACTGCCGCTCTCAAAAGTGTGCTGGGCCGCTACAGCTTGTTTGGCGCAATTATTTTTGTCGTCTTTCTCATGCGGAAGGTGCCTGGTTTACTCTGTCTGCAGCATACTTATTCAAAGGCTGTAATTATGAGTTCTGAGCATACTGTAAGATGTTGTACAAACTTAATGCTCCTATGAGCGTACAGTAAATAAGCACACGAGTCAAGCTCTTTGCAGGGAGTACATGTAAAGCCCAGTGACCCGGTGACAAAACTAGGGAAGCGTTATAGCGCTCAATTTGCATTGATCCAACTACATGCACATGTATAGTACCTTTAGGACGTTTAGGATGGTCTTTACCACACTAAAGCTTGAGTCTTTGA
The DNA here is from genome assembly GCA_950096795.1 of Macrostomum cliftonense. Taxonomy (NCBI): domain Eukaryota; kingdom Metazoa; phylum Platyhelminthes; family Macrostomidae; genus Macrostomum; species Macrostomum cliftonense. Next base: position 1,020,793 of record CATNEM010000287.1, on the reverse strand, counting down.
ATCAGAACCTGAAGCAAGGTACGCTGAAGCAAAGTATATACCACCGAGAAGAATCAAAATGTCAGAATTAGCTAATCAAAATTACCTTGTTCGGGAGTAATTCAACGAACAAAAATGTTTGCAGACGTCAGATGACAAAAGTTATCCCCAATCCGTGCCCTCCATCATGGATTCTTCTCCGGATGTAATCTGACCTTCCCATCCATCGGATCATTATTATTAATATGCATGCAATTTGCCAGATGGTTAAATCCAGTTTTTTCATACTGAATGGGAAGAATTTAGTTTCATGTAGGTGGCGAACCAAATTCTCCACAATCAATGGGTTCACTTGGTCGCCTACTTATTCGGTTCAGGGTTGAGTCTACATGCTTCCTCATTATCATGTGATCTCTTATGCTCGAATGAAGCCCGCCTCCATTAGGATTGTTTCAACCATGTTGAATTATCAGTATTTAGTATCCCTGTTACCAAGTATTGCTTACACATTATTAATTGCTTGAATCCTATTGTTATGGGCAAGAGACCCTAGAGGAACTATCATCATTCATTGATTTTTTTAAGGTGCAAGGAAGGTTTAAATGGAGTTCAAACTTTGTTTTGTTAAAGTTTGACGTTTCTTTCCTTTTAGCAATTGATTTTTTGTTTCAGTTTTTTTACTTCTGTAATCAGTTTCTCAGGGTTTTCTTTAAAAAAATCACCCGCCATTGATTTGCAAAAAAAAGATGAATGACAACCTAATTTACCTGCTGTCCATTTTAGAGAAAATCATTTTTTTTCACTCATTCATTCTCAAACTACGCTGTTTTGACAGAACAAAGTAAAATAAGCAATAGAATGATAAGTGAGAAAGAGTTCTGGTTTGGTAAAATTGATCGACAGCAAGGACTTCTGTACTGAATACCTGGATTGGAAAATAGTCCATGGATTGCATCTACGGAGGTCCTTGACGCATTCGCTTTCGGTCTAATCAACAAAGAAGCAGTCGGCAAGCAATTATTTACAGGTTTTTCGCCAGGTAAGTTGAAGGCAATAAAGTGAAATTGCAGTTTCAATTCCCTTTGATCGCAAGGTATATATTCGCTTCACTTGTTCAAGTGAATTTAATGGAAGAGACGAGAAGAAATTGAGTGGCTGCTGGCGGCCGTACGAGTATAAGAGGAAGGAAAAGAAAGGAAGAGGGGAATCCGAAATAAAACTAGGGGGAGAGATTGACAAGATTTCAGAAGAAGTTGTCTGGAGCTGTCTGAGTCATCGGGCTCATTATAATAGGCGCTCGCAGAGCTCTCTGACTCCCCCATCTACATAACATTAAGCTCTATAGATGCCATTCAAGAAAGGAAATTGCAAAGCAAGTTTAGCTTTTTTATATATCAATCTATTATACAAGCAGAAGCGGCCACAGTCGATACTTGGGGGGAATATTGTCCAATTCTTGTGTTCATTTCTTTCCCATACTTTTTATCCCATCAAGATCAAAGCGAGGCCATTTTTTACAGACCCCGGAGGCTATCTTATAAGCGGTAAACGGAAGTCCCATAGTTGTTTGAAAGCAGAGCCGCCATGCAGCTGCCCTCCCTCCCTTGCATGTACCGGCTGTTGGCTGCAGAAAGGCGATGGATACACATAGCTGGCGAGTTGATAAATCTCTTCGCTCTTCAATAGTGGGCTGGCAAACACAGGAAGGAAATTGGCTGACAAGCAAAAAAAAAGAGATCAGCCGAGGGGGGGGGCTAGGTATATATATACACAGGTTCAAGTTACACGGGATGTATATAGATTTGAGCAAGCGCCGAGAAAGCTGAGAAGCCCGAGCTACTCACTGTATAGATAGAAGGCAGAAAAAATATACGAAGACAATCTGTGCGTGCTAGCATTCAATCAGGGTCTTGCCTGTAGGTATGCGTATTGGGAAGCAAGTCGCGCATATATATGCATGCAGTATAAAAGTCATCCGTATACCATGCAGCAAACTGAATTATTGTAATGAAGTGGAGACTGCCGTGTTGCATATACTAATTCATGCATATACTATTAAGATGTTGACTTACTGAACATTTTTATTCTTGGCTCTGTCAGAATTAGCAATACTTTAGGAACACACTTTTTTATTTTTTTTTTATCTTTTAAAAAAGTTACATTACAAAAAAAACTGAACGGTGATGAAGAGAGTGCGCTCTATGTATTGGTCTGTCACTCAGCTAATGCGCGGCCCATGCACCACTTGGCCACAGAAAAGCTCAAGCATTTCCTGTTCTCACGTATAGTAATGCCATCCACACCCTGACACCGTCTGAAAGCTGACTGATTTCTCCATCGTTGCTATGGAGCCCTACGAAAGCTTAGATTCTGGAAGTGGAAAATCGCCCGTTTTGACTTCGACCGCTTTTGAGTTTTGAGTCCGTTAAAGATTAGCTTGCTCAAAACTTCGTTGCCTTAAAATTGAATTTGTTTAAAAGAATTTTTCCAGCATAAAATTTAGCAACCTAGTAAAGTTTTGTTACAACGAAAAGCTACTTCCAGTGTGAATGACTTTTTCTTATTTCCAGATTCTAGATTAACAGAACTCCATGGATTGTACGTTGTCCAGAATTGTTCCCTACCTATTTTTTCCCTACAAGAGGATGCGGGTATCGGCCCAGCTATTATGCAAGTGGTCCTGCAACCACAGCTGGTTATTAAAAAAGAAACTTAGAAAGCGGAGGAAATTCTCTCTAATAAGGGTAATCCCCTTCACCAGCAGATTTTTTTCAATAATGTATCACACAGACTCTGCTCCATCTTGATCAACTTGGGGTAGCAAGCCCATATAGCTCAGAATCAGAATGCTCAATAGGGGCAGAAAATTTTAAAATCAAGTTTTCCTGCCCGAGGCCCTAGACCCCAGGTGATTAATTAGTCAACGGTCTACACCCACTAACATTGACACCTTTTCTCTACACTGGTTCACTCCCAGCTATTGACAGTCCAAAAGATGTAGTTAAGGGAGATCCATCTTTCACAGGTTAAAAATTCTGGAACCCTTAAGGAAGCACAGTCTTCACTGTGTCCGCTGAATCATGCGCTTCAATTGAAACTTATGGGATAGGCGGCTAACAATGGCACTTTGGCCGGATTAACTTGCTTTTTGATAATATTCTTCAGCACCAGAGTTGATGGTGCAGAGTTTTCTTGAGTTCTCAATAATATGGACATATTGTGGCGGCATGTTCAAGGCAAAATTAGATATTTAGATAGACAGATAGAGATAGATAGATAGATAGATAGATAGATAGATAGATAGATAGATAGATAGATAGATAGATAGATAGATAGATAGATAGATAGATAGATAGATAGATAGATAGATAGATAGATAGATAGATAGATAGATAGATAGATAGATAGATAGATAGATAGATAGATAGATAGATAGATAGATAGATAGATAGATAGATAGATAGATAGATAGATAGATAGATAGATAGATAGATAGATAGATAGATAGATAGATAGATAGATAGATAGATAGATAGATAGATAGATAGATAGATAGATAGATAGATAGATAGATAGATAGATAGATAGATAGATAGATAGATAGATAGATAGATAGATAGATAGATAGATAGATAGATAGATAGATAGATAGATAGATAGATAGATAGATAGATAGATAGATAGATAGATAGATAGATAGATAGATAGATAGATAGATAGATAGATAGATAGATAGATAGATAGATAGATAGATAGATAGATAGATAGATAGATAGATAGATAGATAGATAGATAGATAGATAGATAGATAGATAGATAGATAGATAGATAGATAGATAGATAGATAGATAGATAGATAGATAGATAGATAGATAGATAGATAGATAGATAGATAGATAGATAGATAGATAGATAGATAGATAGATAGATAGATAGATAGATAGATAGATAGATAGATAGATAGATAGATAGATAGATAGATAGATAGATAGATAGATAGATAGATAGATAGATAGATAGATAGATAGATAGATAGATAGATAGATAGATAGATAGATAGATAGATAGATAGATAGATAGATAGATAGATAGATAGATAGATAGATAGATAGATAGATAGATAGATAGATAGATAGATAGATAGATAGATAGATAGATAGATAGATAGATAGATAGATAGATAGATAGATAGATAGATAGATAGATAGATAGATAGATAGATAGATAGATAGATAGATAGATAGATAGATAGATAGATAGATAGATAGATAGATAGATAGATAGATAGATAGATAGATAGATAGATAGATAGATAGATAGATAGATAGATAGATAGATAGATAGATAGATAGATAGATAGATAGATAGATAGATAGATAGATAGATAGATAGATAGATAGATAGATAGATAGATAGATAGATAGATAGATAGATAGATAGATAGATAGATAGATAGATAGATAGATAGATAGATAGATAGATAGATAGATAGATAGATAGATAGATAGATAGATAGATAGATAGATAGATAGATAGATAGATAGATAGATAGATAGATAGATAGATAGATAGATAGATAGATAGATAGATAGATAGATAGATAGATAGATAGATAGATAGATAGATAGATAGATAGATAGATAGATAGATAGATAGATAGATAGATAGATAGATAGATAGATAGATAGATAGATAGATAGATAGATAGATAGATAGATAGATAGATAGATAGATAGATAGATAGATAGATAGATAGATAGATAGATAGATAGATAGATAGATAGATAGATAGATAGATAGATAGATAGATAGATAGATAGATAGATAGATAGATAGATAGATAGATAGATAGATAGATAGATAGATAGATAGATAGATAGATAGATAGATAGATAGATAGATAGATAGATAGATAGATAGATAGATAGATAGATAGATAGATAGATAGATAGATAGATAGATAGATAGATAGATAGATAGATAGATAGATAGATAGATAGATAGATAGATAGATAGATAGATAGATAGATAGATAGATAGATAGATAGATAGATAGATAGATAGATAGATAGATAGATAGATAGATAGATAGATAGATAGATAGATAGATAGATAGATAGATAGATAGATAGATAGATAGATAGATAGATAGATAGATAGATAGATAGATAGATAGATAGATAGATAGATAGATAGATAGATAGATAGATAGATAGATAGATAGATAGATAGATAGATAGATAGATAGATAGATAGATAGATAGATAGATAGATAGATAGATAGATAGATAGATAGATAGATAGATAGATAGATAGATAGATAGATAGATAGATAGATAGATAGATAGATAGATAGATAGATAGATAGATAGATAGATAGATAGATAGATAGATAGATAGATAGATAGATAGATAGATAGATAGATAGATAGATAGATAGATAGATAGATAGATAGATAGATAGATAGATAGATAGATAGATAGATAGATAGATAGATAGATAGATAGATAGATAGATAGATAGATAGATAGATAGATAGATAGATAGATAGATAGATAGATAGATAGATAGATAGATAGATAGATAGATAGATAGATAGATAGATAGATAGATAGATAGATAGATAGATAGATAGATAGATAGATAGATAGATAGATAGATAGATAGATAGATAGATAGATAGATAGATAGATAGATAGATAGATAGATAGATAGATAGATAGATAGATAGATAGATAGATAGATAGATAGATAGATAGATAGATAGATAGATAGATAGATAGATAGATAGATAGATAGATAGATAGATAGATAGATAGATAGATAGATAGATAGATAGATAGATAGATAGATAGATAGATAGATAGATAGATAGATAGATAGATAGATAGATAGATAGATAGATAGATAGATAGATAGATAGATAGATAGATAGATAGATAGATAGATAGATAGATAGATAGATAGATAGATAGATAGATAGATAGATAGATAGATAGATAGATAGATAGATAGATAGATAGATAGATAGATAGATAGATAGATAGATAGATAGATAGATAGATAGATAGATAGATAGATAGATAGATAGATAGATAGATAGATAGATAGATAGATAGATAGATAGATAGATAGATAGATAGATAGATAGATAGATAGATAGATAGATAGATAGATAGATAGATAGATAGATAGATAGATAGATAGATAGATAGATAGATAGATAGATAGATAGATAGATAGATAGATAGATAGATAGATAGATAGATAGATAGATAGATAGATAGATAGATAGATAGATAGATAGATAGATAGATAGATAGATAGATAGATAGATAGATAGATAGATAGATAGATAGATAGATAGATAGATAGATAGATAGATAGATAGATAGATAGATAGATAGATAGATAGATAGATAGATAGATAGATAGATAGATAGATAGATAGATAGATAGATAGATAGATAGATAGATAGATAGATAGATAGATAGATAGATAGATAGATAGATAGATAGATAGATAGATAGATAGATAGATAGATAGATAGATAGATAGATAGATAGATAGATAGATAGATAGATAGATAGATAGATAGATAGATAGATAGATAGATAGATAGATAGATAGATAGATAGATAGATAGATAGATAGATAGATAGATAGATAGATAGATAGATAGATAGATAGATAGATAGATAGATAGATAGATAGATAGATAGATAGATAGATAGATAGATAGATAGATAGATAGATAGATAGATAGATAGATAGATAGATAGATAGATAGATAGATAGATAGATAGATAGATAGATAGATAGATAGATAGATAGATAGATAGATAGATAGATAGATAGATAGATAGATAGATAGATAGATAGATAGATAGATAGATAGATAGATAGATAGATAGATAGATAGATAGATAGATAGATAGATAGATAGATAGATAGATAGATAGATAGATAGATAGATAGATAGATAGATAGATAGATAGATAGATAGATAGATAGATAGATAGATAGATAGATAGATAGATAGATAGATAGATAGATAGATAGATAGATAGATAGATAGATAGATAGATAGATAGATAGATAGATAGATAGATAGATAGATAGATAGATAGATAGATAGATAGATAGATAGATAGATAGATAGATAGATAGATAGATAGATAGATAGATAGATAGATAGATAGATAGATAGATAGATAGATAGATAGATAGATAGATAGATAGATAGATAGATAGATAGATAGATAGATAGATAGATAGATAGATAGATAGATAGATAGATAGATAGATAGATAGATAGATAGATAGATAGATAGATAGATAGATAGATAGATAGATAGATAGATAGATAGATAGATAGATAGATAGATAGATAGATAGATAGATAGATAGATAGATAGATAGATAGATAGATAGATAGATAGATAGATAGATAGATAGATAGATAGATAGATAGATAGATAGATAGATAGATAGATAGATAGATAGATAGATAGATAGATAGATAGATAGATAGATAGATAGATAGATAGATAGATAGATAGATAGATAGATAGATAGATGGATAGATTAGATAGATAGATCCATTGACAAACACAACAATAAGAAGATTGATGTGTTGCATATAAATGTAGAAGCATAGATTGAATAGGTGCGGAGATTACGACTTAACGCCCTGTCTATCGTTCGATTGCGTGTGGAATACCAAAAAGGCAAGAATTCTAATAGACTGACTGCTCTCTCACACGCCTCTTATCTAGAGTAATCCCAAAGCTCTTCAAACTACTCTAATGAATATTCGTCATGTTTGGCTACAAAGAGCTCGTATGTGAAAAAAGGTCAATCGCTTTTCTAATCCACTATTGCGCCGTGTGACTGGTTTTTGCCTCAACTACAAAAACAAACTATAGATTAGCACAAGGCCATGTTGGCTCCTATAGAAAGTCAAGCAGCAAGGCGGGCAAACACTGAACTTCCAACAAGTGCTAACTATCTGTTAAAGTGGTTTTTCTGTGAGCAGCATTGAGTAGGGGCTGAGGCGGTGTTTGCTCGTCCTGTTTATCCACCTGCTTATCTAAGGGGGTGGGGAAATATTAGCTAGAGAAGTTTTACTAGTAGTCCCAAAAAAACTCTATTGAAACAGGGCAATCCACGGCACAATTATATTGCAATCAATTGTCTGCATAGGTGTACCCCCCAGTGATTAGCAGGTGGGTGAGCACTGCCAGTATAGAGGACCATTTGAAAGCGGAATTTTTAATCCAATTAATGACTCAGTCTAGTAAAAACTGAGCGCAGCTGCAAATATAGCAGGTGCAAAATTGGCCTTCCGTTTTTCCTGAAAGCTCGTACGTGTTAGTGCTAGGATTGCGTAGTAGGTAGAGAGGGCTGCAGCGATTCATGATAAACAACCCACAACCATTTCGTGGATTTCTACTGTACACGCCTACTGTACACAGGCACACAAGCGTACATATCTCTCTCCTAGCTTATCATTTTCAAGCAGTGTACACCCTGCGTGCGCCATAGGGGGGTTGATCCTCATGGGTGTACATCGAACACAAACCACTCGCCAAAATCTGGATTGGTGTATTGGTACTACAAACATGGGTGTATTTTCAAACAGATAATCAAACAAATGAAACAATAGAACAGGTTATTTTTCAATTTTAGCATCAATTATACCTGGCTGTACAGATATGTACACAGACAGACAGACAGATAGTTCGAAATCGACCTCCATGTTTGCGGAGTTCTAAATTAGGGTAAGTTTTTAAACAAACGAGCTGGCTTGAAACACTGGCCGAGGCGCGGACCGATTTAATGTGGAGGATTTCTGGCTTTGCTGCTGCTGCTGCTGCTGTTGCTGCTGCTGCTCCTGAGCTGAGCTGAAGGCCCCGGCCTCGTCATCAGCAGCAGCAGCAGCTCTAGTCAGAGCCGAATGAGCGTCAGGACTGTGCATTATCTCGTAGTACTGCGGCAGAGTTCGCAAATTGTGATGCGGATGATGACGATGTTGAAGATGATGCGAAGATGCTGGAAGGAGAGTTGTATATTGCTGTTGGCTCTGTTGTTGTTGCTGCTGCTGGCGATGTTTTCTTGACTGGAGTGGCTGCTGCGGATGCTGAATGTAGATCTTATCGAAATTGGCCAGAGTTGAAACTGCAATGATTGATAGATATGGAGAGTTCATTCCGAAACATTAGTTTCCATGGTAACACTTCTTCTATAAATCTACGATTCTCGCTCTACTCCATAATTTCTCTATTATTGCCGACTCTCTCAATGTCTCACGAGTCAAACTCTACGCATATCTCACCATATCTCAGTCTATCTCAGTCTATCTCAGTCTATCCCACCCTATCTCAGTCTATCTCAGTCTATCTCAGTCTATCCCACCCTATCTCAGTCTATCTCAGTCGATCTCAGTCTATCCCACCCTATCTCAGTCTATCTCAGTCTATCCCACCCTATCTCAGTCTATCCCAGTCTATCTCAGTCTATCCCACCCTATCGCAGTCTATCTTAGTCTATCTCAGTCTATCTCAGTCTATCTCACCCTATCTCAGTCTATCTCACCCTATCTCAGTCTGTCTCAGTCTATCTGAACTCTCTATCTATCTCACTTTTATGTGTCTTGCCTACCCCTTTTTAAGTCTAATCTCATCCTTAATTAATCCATTCCACCTCTCCTTATCTATTCAACTAAAATCTATCCCGCCTCTCTCACCCTGATAGCCGCATCCGCCGTCGATGCTGCTGCCACCCTTGCCGCTGTCCTGGCCAGGCGAGCCGCGCACGGGGAATTCCAGAGCCGCCCGGCCTCGCTGGGAGCCTGCAGCGGCAGCAGCAGCCGTCGCACCGACTGTTGAGTCAGAAAATCCGCCCTGAAGGAGAAAAAAATTCCCGACATCAGACAGGTGAGCTGTCAGATTTCAATTTCTTCCTTACTAATCTCTACCAATCTTGACAAATTTTTTCTCTCAATCAAAAAAATTTAGAGAAATCGTTGCAAGCTGGCCAGCTGTCAGGTAGAGAGAGAGACGGCCACTCAATTCTGTCTCCCCAAGCCCCCTGAACCGCTCCAAGTCAGTTGGCTGTGGGTCAAGCTCACGCGAGGCTGCCTGCCTCCCAGGGTTTTTGCCTCATCGCTGGACTCTATTTAATAAAAAGGCGGCCTCTCTCTCCCCTGCCTCCCAGGACACGCAACAAGAAACTGTTTCTATGTATAACTTGGATCTGCTTCGGTATGATTTGAATTGAAGCTATAAAAGTAAAAGTTGGTCATTAAAAAATGTTGAGTTCGGATTTTTTAGCAAATTGGTCGAAAGATTTCTGTCAAATTTATTTTGAATAAAGTTAATTTGAGTGGATTTTATTTTAATTTGACTCTCTTCTAGAATGCTAAGACCTAATGATGGGGGTAGAAGCGGATTTATGACGCCACCATAGATACGGATGGGCGTGGTTGATTACATGACCCTGAATTGGGGTAGAGATAGTTGATTACATGACCCTGAATGGGGTAGAAGCCATTGATTACATGACCCTGAATGGGGTAGAAGCCATTGATTACATGACCCTGAATGGGGTAGAAGCCATTGATTACATGACCCTGAATGGGGTAGAAGCCATTGATTACATGACCCTGAATGGGGTAGAAGCCATTGATTACATGACCCTGAATGGGGTAGAAGCCATTGATTACATGACCCTGAATAGGGTAAAGGCCGTTGATTAGATGACCTTGAATAGGGATAGAGGCGGTTGATTACATGACTCTGAATAGAATAC